>LR738712.1:361569262-362141101 GCA_902687465.1 Secale cereale | reverse complement strand
TCTAGTTTGTCTTGGAAAGAGGGATTAAGAAAAAAAAAGACAGAGAAAAAAAAAGTAAAAAAAAGAGGAGAGAAAGAAAAAAAAAAGTGGGAGAAAAAAAAAGAAAAAGAAGGAAAATAAAGTTGGAGAGAGTGTTGTTGTATATTCTGCTTGGTAGTTGTTTTCATCATTATCTTTACTGCCGTTGTGATCTTCACTTATATCGTGTTGTCTAGAGCTACTTCGTATCCTTTATTGATGATAGTTGTGCTACATCGTGACCTCATTAGTGTTCTAGGCTCGTGTCTCTAGTCCGCTCTAGCATAGGACCAGCACAGTACCGTCGTTGAGCGTTTATTCAACATTGCATCTTTCAATTGATTATTGCTAATCTTTTGCTACCATATAAAGCCAACCCAGCTCCACATATTTCTACACCGTGTTACGTACGTTCACCTGGCAATCGCTTTACTCAATCTTTGGAGTTATTTGACACCGCTGGTTGCCTATCGCCAGTTGTTGCATGGTAAGAACTTGTAAGATATTGATATTTGCTTTATTGTGAGCGCTTTACCACCACATCCTAGTAGTTCATAGGAACATTATTCTCGAATTTTGTTTCTACTAATCATGACAGGATCCAGAGTCAACTCATGGGCTTTGTCGATCGCGGGAGATGTGCCACCACCTAAGGACATACCACAACCATCACGAGAGGTGCACAAACATCCAAATGCACATGATCAGGTTAATGTTTCTATACCACCGTTTAATGGCCGTTTTAGACCTGCTTTATATATTGAATGGGAGTTTGACATAAATAATCTATTTGCTTCCCATAGTTTTGATGAACGTAAAAAAGTTAAGGTTGCGGTTGGTTCTTTCACTGGTTATGCTTTAGTTTGGTGGAGTGAATATTGTCGGTTACACCCTAATTATATACCTACTACTTGGATTGATTTGAAAGTTGCCATGCGCATACATTCGTCCCTCGTTATTATACTCGTGACATGCTTACAAAGTTGCAACATTTAAAACAAGGTAGTGACACCGTAACGAAATATTATGATGATTTACAAACTACCTTGTTGCATTCCTCTTTACAAGAAAGTGAAGACGATTTTATGGATAGATTTTGGGCAGGATTAAATCATGATATTCTGGAGTTACTAATTCATGAAGAGTGTTATCCTATGGACAATTTGTTTCGTCTTGCTTGTAGTGCTGAACAGGAAATAAAACAATGTATTGTCCGTAAGGAGAATAAGCGCCAGGTGCACATTCCAAGAAATGATACGGTTGTTCCTTCCACTACTAGGCGTACTATGACAGACACATCCATTGTTGTGAGGACTACATCACCTCCACCATGTGACACATCACCTCCGACAGTGCCTACATCATCTGAGTTGATCATAAGAGGTAATGACAAAGGTACCGATTTTCCACCTCCACATGAGTATGGTGAATGCCTTGTCAATTTAAATGAACCATGCGATGAGCTATTCACTACATTGATCACACCAACTATTTTAGAGGAATATGTTCGTGATTTGACTTTGCCATGTGATCAAACAATTGTGAGTGAACCAATTGAATTAACTATTGATGTGAAAGAACCAATTGAATCAGGGAATAAATCAGATTTGGATCAAATACGTGTGAAAACAGTTGTGCCAATGTTTAACCATTTTGATATGACCTCTAATCTTGGTGATGGTTCATCAAGGTTGGGATGGTTTAATGATGAGCATTCCCAATCTTTTGAAACGATTAAGAACTTCACTTATATGTGCAAATTGAGTTGCAATATTTTCATGCCTTCTACTTCTTGTGATAATATTTTGGCTTTATATTTTATGAACTATGAAAGTTACTCATCTATACATGTGTCATATGTGCGAAAATTAAGGGAAGTAAAAATGGATGACATATACATATACAACATGTACACCTTGTCTTTTTTTCTTACCCACATTTCAGATTAAGCAGCGCCGAGGACGGCTTTATTTTCAAAAAAGGGAGGATGATGAGGACATGACTACCTTGGATACGACCAAAAATATTGCATACATGTATATTTGTGAGGTGATTTCTAATGCAAACTATGCAACAATTTATTTATGTTATCCAGAACAAAAATACTTCATAGACTTTTGGGCCATGTCTAATTCCAGGTGCATGGGACATTTGTACAATTCACATATGAAGATAAGGGAAAAAGAGAAGTTTAGGGGCTGTTCAAAAAGTTCTCTCACGTCACTTTTGGGCCAAGAGAAGATAGAGTCCAAGTCTCTCACGTTCTGCATCCAGATTCGGACTGCACAGACATACCTGACTCAAAACGGCAAGAACTCCTTCATACGGACTCCGAATTGGGTGATTCTTTTTTTGTTGGAAACTAGATTTCATACACTTTCCAACCCAATTGGAATCACCTTCAAATTCGTCCGGAGCGTTGAGCTACCGACAAAATAATCTGACGCTGCAGCAGAATCCGAGTCAAACTACAAGTCCAAAGGTGTTACATCACCTCTACTTGGGCCCAAGAGCCTTGTACGACCTAGGGTTAGTATTAGGCTGCCTTGGGACGTCCTTCCACCTCCTTGGCCGCCACCCCTTGCTCCTATATAAGTAGATCCATCTAGTAGCTTTTTCTTTGGGATTTGTTTAGTCAAAAGTTAGCCATTGCAACTTCGTGTACTTCGTTTGTATCCAACGACCAGACCAAGACCGCTTACGGATCCCCACCTTTATCAATACTTCATCTATATTTGCAATATTCAGATTGCTTTATCATATTCTTGCTTGGTCTTCGATTGCATGCAGGAATAGACCTTCGTGGTCAGGCTGATCGTGCTTCTGGCATTGTCAGTAACCCCTGAAGATTGGTTTAGCGATTGCTAAGGCGTAACGTCGTGCACGTTTGTAGTCGGATCGTCAAAGTCGTCTCCACCAAATCGATAGTTATCATCTCATCGAAAGATCGGGCCCCTCGCCTCTATCATTTCCCAAGGGAGGGGAGATGATGCGGAGCATCCCAAGGACATCCCCATGGACCCACCTTCACCTCACCAAGTGCCCAAAGGACCAATGACTCGAGCCCGTGCAAGAGCTCTCGAGACCGAGGTGACTTCGCTCCTCTCTCTACATCCTTCGGATTCACTTGAGACATGGCTTCTACCTTCATCAGGGACTCTATGCATACTCAGGTGCTTGGACGAAGGCCACGGGACAGCTCTGCACAATGGTCAAGATGACAGGCCCGACAAGTACACGAGACAAGAAGAAGGAAGGCTGAAGATGCTACAGGCACCGGACGTCCGGCCTGCACCGGACGACCGGAAGACAACGGACGTCCGGCCTCTCCCAGATGACCGGACGACCGAAGCCACCGGACGTCCGTGACAACGGCAACAGAAGATAAATAGCGGAAATCCGAGGATTACCGGACGTCCGGTCCCTCCGGAACCACCGGACGTCCGGTAACCAGCGGACGTCCGCCCCGACGGTGCCTATCTGTGTAATATATACCCGTTGACTTCCCTCCTTTCGAGGTAGCTGTTGGTTAGCTCATTTCTCAGACTTGTGTGGATTTCTCCCACGAGACCGTGCGCCTCTACGGAGAAGATCCACTACGGATTCAAGGCCTCCACATCGGAGAAGATCCTACGGGATTCCAAGACCTCCTCACGGAGAAGACTATCCTTGTATCACCATCGTTGACTATGGATCATGTATCGCACTATGTATCGTGGATCTAGCGCTTGTGTGATTATCTTCGTGTTGATTTGAGTGTTTCCTCTTGTGTTTTCCCCGTCTTCCTCCTTGTGTTCTCCGTGTTCATCGTGGGACACCCTCCAAAACGTGAAAGATCCGCTGATTAGGGTTCCACCCTACATCACTATCTTCTTCGAGAACTACAAGTCCCTCGACGACAACTACATTGGTGCTCTCAAGGCGGAACGAGAACTCATGAAGGCCAAGGCTTCTCCACCGCAAGCACACTTCTCAAAGACCAAGCCCCAAGACGGCGAGCATGAGGGTAGTACCACCACGATGTCCAAGCCCAACGAGCTCCAAGACGATGCCCCAAAGTTCGACTCCACCGCCATCCATCTTTGTGGCATTGATGATGCCGAGTCTACTTCGACTCTTTTTCAAGACGGTGCGGCGACGACTACGACTACGGAGCCATTCGAGGACCAAGCTTTGAAGGCGAACGACATGGTGACGAGCAAGGATGATGCTTCCATCTTAGGAGGCGAGAGTGATGATGTGCCATCTTCGGCCTTCATCCACGACGACGATGAGGAGATGGTTGAGCATGGGATTTTCCCTTCGACCACGGCGACGTATGATGACTTGAGTGACTTGTGCCACCATATTGAGAGTGAGAGCGAGTTCACCACTAGCCCCATATATGATGAGCTGCCCCAATTCCCATGTGAGGAGAGCCACAACCCCCACCACTTGAGTGAGATGAGTGACTCCACCATATGCGAGTTTGAGTGCACCTACCTTGAGGGAGTGAGTGAGACACCACATAGAGAGAGTGAGATAGTTGATAGGTCATGTGAGACCACTTTCAACACTAACGACTTGACCTCTACCTCTATTGTGTCTTCTCATTTGGTGCTAGGTCCCACATATGATGACGCGCCGATCCTCGATGACTTCGTCCTACCATTGGACAAGACGATGGCCATGGTGGAATATTATGCACCCCCCACATGGTTCCATCAAGATGAAGATGATGACCACCATTTGGTCTTTCCCACCTCACCTACACCACATGAGTGGAACGAGAAAGGTAACAAGGGTGAAGGTGATGATCTCGTCCCACTAGTGGACTATGTTAACATTGATTGCTTGCATGATGTTGATCCACCTATTGCCATGCTTCATTCTAGTATGATTTCCCCATGCGATGATTTACCCATTTATGATGAGTTTGATGATTGCCATGTGGAGTCTATTAGTTGTGATGCGGAGCATCCTTCGTTCATCCCCATGTACACCACTTGGACGCAAGGTGATCCCGTTCCTCGATGCTTCCTCTTTCTTTTCTCGCTAGACATGGATGCTACTATAAGCGCGGACCTTGTGCTTGATCAGGAACACCCAAGGAGACCATGGAGAACCCAAGGACCAAGGCCAAGTGCGCGCGGGAGAGAAGGAAGAAGGGCCAGCACCTACAGGCCCCGGACATCCGGCCCCCAGGCCCGGACATCCGGCGCCCCGGACATCCGGGCCCTGGCCGGAAATCCGGCGCCACTGTCCAGAAGACACCCGTGGCTCAACCCCTCCAGCCCGGACATCCAGCCCCTCGGCCCGGACATCCGGCGTCTCGGGAAGGCCCGGACATCCGGCCCCTGTCTGCGCACAATGTATCGGGCCTGAGGCCCATGTATCCCTCTCCCACTTACCCCTTCGTGGACCTAGACTATATATACTCCTCCCCCTCCTCCATTTGAGAGTTAGCTTAGGTTTAGCTCATTTGATACTATCTAGTGGTTCATCTCCTTGTGAGTGACTGCGGCCCCTCCACGGAGAAGATCCACTACGGATTCAGGACCTCCTTCATCGGAGAAGATCCCCAGGGATATCAAGACCTCCTCACGGAGAAGAACCGGTTACCCTTTGTATCGTCCCTTGTTGATCATGGATCTTGTATCTCTTTGTGTTTCGAGGATCTAGCATATGTGTGACTTGTTCTTGTTGGTTTGAGTGATTCTCTCGTGTTTCCCCTCGTGTTCCCTCTCGTGTTCTTCGTGTTCATCGTGGGATCCACTCCATTTCGTGAAAGATCTGCTGATTAGGGTTCCACCCTGTATCATATGGTATCATGAGCCACGGTTTCTCACGAATTTGGAGCCTCCCCACCGTTTTCTAGCCTTGTTTTGTTGTGTTCTTCCCCAAATTCGAAAATTCCCCACCAAAAATAGCCCCAAATTTTTTTTGTGATCTGTTGGTTTGATGAGATTTTGTTGATTTTGATCCGTGGATTTGCTTGGTTTCAAGTGGATCTAGCATTTCCCCAAGTTTCCCCATCTTTCCTCCACGAAATCCGTCAAATTTTGCCCCCAAAATCATCAAATTCCGCCCACAAACGAGTTTGGAAGTCCCGATTCAGATCTGCAATCGTCGGGCCGGACATCCGGGCCATCGGGCCGGACATCCGGGTCCCTGGCCGGACATCCGGCTCCTGGAGGGCAAAATCCCGCGCGGTTCTGGACATCAAGCCCCGGAAATCCGGCCCCGGCCCCGGATGTCCGACCCCTGGGATTCCAGCCACCCGTGTTTCACCGTTTTGTCCATAACTAATTCATACGAACTCCGATTTCGACGTTCTTGAGCTCGTTTTGAAGCTCTTGACATCCCCCATAACACAAAAATACCACCATAATCATTTGACTCCATCATATTTTGTGGATTTTGGCATCTTTGCCTAGGGCTTCCACCACATCATCCGCTATACCACCACCGACTTCCGCAACCTAACCATTTTGTCCCCCATAGCATTTGTGGTTGCTTGAGTAGTGATTTGAGTCTCCTAAGGTGTTTATGCTACTTAGGGACCATTGCTTCTTCATCAACCACTACCACCACTTCCGCATAGCCTAGTCCACCATACATAGCCAACACAACTTAACCAAATTTTGTTCGAACTTGTTTGAGTTGTGCCTTGTGTCTCCTAAGGTGTTTCGACTACTTAGGGACCGTGACTTCAACTCCTACATCGTGTATAGCCCATCATTCCACTTCCGCAACCACCACGGCATTTCCGCTACCACCATTTGATATTTGTCCTTGAGATTTTGAGTTGTGGTTTTTCCGTTTCCTAAGGTGTTTCGGCTAATTAGGAACGGGTCTACATCAAGAGCACCACCTCTCATCATCGACACGGACGGTAACCTCGACGACATCATTGTATATTCCCCTTGCAGTTGCATTGTTAACCCCTAGCCCATTTTGCGTCACTTGCCTATCGAGACTAGCCTTTGAGTATTGCCGGCAACGTTACTTGTGCACATTAGTGATCATCGATCCGCCTCCCATATCATACATACCATATCATCTTGGTATCATCATATCATCCCTTGTGTCACAAGATTGTTCCCGCATATACACAATTGCTATCTTGGTATGTGCATTTCGCATTGTGGCCAAAAAAAAAGAATAAGCTTTTAAGCAAAAAGGAGAAAGACAAAGAAGCTTGTAAGCAAGAGCCATAGCATCATACCAAATTGCATATAAGATTGTCATACTTGATCATTTTGGATCATACCACCGGAATACCATACATATAGCATACTTGGGATAGAAGTCGTTGCATTTTGCTTAGTAGGTTGTGCACAAGTTCGTATCCGCCTATTGTGCAATCGCGCTAGCATCTCTCTAGTGTTGTGCAACACGAGCATTTTCGTGGATTCCACATTTTGGCTCATTCCTTGGTTGCACGACCCCATCTATCTATCCGTGTGTGTGTTCCCGTGTGCCACCCATATTGCTATTGGTCTTCTTGTTTCACTTGCGAATTTGTGAATCTTTTTCAACTTTATTGAGTTTTGCTAACATTTTGCATCAAATTTTTGTGCCACTATCCTCACCGAGCTCCACCATAAGCTTTACTTGTGTAGGTGTGAGAAACCGACAAGAATTGGTACCAATTGTGCTATTTCCTTGTTCCACATTTGAGTGATCATTGATCCATCTTCAACATCGGTCAAGGTACATTTGGTCTAGTTCTTCTCTTTCTCCCACTCATACTTGCTAGCGTCTTGTGATGGATAGGCAAGGCATTTCATCTCCGGTCTTCGACATCGACGGCGCGAACAAGGAAATCCACGCGAAAACCATCGGACTACAACGAGAAATGCAAGAGTGCTTGGGCAACATCGCCATCGAACTACGACACTCCAAGATAAGGACAATGGCTTCCTTCGACGACATGTGCGACTCCTTCAACAAACAAATGGCGGAGCTCCGACACTTGGTGGTCGATTACAAGTCTTCTTCCCCTTCGTCATCCTCTCGGCGGCGACGTTCAAGTCACAAGTCTTCGGAGCGCAAACATGATGCAAGTGCAAATCTTCCACGTCCACACCGCCATGGCGACCATCGACATCGTCATGAAGGGCAGGTCACCTCCAAGCATCATGTGCACAACGACGATGAACGACATCTACCAAGAGCTCAAGCACGACAACAACATCATCATCATGAAGATGCTCGACAAGCGCATAGCTACAAGTCCGAAGAAGCTCTACATCACGCCAAGGCCAAGCTTCAAGAGCAAAAGAGAAGACCGCGAGACAAGCACACCCAAGATGGAGCTACGGCTACAACCACCACTTCGGCATCTTCGCCAAGTGCTATCAAGGCATCTTCGCCTTCGGACGTACGGCATCTTCGCCTACTTCCCATGAGTTCGCCTACATCGACATCTCCAACTACAAGGCGACCACCTACGAGCGAGGGTGACACTTCCATCTTCGGAAGCTCCCCACATCAAGACGGCGACAAGACGGTCGATCAAGGGCCATCCCCTTCGACTACGGCATTCACCTTTGGAGGCGTTATGGATGAGGCGGCGAAAGGAGTTGAGTTTGAAGACGTTTGCACCTACATCTCTCCGACACCCATATATCATGAGATGCCCCAATTTCCATGTGAGGAGAGACACCACCATATGAGTGACATGAGTGACTCCACCATATGTGAGATTAAGAGCATTTCTTTTGAGAGGACGAGAGTGATCACCACTATCCCCACACATGAGAGCATGCCACACATCATATGTGAGGTTGAGAGCCATTTGAGTGACTCCACCAACCATAAGAGTGAGAGCATCCATGAGGGAGTGAGTGAGCCACACCACTTAGTGAGTGAGGTAGTTGATAGGGCACGTGAGGCCACTATGATTTCTAACGACTTAACCTCTACTCCGAGTGTGTTTTCTTTGGTGCTAGGTCTCCTACAAGAGGACATGCCTACCCTCGATGAGTCCGTCCCTCCAATGGACAAACCGATGGCCATGGTGGAAGAAGATGTACCCCCCACATGGTACCATCAAGTTGCAACCTCACCTACAATACATGAGCGATGCTCCAAAGGTAACATAGGTGATGGTGCTTCTTTCGTCCCACTTGTGGACTATATCACCAATGATTACTTGCATGATGTTGATTCACCTATGACCATGCTTCATGCTAGTGCAACTTCCTCATGTCTTGACTTACCTATTTATGATGAATATGATGATGAGCATGTTGAGTTGCCTAGTTGTGATGCTATGCTCCATAGGATATCATGTGAAAATTCTTTTGGTCACATCATGTTTGATAATCCTTTGAACTTGTCATATGCTATGAGTGAGATTTCTCATATTGTTTCATTTCAATCTCAACATAGTAGCTATGCATGCCCCATTAAAGTAAATCCTATTTGCACTTGTGGCATAAATGACAAGATGATGGTCATTGGCTTTTGTTTCTCTTGCGATGATATTGCCATGCTTCCTTTACATGATTTGCGCAATTCATCTATTAGGCCATGCCATGATCACATTGTTCCAAATATGCATTGTTTTGGATGTTATCAATTTTCTCCATGTGATGTTTCCATTGATGCTCATGAGGAGACCCCCATAGTTTCCTCATACATACTAGGAGATCTTGATGCTTTCCATACCTTGCATGATTACCATGATTGTGTGCACCATATGCATTACATGAATAACAATGCTCTACCTACGTGTCATGATGCATTACACCATGTGAGTCTCCATTTTGCCCTACATAACAACAAACCTCTCATGATGGATGACATGTTTCTATATCACGCATCTCATTTATTTGAGCATTGGATATTATGTGCTAACCAACACATACACGTGCGCATCATGATGGATGATGTGTACATATACCACGCACACACAATTTTCCTTTTGTCTTTGCTTTGTGTAGGTACTCATGAACATTTGTCAACCTCACAATCCCATGAGTTGACAAAACGAGCTCTTGAGAGCAACGACGATTTGGGATTCCGTGGAATCTCCTTACCACCATTCTCTTTGCGCAACCACTACGCGCATCTCTTTTACTTGGCTCTCACACGGCTATGGGCTATTTGCCACTTGTCACATTATGCCCATACTATCGTGTTCACTTTGCATGTTATGCCTCTTGCTATGATTTTGCCATGCAATTGTGACCCTTGCTTGCAATTACCCATGATTCACCATTATGATACTCCTATGTGTATTTGCATGCTTGGTGGAGACACTAGTAGCTATTGCCATGATTTCTTTGTGCCCCATGCTATTGTTGAGTCTTGTGTTGGGCGAGTCATGATAGCCCGTTGCTATTTCCATATGGCCTCTCATCAACACATTGATGCTATTTTGCTCATATCTTGCTTTCATGCTTGTGCTATGCCATGTGCATCACGTATGCTCACTATTTGCACACATGACATGCTTGCCATGATTACCTCTAGTACATTGCATCTTCGCACTACTAGCTTGTTTGACTTGATTGCTATGCTTGCTTGCTATATTGCATCACCCATGTTCCACTCTTACTTGCTTTCTTGGGTTGATGACATATATGTTCATGCCATTCACATGATTCACATTGATCATTGTCACTTGTCTCCATTCGTTGCATCTCTCCTATTCCCTTGTATTGAGTGCAACCATGCTATGCCTATTGATATTGGAGACTTTGACACCCTTCTTGTGATGCATACTTGCTTGATTGAGCCTATTGCACTTGGTTGTTCTCGCATCTTATGCCTACATACCATGCACCACACCCTTGTACTTTCTTATGATAAGAATGATGCAAGCACTTGTTGGGTATTTTCCCGCACGAATGCTAGGTTTTGCATTATGGCTAACCTCATTTGTTTTTCCGAGTGTTTGTCATGTTCTTTCATTTTGAAGGATTCACAAGGCGGTACCATCACAAGGCATCTTTGGCATGTGAAGGCATACACGTTGCGCGACACCAACATCTTCGAGAAATTCCTAAAGGTGAATTCCTTCTTTGTGAGCCATCCTCACTTACGCATATTGGATGGGCCATACTTTCATTGTTGTTTCCTTCTTCTTGTCTACATGATACATCTACGCGATGGAGGACCGACATTGAAGATGGACCCTTTGGATGCACCTTCGGACCTTCACTCATGCCACGACATCGAGCATTGGTATATCAAAACTCCTTTGGCACATTGCACCAAAACCTTCATATTTGTTGATTGTGTGCTCACATGCCATGCTCCATGGACAAATCATACCCATGACAATTTTGCACCGTATGCATGGATTGACTCACATTATGATTGCCTTGTTGCATCTTGTATTCCCATGTCATCCATGATATATGAGCTTGTGCATTTCCTTAGCAAATTTGTTGTGATCTTTCTTGATGGCATATTCATACATCATGATCATATTGTCCTCCATCAATTGCATGATAACATACACATATTGAGCATCCATTGCCATGTTCATGCTCTTGATAAACCATCACACTATGACATCATTTTGCATAATGGTTGCATTGATCACATTCACAACACCTTTGTGTGCACCACAAATGCATTTGATCACATGAATGCTTTACATCTCATACTATATCATCTTGTTAAGCTTCATGCACCTTGTCACACGGACTCATTCTTACATGATGGACACTTTGTGTGCGCTAACAATTGTATTTCCGAGTGTTGTTTGTGTTTGCTCTTATTGCATGTATATCACTCCAACGACACTTTGGAGTACTTGAATTGCGCCATGTCTACGACTACGTCCAACTACAAGTCCGTCCACGACAACCGTTTCCATGGTGATGAGGTTTTTGATCCGAGGTCGGATCTTTCCCAAGGGAGGGGAGATGATGCGGAGCATCCTTCGTTCATCCCCATGTACACCACTTGGACGCAAGGTGATCCCGTTCCTCGATGCTTCCTCTTTCTTTTCTCGCTAGACATGGATGCTACTATAAGCGCGGACCTTGTGCTTGATCAGGAACACCCAAGGAGACCATGGAGAACCCAAGGACCAAGGCCAAGTGCGCGCGGGAGAGAAGGAAGAAGGGCCAGCACCTACAGGCCCCGGACATCCGGCCCCCAGGCCCGGACATCCGGCGCCCCGGACATCCGGGCCCTGGCCGGAAATCCGGCGCCACTGTCCAGAAGACACCCGTGGCTCAACCCCTCCAGCCCGGACATCCGGCCCCTCGGCCCGGACATCCGGCGTCTCGGGAAGGCCCGGACATCCGGCCCCCGCCCGGACATCCGGCCCCTGTCTGCGCACAATGTATCGGGCCTGAGGCCCATGTATCCCTCTCCCACTTACCCCTTCATGGACCTAGACTATATATACTCCTCCCCCTCCTCCATTTGAGAGTTAGCTTAGGTTTAGCTCATTTGATACTATCTAGTGGTTCATCTCCTTGTGAGTGACTGCGGCCCCTCCACGGAGAAGATCCACTACGGATTCAGGACCTCCTTCATCGGAGAAGATCCCCAGGGATATCAAGACCTCCTCACGGAGAAGAACCGGTTACCCTTTGTATCGTCCCTTGTTGATCATGGATCTTGTATCTCTTTGTGTTTCGAGGATCTAGCATATGTGTGACTTGTTCTTGTTGGTTTGAGTGATTCTCTCGTGTTTCCCCTCGTGTTCCCTCTCGTGTTCTTCGTGTTCATCGTGGGATCCACTCCATTTCGTGAAAGATCTGCTGCTTAGGGTTCCACCCTGTATCAAGTTGTGATGCCATGTTGCATAGGATTTCTTGTGATAATTCTCTCGGTCACATCATGTTTGACAATCCGCTTGACTTGTCATATGCTATGCATGAGATCAACAATATGTCATATTTGCAATCTCATCGTAGTAACTATGCATATGCCATTAAAATAAATCCAACTTGCACTTATGGCATAGATGACAAGCCCATGGTTATTGGGATTTCTTTTTCTTGTGATGATATTGACATGCTTCCTTTGCATCATATCCATCATATGCCATGCCATGATTACCTAGCTTCCGACATGCATTGTTTTGGATGTTGTTACACTTCTCCAAATTATGCTTCCGATATTGCTTATGAGGAGACCCCCATAGTTTCCTCATACTTTTTAGGAGATTTTGACCCATCCCATCCATTGCATAATCCCCATGCTTGTGTGCACAATATGGTCCCCATGAATGAACTTGCTATCGATGTGCCATATAATTGTATGCTCAATTTGCATCCACATCATGCTATACACAATAACTATTCATTCATGATGGATGACATGTTCTTATACCATGCATCAAATTTCTTTGAGAGATGCTTATCTTGTGCTAACTCTAACGTGCACATACACATCATGATGGATGATGTGTACATTTACCACGCACACAATTTCTTCGGTTTGTGTCTCTTTTGTGTAGGTCCCCATACTTACTCGTCAACCTCGCAAGAGCATGAGTTGACGAAACGAGCTCTAGAGAGCACCGATGACTTGGGATTCCGTGGATTATCCTTCCCACCGCTCCCTTCGCGCAAAGACTTCGCGCATTTCTTCTACATGGCCCTCACATGGTTATGGCTAATTGTTCGTTATGTATCATTTGCCCATATTGCCATGTTCACATTGCATGATATGTCAATCCCTTTGCCTTTGCCATGCATTTGTGACCCATGCTTTGCATTACACATGATGATTGATTCTCATACTTGTATGTGTATTTGCAAGCTTGGTGGAGATATCACTTGTTATTGCCATGATTCCTTTGCACACCATGCCTATTATGATGCTTTGACCTTGATTTGTGATCGTGCTTGCGATATGTCATGTGCATTGCCTATATCCACTATTTGCTCACATGACATGATTGCCATGCCTTCTCCTAGTGTATTGCATCTTCGCTCCACTAGTTTGCACAACTTGATCACCATGCTTGCTTATGTTGCATCATCGATGATTCATACTTGCTCCTTTCATGCGGTTGATGACAACCATTGCCATGCTTTGCACATGATTGATATTGCTTGTTGTCATATGTCGCCACATGTTGCCTCTCTCATGCTATGTGATTGTCCATGCATTGAGCGCAACCATGATTTTAGTTTGCCAATGAGATTGCCCCCATAGCATTCTCGCATTTATTTGGAGATTTTGACATATTTCTTGTGAAGCATGCTTGTCTTACCTCTTTGCACCATATGCCTAGTGCCATGAATATAGCCATTGTCACATCATCTTATTCTTGCACTTTTTCTCCTAATGGTTATGTGCAAGAGAAGAGAACCATCATGATGGATGATGTGTTTATCTACCATGCGCATACATTCTTTGTTTTGTTGTGTGCATGTGTAGGATACTTGCACTTCGTGTCGACTTCCACTTCACGTGAGTTGACAATTCGAGCTCTTGAGAGCAAACCACTTTCTACCACGACGCTTCTACATCGCACTTGCTTGTGCTTCGGCATTGTTGAGGATGCACAAGGACACGTTTTCAAGGTGATATCCTTCTCTTTCGAGAACCCAAAAACCACGAGGATGACTATTGTGGATCATACTACATGTGTTGCTTGCACCATGAGACTTATTTGTCATCTTGGACCCCTTGATCGCGCACATGTTAGTGATATTGCTTTCTTTCACGATAGCCAAATTGCCATGCCTCATGTTATATATGCCTTGTGTGTTGCATCCGACTTATGGATTATGATGAGGACATCACTAACAAGGTTACACCCACAGCTTCAACTGACACATATACAGGACCAATTACTAGAGCTCGCGCACGCCAATTAAATTACCAGGTACTTTCGTTTCTTGGTAATGAATCTAATGTTCATGAGAATATGATGCTGCCTAAATTGGAAACATTTGTCTTGCTTACAAATGAAGGGCCTAGCTTGGACAAGAAGGATGAACATTGGAGCAAGATCAAGCATGGAGATGATGGCATGCGCAAGGGGAACAAGAATGGCGTTTCGATTGATGATTTCAGGACTTTGAAGCCACCATAATGAGTGCGAGAAGCCTTGGACGAAATATACAAGATGCCACTTCATAAATTTCGTCCAGAGGCTATTATAGGTGCTGCGTCACCTTATTATTGGGCCAGGCCCATGTAATTTCGAAATACTTGAGTATAGGCTGTTTTTAGAGTCCGTATGTGTGGGGAAACAATAGTTAGGGTTGGTTTCGGACCCCTCCACCAAGGGCCACGAAATTCCCCCCTCTTTCCCTCATATATACAGCCCTTAGGGCGTCGTTTAGACTTTGGGTTTTGTTTAG
The DNA here is from genome assembly GCA_902687465.1 of Secale cereale. Lineage (NCBI taxonomy): Eukaryota > Viridiplantae > Streptophyta > Magnoliopsida > Poales > Poaceae > Secale > Secale cereale. Next base: position 362,125,805 of record LR738712.1, on the reverse strand, counting down.
ATTAAAAGTTCGCCATAGCTGCAACTTCGCGTACTTCGTTTGTGTTCAACGACCAGACCAAGACGTCACAGAACCCCACTTGATCAATAAAGCTTTCCTCTTATATTCGCAATATCCAGATTGCAATCTCAGTTTCTTGCTTGTTCTTCGTTTGCCTGCAGGAAACAGACCTTCGTGGTCAGGTTGATCGTGCTCCGGCGTGGTCAATAACCTCTCGGAGTTGGTTTAGCGATTGCTAAGGCGCGACGTCCACGCACGTTCGTAGTCGGATCGTCTAAGTCGACTTCATCCAAACGATAGCCATCATCTCATCGAAAGATCGGGCCCCTCGCCTCTATCAAGTGGTATCAGATTTCCAGGTTGCTCGGTGAGATTTTACAGTTTTTCGTAGATTAGATCGAGTCTGTTCTTCATACCTACAGTCCACGAAAAAGCCAAAAAAAAAAATTTAGGGTTAGTTCATCCCATCCGAACCAATCTAAGCCTTTGCATAATCTTTTCTGTATTTGCTTTGTTGAATTTGCGGTTGCATCGTCGTGTCAAGTTGCTGGTCTTAGTGTCTAGTTCAATAGAGTTTTGAGTTCTGTTCACAGTTTGTCACGTCGCCGCCGCACCATATTCATCGCCGCTGCCATACCACCACTGCTGCCATATCCCACCACCGCCACCACATACCACCACCGCTGCCATAACATACCACCGCTGCCATAACCTACCATCGCTGGCATATCCTACCACCATATATCCACCGCCAATCCGAGTTCTTTTCATATTAGGTTTGTTCTCGAGATCCATCTAGGTTTCGGATTTGTGTTTCCTTGCCTGCGTAGGTCTCCGAAAAAAAAAAGTCTGGAGACCCCCGGGCAGTTTTTAGGCCAAAATTTCGCCAGGTGAAAATATTTTTTCCCTATCCTACTTTTGGACTTTTCTGAGTCTTTTGAGACACGTGTCATCATACTGTTTTTTTACCGCACTTTTTCGTCGTCGCTGCCCTGATTCCGAAAAAAAAAATTCGTCAAAAAAATTTCGTGCCTATCATCTTAGTTTGACTTGGGAAGTGTTTTGAGACACTCGCCATTATAGTGATTTTCGGCAAAAAAAAAGCAGCACAAAAAAAAAGAGCGAAAAAAAAGAGGCGAATTTTTTTTCAGAGTGTGCTTTCCCCTTTATTACGTGCAGCGCCGTGATTTTGTTAGTGTTCTTGGCTCGCGTCTCTAGTACGGTCTAGCATAGGACCAGCACAGTACCGTCGTTGAGCGTTTATTCAACTTTGCATCTCTGAATTGATTATTGCTGACCACTTTTGCTACCATCTTATAAGCCTTCCCAGCTCCACATACACCTACGTCGTGCATTTGACTCTCCCTGGTAATCGCTTTATCCACGCTTTGAGAGTTTTGACTACCACGGTTGCCGATCACCACCTGCTGCTAGGTAAGAACTGGTAAGAATTTGAGATTTGCTTGTCGGATTTGTCACACCCGCCACCCCCACCACTTATTAGTAGTCTGTAGGATCATATTCTTGTGTGTTTCTATTGCTGCTAACCATGCCAGGATCACAAGTCGACGAGACTGACTGGGAGAACTTGACGAACAAGGAGCTTCATGATAAGTTTCAGCAAATGATGAGTGAACAGGTGCAAGATGTGCTAAACAGATTTGATGAGGCCATGGAGAAGATAGATGGCATGGAAAAAATGTTTGATACAAAGCTCGATAACAAGTTTGCTGAATTGCTTGCGCGTTTTCCACCACCACCGGCTGCTGCAGCTGTCCCACCTCTTCAACAACAACAACAACAACAACAACAACAACAACGGCGCCTTCCGAATCAAGTGGGACGAGCACAGCGCGTTCCCCTTGAGACTGGTCAAGCTTCTGGTGCTGCTATTGATGTTTCTGTAGCTCCTGCTGCTGCTGCAGAGGTGGAGGACCATTACGAGGATGAGGTTGACCAAAATCAGAACTACGTGCAACAACCAGCACCACCACCACCAGGTCGTCCTCATGCATATCATCGCAACGGTAGGGCTGCACCACCACCTGAGGTACATGACCATCTTCCTAAACTGAAATTGAATATTCCACCATTTGAGGGTAGATATGTTCCTGATATATATCTTACTTGGGAGATACAAACTGAACAACGTTTTACATGTTTAAACTATCCCGAGGAGAGACGTGTTCCTGCTGCTGTTTGTGCTTTCACTAGTTTTGCATGTGTTTGGTGGTCTGAACATTGTAGATTATATCCTACTCCAGCTACTTGGACTGCTTTGAAAACTGCTATGCGTACTCGTTGGGTTCCACCATATTATCAACGTGAATTACTTCAAAAACTGCAGCGCTTAAGACAAGGAAAAAATTCTGTAGAAGAATATTATCAGCAATTACAAACTGGCCTGATTAGATGTGGTATTGTTGAGGAGAATGAAGCTATGCTTGCACGTTTTATGGGTGGATTAAATAGAGAGATTCAGACCATTCTAGAGTATAAGGATTATACTAATATCACTCGTTTATTCCATCTTGCTTGTAAAGCTGAACGTGAAGTGCAGGATCGACAGGCATTGGCGCGGACTAACTTTTCTGCAGGTCGACCTTCATCATGGACACCGCGTGCATCCTCTACTTCCACACATTCTACTGCACCGACACCACCATCAGCTGTTACCTCCAGCCGTGATACAAGGAAGCAGGCACAACCACCATTATCTGCCAAGAGCACACCTATTGGGCCTGCACAGAGTTCTTCTTCTTCCATGGCATCAACAGGGCACACCAGTGATATTATTTGTCGTCGTTGTAAGGGAAGAGGACATTTTGCGAGAGATTGCAAATCTCAGCGTGTGATGATTGCTACTGAGGATGGTGGATATGAATCCGCTAGTGACTATGATGAGGAAACTTTGGCTCTTATTACACGTGAAGAACACGATGGAGACGATTCTGATCATGAGACGCAATACATGGCTCCTGAAGATGCTGACAGGTATGAATGTTTAGTTGCTCAACGTGTTTTGAGTGTGCAGGTTACACAAGCTGAGCAAAATCAGAGGCATAATTTGTTCCATACAAAGGGAGTTGTGAAGGAACGTTCTGTTCGCGTGATCATAGATGGAGGGAGTTGCAACAACTTGGCTAGCATGGAGATGGTGGAGAAGCTATCTCTCACCACAAGACCATATCCACATCCTTATTACATCCAATGGTTCAACAACAGCGGCAAGGTTAAGGTAACACGTACTGTTCGTGTGCATTTTAGTATCTCTACATATGCTGATTATGTTGATTGTGATGTGGTACCTATGCAAGCATGTTCCTTATTACTTGGTAGACCATGGCAATTTGATAAAAATTTTGTACACCATGGTAGAAAGAATCAGTATACTCTTGTTCATAAGGATAAAAATATTACTTTGCTTCCTATGACTCCTGATTCCATTTTGAAAGATGATATTAATAGAGCTAATAAAGCAAAACAGGAGAAAAATAAGAGTGAAAATCAGATTGTGGCAAAAGAATTTGAGCAACAAATGAAGCCTAATAATAAACCATCTACTGTTGCTTCTGAAATTAAATTGAAAACTACATGTTTATTTGCCACCAAATCTGATATTGATGAGCTAGATTTTAGCAAATCTGTTTGCTATGGTTTTGTGTGCAAAGAGGCATTATTTTCATTCAAGGATGTGCCTTCCTCTTTGCCTCCTGCTGTCACTAACATTTTGCAGGAGTTCGCCGACGTCTTTCCACAAGACGTGCCACCGGGATTACCACCTATTCGAGGGATTGAGCATCAGATTGACTTAATTCCCGGTGCATCGCTACCCAACCGCGCACCATACCGTACCAGTCCAGAAGAGACAAAGGAGATTATGCGTCAAGTACAGGAGCTACTCGACAAAGGTTATATACGCGAATCCCTTAGTCCTTGTGTTGTTCCTATTATTCTAGTGCCGAAAAAGGATGGTACATCGCGTATGTGTGTTGATTGTAGAGCCATTAATAATATTACTATTCGTTATCGTCATCCTATTCCTAGGCTAGATGATATGCTTGATGAATTGAGTGGCTCTACAATATTCTGCAAAGTTGATTTGCGTAGTGGATACCATCAAATTCGTATGAAATTGGGAGATGAATGGAAAACAGCATTTAAAACTAAGTTTGGATTATATGAGTGGTTAGTCATGCCTTTTGGGTTAACTAATGCACCTAGTACTTTCATGAGATTAATGAATGAAGTTTTACGTGCTTTCATTGGACGATTTGTGGTAGTATACTTTGATGATATATTGATTTTTAGCAGATCTTTGGAGGAACATTTGGAACATTTACGTGCTGTTTTTATTGCTCTACGTGATGCACGTTTATTTGGTAACCTTGGAAAGTGCACCTTTTGCACCGACCGAGTCTCTTTTCTTGGCTATGTTGTTACTCCACAGGGAATTGAGGTTGATAAAGCCAAGATTGAAGCTATTGAGAGTTGGCCGCAGCCCAAAACGGTCACACACGTGAGGAGTTTCCTTGGCCTCGCTGGATTCTATCGGCGTTTTGTGAGAGATTTCAGCACCATTGCTGCACCCCTCAATGAGCTTACAAAGAAGGATGTGCCTTTTGTTTGGGGTACTGCACAGGAAGAAGCATTCATGGTATTGAAAGATAAGTTGACACATGCTCCTTTACTCCAACTTCCTGATTTTAATAAGACTTTTGAGCTTGAATGCGATGCTAGTGGAATTGGGTTAGGAGGTGTGTTATTACAAGATGGTAAACCTGTTGCATACTTTTCTGAAAAATTGAGTGGGCCTAGTCTGAATTATTCTACTTATGATAAGGAATTATATGCTCTTGTTCGGACTTTGGAGACATGGCAACATTATTTATGGCCCAAAGAATTTGTTATACATTCTGATCATGAATCTTTAAAGCACATTAAAAGTCAAGCAAAACTGAACCGTAGACATGCTAAATGGGTTGAATTCATAGAGACTTTCCCTTATGTTATTAAACACAAGAAGGGAAAAGAAAATGTTATTGCTGATGCATTGTCTCGTCGTTATACTATGCTTTCACAACTTGACTTTAAAATATTTGGTTTGGAGACCATCAAAGATCAATATGTGCATGATGCTGAATTTAAAGATGTATTGCAGAATTGTAAAGAAGGGAGAACATGGAACAAGTTCGTCGTTAGTGATGGATTTGTGTTTCGAGCTAACAAGCTATGCATTCCAGCTAGCTCTGTTCGTCTTTTGTTGTTGCAGGAGGCGCATGGAGGAGGATTAATCGGACACTTTGGCGTGAAGAAGACGGAGGACGTACTTGCTACACATTTCTTTTGGCCAAAGATGCGACGGGATGTTGAGCGTTTTGTTGCTCGCTGCACTACATGTCAAAAAGCTAAGTCACGACTCAATCCTCATGGTTTATATATGCCTTTGCCTGTCCCTAGTGTTCCTTGGGAAGATATATCTATGGACTTTGTTTTGGGTTTACCTCGAACAAAGAAGGGGAGGGATAGCATATTTGTTTGTTCTTTCGTGAAATTATTCGCTTGCATGGTGTGCCAAATACTATTGTTTCAGATCGTGATACTAAATTTCTTAGCCACTTTTGGAGATGTTTATGGGCTAAGTTGGGGACTAAACTGCTTTTTAGTACTACTTGTCACCCCCAAACTGATGGACAAACTGAAGTAGTCAACAGAACTTTGTCTACTATGCTTAGGGCTGTTTTGAAGAATAATAAGAAAATGTGGGAAGAATGCTTGCCTCATATTGAATTTGCTTATAATCGTTCGTTGCATTCTACTACTAAAATGTGCCCTTTTGAAATTGTCTATGGTTTCCTACCTCGTGCACCTATTGATTTGTTGCCTCTTCCATCTTCGGAGAAGGTTAATATTGATGCTAAACAACGTGCTGAATTGATCTTAAAAATGCATGAGTTAACTAAGGAAAATATTGAGCGCATGAATGCTAAATATAAACTTGTTGGAGATAAGGGTAGAAAACGTGTTGTCTTTGCACCTGGAGATCTTGTTTGGTTACATTTGCGTAAGGATAGGTTTCCTAATTTGCGCAAGTCAAAGCTAATGCCACGTGCTGTTGGTCCTTTCAAGGTGTTAGAGAAAATAAATGATAATGCATATAAACTTGAGCTGCCTGCAGATTTTGGGGTTAGTCCCACATTTAACATTGCAGATTTGAAGCCTTACTTGGGTGAGGAAGATGAGCTTCCGTCGAGGACGACTTCAATTCAAGAAGGGGAGGATGATGAGGACATCACTAACAAGGTTACACCCACAGCTCCAACTGACACATATACAGGACCAATTACTAGAGCTCGCGCACGCCAATTAAATTACCAGGTACTTTCGTTTCTTGGTAATGAATCTAATGTTCATGAGAATATGATGCTGCCTAAATTGGATACATTTGTCTTGCTTACAAATGAAGGGCCTAGCTTGGACAAGAAGGATGAACATTGGAGCAAGATCAAGCATGGAGATGATGGCATGCGCAAGGGTTAGTCATGCCTTTTGGGTTAACTAATGCACCTAGTACTTTCATGAGATTAATGAATGAAGTTTTACGTGCTTTCATTGGACGATTTGTGGTAGTATACTTTGATGATATATTGATTTTTAGCAGATCTTTGGAGGAACATTTGGAACATTTACGTACTGTTTTTATTGCTCTACGTGATGCACGTTTATTTGGTAACCTTGGAAAGTGCACCTTTTGCACCGACCGAGTATCTTTTCTTGGCTATGTTGTTACTCCACAGGGAATTGAGGTTGATAAAGCCAAGATTGAAGCTATTGAGAGTTGGCCGCAGCCCAAAACGGTCACACACGTGAGGAGTTTCCTTGGCCTCGCTGGATTCTATCGGCGTTTTGTGAGAGATTTCAGCACCATTGCTGCACCTCTCAATGAGCTTACAAAGAAGGATGTGCCTTTTGTTTGGGGTACTGCACAGGAAGAAGCATTCACGGTATTGAAAGATAAGTTGACACATGCTCCTTTACTCCAACTTCCTGATTTTAATAAGACTTTTGAGCTTGAATGTGATGCTAGTGGAATTGGGTTAGGAGGTGTGTTATTACAAGATGGTAAACCTGTTGCATACTTTTCTGAAAAATTGAGTGGGCCTAGTCTGAATTATTCTACTTATGATAAGGAATTATATGCTCTTGTTCGGTCTTTGGAGACATGGCAACATTATTTATGGCCCAAAGAATTTGTTATACATTCTGATCATGAATCTTTGAAGCACATTAAAATTCAAGCAAAACTGCACCGTAGACATGCTAAATGGGTTGAATTCATAGAGACTTTCCCTTATGTTATTTAACACAAGAAGGGAAAAGAAAATGTTATTGCTGATGCATTGTCTCGTCGTTATACTATGCTTTCACAACTTGACTTTAAAATATTTGGTTTGGAGACCATCAAAGATCAATATGTGCATGATGTTGAATTTAAAGATGTATTGCAGAATTGTAAAGAAGGGAGAACATGGAACAAGTTCGTCGTTAATGATGGATTTGTGTTTCGTGCTAACAAGCTATGCATTCCAGCTAGCTCTGTTCGTCTTTTGTTGTTGCAGGAGGCGCATGGAGGAGGATTGATACAGGGTGGAACCCTAGATGGCCGATCTTTCACGAAATGGAGTGGATCCCACGATGAACACGAAGAACACGAGAGGGAACACGAGGGGAAACACGAGAGAATCACTCAAACCAACAAGAACAAGTCACACATATGCTAGATCCTCGAAACACAAAGAGATACAAGATCCATGATCAACAAGGGACGATACAAAGGGTAACCGGTTCTTCTCCGTGAGGAGGTCTTGATATCCCTGGGGATCTTCTCCGATGAAGGAGGTCCTGAATCCGTAGTGGATCTTCTCCGTGGAGGGGCCGCAGTCACTCACAAGGAGATGAACCACTAGATAGTATCAAATGAGCTATCACTAAACTAACCCACATTAGGAGGAGGTGGAGGAGTATATATAGTCTAGGGCCACGAAGGGGTAAGTGGGAGAGGGATACATGGGCCTCTGGCCCGATAACTGTGCGCAGACAGCAGGTAGCGGACGTCCGACGGCTACCGAACGTCCGGTGGCTCGCGAGGGTCCGGACGTCCGGAAGTCTTCGGACTTCCGCTATTTTCCTTCTGTCGTCGAAGTCACGGACGTCCGATGGCCTCCGGTCGTCCGGTCGCCTGGGAGTCGCCGGTCGTCCGGTAGATGCCGGACGTCCGGAGCCTGAAGCTTTTCCAGCAGCTTCTCTTGTTCCTTGTACTTGGTGTCCTCGCCGTCTTGTCCAACGCTCCTAGCTGTTCCATGGCCTCCCTCTTGGTTCCTGGTCATGCATAGCACATATATTTGAGGTAGTAGCCATGTCTCACATGTAGAAAGTGGGGGTTCAGAGAGGAGCGAGTGAACCTTGTGTCCAATTGTGTGTGGTTGAGGTCTCGTCGAGTGAACATGGGGATGATCATGGGATACACCGTATCATCTCCCCTCCCTTGGGAAAGATCCGACCTCGGATCAAAAACCTCATCACCATGGAAACGGTTGTCGTGGACGGACTTGTAGTTGGACCGAGATGAAGACTTGGCGTAATCCAAGTAGTCCAAGGTGTCGTCGGAGTGGTATACATGCAAGAAGGGCAAACACAAACGACACTCAGAAATACAATGGTTAGCACACAAGTGTCTATCATGTAAGAATGGGTCCGTGTGACAAATTTGGGCATGGCAAGGCACAAGATGCTTATCGAAAAGATGTACAATGACATGTAAAGCATTCATGTGATCAAATGCATTTGAGGTGCACACAAAGGTGTTGTTAATGTGATCAATGCAACCATTGTGCAAAATGATGTCATAGTGTGATGGTTTATCAAGAGCATGAACATGGCAATGGATGCTCAATATTTGTATGCTATCATGCAATTGATGGAGGATAAGATGATCATTATGTATGAATATGCCATCAAGGTAGATCACAACAAATTTGCTAAGGAAATGCACAAGCTCATATATCATGGATGACATGGGAATACAAGATGCAACAAGGCAATCATAATGTGAGTCAATCCATGGGCAAGATGCAAATTTGTTATGGGAATGATATGTCCATTGAGCATGGCATGTGAGCACACAATCAACAAATATGAAGGTTTTGGTGCAATGTGTCAAAGGGGTTTTGACATACCAATGCTCGATGTCGTGGCATGAGTGAAGGTCCGAAGGTGCATCCAATAAGTCCGAGCGCTCCTCATCTTGGAGGTCCATCTCCAATGTAGGTCCTCTCTCCAATAGATGTATCATGTAGACAAGAAGAAGAAGACAACAATGAAAGAATGACCCATCCAATATGTGTATGTGAGGATGGCTCAAAGGGAAGGAGTTCACCTTTAGGAGATTGTCGCGAATGTTGGTGTTGCACATCATGTATGCCTTCGCATGACCAAGCTGTCGCATGACGACACCGCCTTGTGAATCCTTCAAATGAAAGAACATGACAAACACTCGGAAAAACAAATGAGGTTAGCGGACTTGCAAAACCTATCATTCGTATGGTAAGATACCCAACAAGTGTAGTCATGATGCTTATCATAAGAAAGGACAAGGTAAAGTGGCATGGCATGTAAGCATATGATGCGATAACAACCAAAGGCATTAGGCTCAAACAAGCAAGCATGCATCACAAGAATGGTGTCCAAGTCTCCAAGATCAACAAACATAGCATTGTTGCACTCAATACAAGTGATGAGAGATGCAACTAGTGGAGACAAATGACAATGATCAAGATATATCATGTGAGTGGCATGAACATGTATGTCATCAACCCAAGAAAGCAAGTAAGAGAGGAACATGGGTGATGCAACATAGCAAGCAAGCATAGTGATCAAGTCAAGCAAGCTAGTAGTGCAAAGATGCGACATACTAGAAGTAATCATGGCAATCATGGCATGTGTGCAAATAGTGAGAATACATGATGCACATGGCATAGCACAAGCATGAAAGCAAGATATGAGCAAAATATCATCAATGTGTTGATGAGAGGCCATATGGAAATAGCAATGGGATATCATGACTCTCTCAAGACAAGAATCAACAATAGCATGGGGCACAAAGAAATCATGGCAATAGGTACTAGTGTCTCCACCAAGCATGCAAATACACATAGGAGTATCATAATGGTGAATCATTGGTAATTGCAAGCAAGGGTCACAATTGCATGGCAAAATCATAGCAAGAGGCATAACATGCAAAGTGAACACGATAGTATGGGCATAATGTGAGAAGTGGCAAATAGCCCATAGCCGTGTGAGAGCCAAGTAAAAGAGATGCGCGTAGTGGTTGCGCGAAGAGAACGGTGGTAGGGACAATCCACGGGATCCCAAATCGTCGTTGCTCTCAAGAGCTCTTTTCGTCAACTCATGGGATTGTGAGGTTGACGAGTTTGCAAAAGTACCTACACAAGACAAAGGCAAAGGAAAAATTGTATGTGCGTGGTATATGTACACATCATCCATCATGATGCGCACGTGCAAGTGTTGGTTAGCACATAATATCCAATGCTCAAATAAATGAGATGCGTGGTAAAGAAACATGTCATCCATCATGAGAGGTTTGTTGTTATGTATAGCATAATGGAGACTCAAATTGTGTAATGCATCATGACAAGTAGGTAGAGCATTGTTATTCATGGAATGCATATGGTGCACACAATCATGGTAATCATGCAAGGTATGGAATGCATCAAGATCTCCTAGTATGTATGAGGAAACTATGGGGGTCTCCTCAATAGCATTCAAGGGAACATCACATGGAGAATATTGATAACATCCAAAGCAAAGCATATTTGGAACAATGTGTTCATGGCATGGCATAATAGATGAATTGCGCAAATCATGTAAAGGAAGCATTGCCATATCATCGCAAGAGAAACACAAGCCAATGACCATCATCTTGTCATCTATGCCACATGTGCAAATAGGATTCACTTTAATTTGGCATGCATAGTTACTATGTTGAGATTGATATGAAACAATATGAGAAATCTCACTCATAGCATATGACAAGTTCAAAGGATTATCAAACATGATGTGACCAAAAGAATTTTCACATGATATCCTATGGAGCATAGCATCACAACTAGGCAACTCAACATGCTCATCATCATATTCATCATAAATAGGTAAGTCAAGACATGAGGAAGTTGCACTAGCATGAAGCATGGTCATAGGTGAATCAACATCATGCAAACAATCATTGGTGATATAGTCCACAAGTGGGACGAAAGAAGCACCATCACCTATTTTACCTTTAGAGCTCCGCTCATGTGTTGTAGGTGAGGTTGCAACTTGATGGTACCATGTGGGGGTGCATCTTCTTCCACCATGGCCATCGGGTTATCCAATGGAGGGACGGACTCATCGAGGGTAGGCATGTCCTCTTGTAGGAGACCTAGCACCAAATAGAACACACTCGGAGTAGAGGTTAAGTCGTTAGAAATCATAGTGGCCTCACATGCCCTATCAACTACCTCACTCACTAAGTGGTGTGACTCACTCACTCCCTCGTGGATGCTCTCACTCGTATGGTTGGTGGAGTCACTCAAATGGCTCTCAACCTCACATAGGAGAAGTGGCATGCTCTCATGTGTGGGGCTAGTGGTGTGCACACTCATCCTCTCAAGGGAAATGTTCTCAAGCTCACATATGGTGGAGTCACTCGTATCACTCATGTGGTGGTGGCTCTCCTCACATGGGAATTGGGGCATCTCGTCATATGTGGATGTCGAAGAGGTGTAGGTGCAATAGGCTCCCTGCTCAACTTCCTCATCCGTAATGCCTCCAAAGATGAATGCCGTAGGGTGGGGCAAACCATCACGCTCCTCCGAGGTCAAAGAGAAGGTCTCATGCTTGCTCGCGTAGCTTGACCCGGAGTAGTAGTCCAATATGGGCGCCGTCTTCATGGTGTCGAAGAGGTTCATGCTCGTCGCCTTGGTCGAAGGGGATGGCCCATGCTCGACCGTCTTGTCGCCGTTGCTCGTAGATGATCGCCTTGAGGATGAAGACGTCGATGTAGGCAAACTCATGGGAGGTAGGCGATGATGCCGTACATCCAAAGGCGAAGATGCCTTGATAGCACTTGGCGAAGATGCCGAAGTAGTGGTTGTAGCCGTAGCTCCGTCTTGGGTGTGCTTGTCTCGCGGTCTTCTCTGATGCTCTTGAAGCTTGGCCTTGGCGTGATGTAGAGCTTCTTCGGACTTGTAGGTATGCGCTTGTCGAGCATCTTCATGATGATGATGTCGTTGTCGTGCTTGAGCTCTTGGTAGATGTCGTTCGTCGTCGTCGTGCACATGATGCTTGGAGGTGACTTGCCCTTCATGACGATGTCGGTGGTCGCCATGGCGGTGTGGACGTGGAAGACTTGCTCTTGCATCATGTTTGTGCTCCGAAGACTTGTGACTTGAACGTCGCCGCCGAGAGGATGACGAAGGGGAAGAAGACTTGTGATCGACCACCAAGTGTCGGAGCTCCGCCATTTGTTTGTTGAAGGAGTCGCACATGTCGTCGAGGGAAGCCATTGTCCTTGTCGCGAAGTGACGTTGTTCGATGGCGATGTTGCCCAAGCACTCTTGCATTTCTCGTTGTAGTCCGATTGTTTTCGCGTGGATGTCCTTGTTCGCGCCATCGATGTCGAAGACCGGAGATGAAATGCCTTGCCTATCCATCACAATATGCTAGCAAGTATGAGTGGGAGAAAGAGAAGAACTAGACCAAATGTACCTTGACCGATGTTGAAGATGGATCAATGATCACTCAAATGTGGAACAAGGAAATAGCACAATTGGTACCAATTCTTGTCGGTTTCTCACACCTACACAAGTAAAGCTTATGGTGGAGCTCGGTGAGGATAGTGGCACAAAAAATTGATGCAAAATGTTAGCAAGAGTCAATAAAGTTGAAAAAGATTCACAAATTCGCAAGTGAAACAAGTAGACCAATAGCAATAGGGGTGGCACACGGAAACACACACACGGATAGATAGATGGGGTCGTGCAACCAAGGAATGAGCCAAAATGTGGAATCCACGAAAATGCTCGTGTTGCACAACACTAGAGAGACGCTAGCACGATTGCACAATAGGTGGATACGAACTTGTGCACAACCTACTATGCAAAATGCAACGACTTCTATCCCAAGTATGCTATATGTATGGTATTCCGGTGGTATGATCCAAAATGATCGAGTATGACAATCTTAATGTAGTATGATGCTATGGTTCTTGCTTAAAAGCTCTTTGCTTATCTTTTTCTTTGTGCTTAAAAGCTTGTTTGGCTCTTTCTCTTTTGAGCTCTTTTCTCATGCAAAACTTCACGAACCAAGATAGCAATTGAGTATATGTGATGACAACCTTGTGTCACAAGAGATGATACCAAGATATGCACCACGGTGATATGGTATGTATGCTATGGGAAGTGTGATCACTAATGTGCACAAGTCACGTTGCCGGCAATACTCAAATGGCTAGTCTCGATAGGTAGGTGAAGCAAAAATGGGCTAGGGGTTAACAATGCAATTGCAAGGGGGATATACAAAGATGTCGTCGAAGTTACCGTCCGTGTCGATGATGAGTGGTGGTGCTCTTGATGTAGACCCGTTCCTAATTAGCCGAAACACCTTAGGAAACGGAAAAACCACAACTCAAAATCTCAAGGACGAATGTCAAATGGTGGTAGCGGCAATGCCGTGGTGGTTGCGGAAGTGGAAAGATGGGCTATACACGATGTCGGAGTTGAAGTCACGGTCCCTAAGTAGCCGAAACACCTTAGGAGACACAAGCCACAACTCAAACAAGCTCGAACAAAATTTGGGTTAGGTTGGGTTGGCGGAAATGTATAGTGGGCAATGGGTATGCGGAAGTGGTGGAGGTGGTTGATGAAGAAGCAACGGTCCCTAAGTAGCCTAAACACCTTAGGAGACTCAAATCACTACTCAAGCAACCACAAATGCTATGGGAACAAAAATGGTTAGGTTGCGGAAGTCGGCGGTGGTTATGCGGATGATGTGGTGGAGGCCCTAGGCAAAGATGCCAAAATCCACAAAATATGATGGAGTCAAATGAATATGGTGGTATTTTTCTGGTATGGGGGATGTCAAGAGCTTCGGAACGAGCTAAAGAACGTCCAAATCGGAGTTCGTATGAATTAGTTATGGACAAAACAAAAATCAGTCGAAGTCAAAATCTGGGAGTACCGGACGTCCGGAAAAGACCGGAAATCCGGTAATTTTTGCTGTATAGGTGGTGCCGGTCGTCCGGTGAATTCCGGACGTCCGTTGCTTCGAGAGGGTCCGGACGTCCGGTAAAAGGCCGGTCGTCCGGTGGGTCGGGGTCAACGCGAGATTTGAGATCCGGGACGCGATTTTGGGCGGAATTTGATGATTTTGGGGTCAAAATTGATGAGATTTTGTGGATGAATGATGGGGAAACTTGAGGAAATGCTAGATCCACTTGAAACCAAGCAAATCCATGGATCAAAAGCAACAAAATATCAACAAACCAACAGATCACAAAAAAATTTTAGGGCTATTTTTGGTGGGGATTTTCGAAATTGGGGAAGAACACAACAAAAACAAGCTGGAAAACAAAGTGTGGGGCTCCAAAATCGTGATCAACCTATGCTCTTGATACCATATGATACAGGGTGGAACCCTAGATGGCCGATCTTTCACGAAATGGAGTGGATCCCACGATGAACACGAAGAACACGAGAGGGAACACGAGGGGAAACACGAGAGAATCACTCAAACCAACAAGAACAAGTCACACATATGCTAGATCCTCGAAACACAAAGAGATACAAGATCCATGATCAACAAGGGACGATACAAAGGGTAACCGGTTCTTCTCCGTGAGGAGGTCTTGATATCCCTGGGGATCTTCTCCGATGAAGGAGGTCCTGAATCCGTAGTGGATCTTCTCCGTGGAGGGGCCGCAGTCACTCACAAGGAGATGAACCACTAGATAGTATCAAATGAGCTATCCCTAAGCTAACCCTCATTAGGAGGAGGTGGAGGAGTATATATAGTCTAGGGCCACGAAGGGGTAAGTGGGAGAGGGATACATGGGCCTCTGGCCCGATAACTGTGCGCAGACAGCAGGTAGCGGACGTCCGACGGCTACCGGACGTCCGGTGGCTCGCGAGGGTCCGGACGTCCGGAAGTCTTCGGACTTCCGCTATTTTCCTTCTATCGTCGAAGTCACGGACGTCCGGTGGCCTCCGGTCGTCCGGTCGCCTGGGAGTCGCCGGTCGTCCGGTAGATGCCGGACGTCCGGAGCCTGAAGCTTTTCCAGCAGCTTCTCTTGTTCCATGTACTTGGTGTCCTCGCCGTCTTGTCCAACGCTCCTAGCTGTTCCATGGCCTCCCTCTTGGTTCCTGGTCATGCATAGCACATATATTTGAGGTAGTAGCCATGTCTCGCATGTAGAAAGTGGGGGTTCAGAGAGGAGCGAGTGAACCTTGTGTCCAATTGTGTGTGGTTGAGGTCTCGTCGAGTGAACATGGGGATGATCATGGGATACACCGTATCAGGTATTTTTGTGTTATGGGGGATGTCAAGAGCTTCAAAACGAGCTCAAGAACGTCGAAATCGGAGTTCGGATGAATTAGTTATGGACAAAACGGTGAAACACGGGTGGCTGAAATCCCAGGGGTCGGACATCCGGGGTGGAGCCCGGATTTCCGGGGCCTGATGTCCAGAAACCTGCGCGATTTTGCCCTCCAGGAGCCGGATGTCCGGCCCGATGGCCCGGATGTCCGGCCCGAAGTTTCCAGATCTGAATCGGGACGAACTTTTCGAATTGTGGGCGGAAATTGATGATTTGGGGCTCAAAATTTGAGGGATTTTGTGGAGGAAAGATGGGGAAACTTGGGGAAATGCTAGATCCACTTGAAACCAAGCAAATCCACGGATCAAAATCAACAAAATGTCATCAAACCAACAGATCACAAAAAATTTTTGGGGCTATTTTTGGTGGGGAATTTTCGAATTTGGGGAAGAACACAACAAAACAAGGCTAGAAAACGGTGGGGAGGCTCCAAATTCGTGAGAAACCGTGGCTCATGATACCATATGATACAGGGTGGAACCCTAATCAGCGGATCTTTCACGAAATGGAGGGGATCCCACGATGAACACGAAGAACACGAGAGGGAACACGAGGGGAAACACGAGAGAATCACTCAAACCAACAAGAACAAGTCACACATATGCTAGATCCTCGAAACACAAAGAGATACAAGATCCATGATCAACAAGGGACGATACAAAGGGTAACCGGTTCTTCTCCGTGAGGAGGTCTTGATATCCCTGGGGATCTTCTCCGATGAAGGAGGTCCTGAATCTGTAGTGGATCTTCTCCGTGGAGGGGCCGCAGTCACTCACAAGGAGATGAACCACTAGATAGTATCAAATGAGCTATCACTAAGCTAACCCTCATTAGGAGGAGGTGGAGGAGTATATATAGTCTAGGGCCACGAAGGGGTAAGTGGGAGAGGGATACATGGGCCTCTGGCCCGATAACTGTGCGCAGACAGCAGGTAGCGGACGTCCGACGGCTACCGGACGTCCGGTGGCTCGCGAGGGTCCGGACGTCCGGAAGTCTTCGGACTTCCGCTATTTTCCTTCTGTCGTCGAAGTCACGGACGTCCGGTGGCCTCCGGTCGTCCGGTCGCCTGGGAGTCGCCGGTCGTCCGGTAGATGCCGGACGTCCGGAGCCTGAAGCTTTTCCAGCAGCTTCTCTTGTTCCTTGTACTTGGTGTCCTCGCCGTCTTGTCCAACGCTCCTAGCTGTTCCATGGCCTCCCTCTTCGTTCCTGGTCATGCATAGCACATATATTTGAGGTAGTAGCCATGTCTCACATGTAGAAAGTGGGGGTTCAGAGAGGAGCGAGTGAACCTTGTGTCCAATTGTGTGTGGTTGAGGTCTCGTCGAGTGAACATGGGGATGATCATGGGATACACCGTATCAAGGATTAATGTGACACTTTGGCGTGAAGAAGACGGAGGACGTACTTGCTACACATTTCTTTTGGCCAAAGATGCGACGGGATGTTGAGCGTTTTGTTGGTCGCTGCACTACATGTCAAAAAGCTAAGTCACGACTCAATCCTCATGGTTTATATATGCCTTTGCCTGTCCCTAGTGTTCCTTGGGAAGATATATCTATGGATTTTGTTTTGGGTTTACCTCGAACAAAGAAGGGGAAGGATAGCATATTTGTTGTCGTGGATAGGTTCTCGAAGATGGCACACTTTATACCATGTCATAAAAGCGATGATGCTGCTAATGTTGCTGATTTGTTCTTTCGTGAAATTATTCGCTTGCATGGTGTGCCAAATACTATTGTTTCAGATCGTGATACTAAATTTCTTAGCCACTTTTGGAGATGTTTATGGGCTAAGTTGGGGACTAAACTGCTTTTTAGTACTACTTGTTACCCCCAAACTGATGGACAAACTGAAGTAGTCAACAGAACTTTGTCTACTATGCTTAGGGCTGTTTTGACGAATAATAAGAAAATGTGGGAAGAATGCTTGCCTCATATTGAATTTTCTTATAATCGTTCGTTGCATTCTACTACTAAGATGTGCCCTTTTGAAATTGTCTATGGTTTCCTACCTCGTGCACCTATTGATTTGTTGCCTCTTCCATCTTCGGAGAAGGTTAATTTTGATGCTAAACAACGTGCTGAATTGATCTTAAAAATGCATGAGTTAACTAAGGAAAATATTGAGCGCATGAATGCTAAATATAAACTTGTTGGAGATAAGGGTAGAAAACGTGTTGTCTTTGCACCTGGAGATCTTGTTTGGTTACATTTGCGTAAGGATAGGTTTCCTAATTTGCGCAAGTCAAAGCTAATGCCCCGTGCTGATGGTCCTTTCAAGGTGTTAGAGAAAATAAATGATAATGCATATAAACTTGAGCTGCCTGCAGATTTTGGGGTTAGTCCCACATTTAACATTGCAGATTTGAAGCCTTACTTGGGTGAGGAAGATGAGCTTTCGTCGAGGACGACTTCAATTCAAGAAGGGGAGGATGATGAGGACATCACTAACAAGGTTACACCCACAGCTTCAACTGACACATATACAGGACCAATTACTAGAGCTCGCGCACGCCAATTAAATTACCAGGTACTTTCGTTTCTTGGTAATGAATCTAATGTTCATGAGAATATGATGCTGCCTAAATTGGAAACATTTGTCTTGCTTACAAATGAAGGGCCTAGCTTGGACAAGAAGGATGAACATTGGAGCAAGATCAAGCATGGAGATGATGGCATGCGCAAGGGGAACAAGAATGGCGTTTCAATTGATGATTTCAGGACTTTGAAGCCACCATAATGAGTGCGAGAAGCCTTGGACGAAATATACAAGATGCCACTTCATAAATTTCGTCCAGAGGCTATTATAGGTCCTGCGTCACCTTATTATTGGGCCAGGCCCATGTAATTTCGAAATACTTGAGTATAGGCTGTTTTTAGAGTCCGTATGTGTGGGGAAACAAGAGTTAGGGTTGGTTTCGGACCCCTCCACCAAGGGCCACGAAATTCCCCCCTCTTTCCCTCATATATACAGCCCTTAGGGCGTCGTTTAGACTTTGGGTTTTGTTTAGATTAAAAGTTCGCCATAGCTGCAACTTCGCGTACTTCGTTTGTGTTCAACGACCAGACCAAGACGTCACAGAATCCCACTTGATCAATAAAGCTTTCCTCTTATATTCGCAATATCCAGATTGCAATCTCAGTTTCTTGCTTGTTCTTCGTTTGCCTACAGGAAACAGACCTTCGTGGTCAGGTTGATCGTGCTCCGGCGTGGTCAATAACCTCTCGGAGTTGGTTTAGCGATTGCTAAGGCGCGACGTCCATGCACGTTCGTAGTCGGATCGTCTAAGTCGACTTCATCCAAACGATAGCCATCATCTCATCGAAAGATCGGGCCCCTCGCCTCTATCAGATTACTTGCTCCTATCATATGCTTGGTTGCAACAATATCATCTCTTGACATATGCCATGCCACATTGCGTGTCACATGATTGACTTGTTTGCCTCACACATGATGAACAATTGCTATTTCTATTGTGTTGAGTGCCACTCGATTTTCACTACACCCTATGCACATTATGCTTGGATTGTCTTGCACTTGACCCTTGTGTTTAGACACTTCATTTTCTTTGGTGTTGTGAATGATTCGTATGCCTACCATAGACCTTTCATTGAGCGCTTTATGCATGCTTGCTATGACCATGAGGTAGATGCTTATTCTCTTGTCACACATATGTGCATCTCTACCTCACATTTACATGCTTGTTTCCATGATGACCTTGATTGTGCTCAATTGATGTGCTTAAATGCCATGCCACAAACCTTTGTCACACCCTATGCTATGCTTGATGACAACACTTGTTGGGTAAATCACCTCTTGAATGTTTGGTTTTGCACTAACGCTAACCACATTTGTTTTTCCAAGTGTTTGTTGTCTTTGCTCCTTTTGAAGGAATCACTAGAATGTGAGACATTGGAGAGTGCCCATGTTGAGCTTCAAGATGATGAGCACTTCGTGATCGTCTACATCTACACGACGACACCACCTCTTTCCCATGGTGATTTGGCTTTCGATCCGAGGTCGGATCTTTTCCAAGGGGGAGGGGATGATGCGGAGCATCCTAAGGACATCACCATGTCAAGAGTCCGTTTGGCAAGTGACACGTGCGACCTCTACTTCTCATACATAAAGGTGAATCATCTCCTTTACACGTGTTCACTTGACCCCTTCGAGGATGGTTTGCTACTTGACACTCCACTCGTGTGCATGCATAGGTATCGTCGGAGCTTCACAGACGACGAGGAGTGCAAGCGCCGAGGAACACCTACGCCATCAGCGAGGGAAGCATGGAAGCGAAGGCGGAAGAAGACGGAGCGGCTGAAGTTACAGCTGCCGGACATCCGGCGCCAGCCCGGACATCCGGCGCCAGCCCGGACATCCGGCGCCAGCCCGGACATCCGGCCTTCAGCCCGGAAATCCGGCGCCAGCAACAGAACCACACCCGAGACTTGGCCCCGCTAGCCCGGACATCCGGCCAACCGCCCCGGACATCCGGCGTCTCTTGAGAGCCCGGACATCCGGCCCCCAGCCGGACATCCGGCGCCTTCCTGCACGTATGGACAGGGCCCGAGGCCCATGTATCTCCCCATCTACTTACCCCTTCGTGTACTAGACTATATATACTCCTCCACCTCCACCATTTTAGGGTTAGCAATGATTTAGCTCATACGTGAGATAGAGCTTTGCTCATCCATCCCGGATCAACTCCACGAGAGAGACCGCGGCCCCTCTACGGAGAAGATCCACCTTGGATTCAAGACCCCTAAACGGGAAGATCCTTCACGGATTCAAGGCCTCCTGATACAGGGTGGAACCCTAATCAGCGGATCTTTCACGAAATGGAGTGGATCCCACGATGAACACGAAGAACACGAGAGGGAACACGAGGGGAAACACGAGAGAATCACTCAAACCAACAAGAAGAAGTCACACACATGCTAGATCCTCGAAACACAAAGAGATACAAGATCCATGATCAACAAGGGACGATACAAAGGGTAACCGGTTCTTCTCCGTGAGGAGGTCTTGATATCCCTGGGGATCTTCTCCGATGAAGGAGGTCCTGAATCCGTAGTGGATCTTCTCCGTAGAGGGGCCGCAGTCACTCACAAGGAGATGAACCACTAGATGAGCAAAGCTCTAGGTATCAAATGAGCTATCACTAAGCTAACCCTCAAATGGAGGAGGGGGAGGAGTATATATAGTCTAGGTCCACGAAGGGGTAAGTGGGAGAGGGATACATGGGCCTCAGGCCCGATACACTGTGCGCAGACAGGGGCCGGATGTCCGGGCGGGGGCCGGATGTCCGGGCCTTCCCGAGACGCCGGATGTCCGGGCCGAGTGGCCGGATGTCCGGGCTGGAGGGGTTGAGCCACGGGTGTCTTCTGGACAGTGGCGCCGGATTTCCGGCCAGGGCTCGGATGTCCGGGGCGCCGGATGTCCGGGCCTGGGGGCCGGATGTCCGGGGCCTGTAGGTGCTGGCCCTTCTTCCTTCTCTTTCGCGCGCACTTGGCCTTGGTTCTTGGGTTCTCCATGGTCTCCTTGGGTTTTCCTGAACATGCATAGCACATATATTTGAGGTAGTAGGCATGTCTCACATGTAGAAAGTGGAGGTTCAGAGAGGAGCGAGTGAACCTTGTGTCCAATTGTGTGTAGTTGAGGTCTCGTCGAGTGAACATGGGGATGATCATGGGATACTCCGTATCATCTCCCCTCCCTTGGGAAAGATCCGACCTCGGATCAAAAACCTCATCACCATGGAAACGGTAGTCGTAAACAGACTTGTAGTTGGACGAAGTTGAGGGCATGTTGCAATCCAAGTACTCCAAGGTGTCTCCGGTATGTGGTACATGCAAAATGAGCAAACACAAAGGACACTTGGAAATACAATGGTTAGCGCACACAAAGTGTCCATCATGTAAGAATGAGTCCGTGTGACAAGGTACATGAAGCTTAACAAGATGATATAGTATGATATGTAAAGCATTCATGTGATCGAATGCATTTGTGGTGCACACAAAGGTGTTGTGAATGTGATCAATGCAACCATTATGCAAAATGATGTCATAATGTGATGGTTTATCGAGAGCATGAACATGGCAATGGATGCTCAATATGTGTATGTTATCATGCAATTGATGGAGGACAATATGATCATGATGTATGAATATGCCATCAAGAAAGATCACAACAAATTTGCTAAGGAAATGCACAAGCTCATATATCATGGATGACATGGGAATACACGATGCAACGAGGCAACCATATTGTGAGTCAATCCATGCATAAGATGCAAATTTGTCATGGGTATGATTTGTCCATGGAGCATGGCATGTGAGCACACAATCAACAAATATGAAGGTGCAATGTGCCAAAGGAGTTTTGATATACCAATGCTCGATGTCGTGGCATGAGTGAAGGTCCAAAGGTGCATCCAAAGGGTCCATCTTCAATGTCGGGCCTCCATCCCGTAGATGTATCATGTAGACAACAAGAAGGAAACAACAATGAAAGTATGGCCCATCCAATATGTATAAGTGAGGATGGCTCACAAAGAAGGAATTCACCTTTAGGAATTTCTCGAAGATTTTGGTGTTGCACATCATGTATGCCTTCGCATGACCACGTTGTCGCATGACGGCACCGCCTTGTGAATCCTTCAAAATGAAAGAACATGACAAACACTCGGAAAAACAAATGAGTTTAGCGTGAATGCAAAACCTAGCATTCGTGAGGGAAAATACCCAACAAGTGCTTGCATCATTCTTATCATAAGAAAGGACAAGGTAAAGTGGCATGGCATGTAAGCATATGATGCGATAACAACCAAAGGCATTAGGCTCAAACAAGCAAGCATGCATCACAAGTATGGTGTCCAAGTCTCCAAGATCAACAAACATAGCATTGTTGCACTCAATACAAGTGATGAGAGATGCAACTAATGGAGACAATTGACAATGATCAATATATATCATGTGAGTGGCATGAACATATATGTCATCAACCCAAGAAAGCAGGTAAGAGTGGAACATGGGTGATGCAATATAGCAAGCAAGCATAGCAATCAAGTCAAACAAGCTAGTAGTGCGAAGATGCAACGTACTAGAAGCAATCATGGCAAGCATGTCATGTTTGCAAATTGTAGGCATGAATAATGCACATGGCATAGCACAAGCATGTAAGCAAGATATGGGCAAAGTCTCATCATTGTGGTGGCAAGAAGTCCTATGTAAATAGCAATGGAGTATCATGACTCTCCCAACACAAGAATCAACAATAGCATGTGGCACAAAGAGATCATGGTAGTAGCTACAAGTATCTCCACCAAGCATGCAAATACACATATAAGTAACATAATGGTGAATCATGTGTAAAGGCAAGCAAGGGTCACAATTGCATGGCAAAGTCATAGCAAGAGGCATAACATGCAAAGTGAACACGATAGTATGGGCATAATGTGAGAAGTGGCAAATAGCCCATAGCCGTGTGAGAGCCAAGTAAAAGAGAGGCGCGTAGTGGTTGTGCGAAGAGAATGGTGGTAAGGAGATTCCACGGAATCCCAAGCCATCGTTGCTCTCAAGAGCTCTTTTCGTCAACTCATGGGATTGTGAGGTTGACGAGTTTGCAAAAGTACCTACACAAGACAAAGGCAAAGGAAAAATTGTATGTGCGTGGTATATGTACACATCATCCATCATGATGCGCACGTGCAAGTGTTGGTTAGCACATAATATCCAATGCTCAAATAAATGAGATGCGTGGTATAGAAACATGTCATCCATCATGAGAGGTTTGTTGTTATGTATGGCATAATGGAGACTCAAGTTGTGTGATGCATCATGAGAAATATCATTGTGATTCATGGAATGCATATGGTGCACACAATCATGGTAATCATGCAAGGTATGGAAAGCATCAAAATCTCCTAGTATGTATGAGGAAACTATGGGGGTCTCCTCAATAGCATTCATGGGAACATCACATGGAGAATATTGATAACATCCAAAGCAAAGCATATTTGGAACAATGTGTTCATGGCATGGCATAGTTGATGAATTGCGCAAATTATGTAAAGGGAGCATGGCAATATCATCGCATGAAAAACAAAAGCCAATGACCATCATCTTGTCATCTATGCCACAAGTGCAAATAGGATTTACTTTAATGGGGCATGCATAGTTACTATGTTGAGATTGAAATGAAACAATATGAGAAATCTCACTCATAGCATATGACAAGTTTAGAGGGTTGTCGAACATGATGTGACCAAAAGAATTTTCACATGAGATCCTATGGAGCATAGCATCACAACTAGGCAACTCAACATGCTCATCATCATATTCATCATAAATAGGTAAGTCAAGACATGATGAAGTCGCACTAGCATGAAGCATGGCAATAGGTGTGTCAACATCATGCAAGCAATCATTGTCAAGATAGTCCGCTAGTGGGACGAGAGAAGCACCATCACCTATGTTACCTTTGGAGTTCCGCTCATGTGTTGTAGGTGAGGTTGCAACTCGATGGTACCATGTGGGGGGTGCATATTCTTCCACCATGGCCATCGCTTTGTCCATTGGAGGGACGGACTCATCGAGGGTAGGCATGTCCTCTTGTAGGAGACCTAGCACCAAAGAAAACACACTGGGAGTAGAGGTTAAGTCGTTAGAAATCATAGTGGCCTCACGTGCCCTATCAACTACCTCACTCCCTAGGTGTTGTGGCTCACTCACTCCCTCGTGGATGCTCTCACTCGTATGGTTGGTGGAGGCACTCAAATGGCTCTCAACCTCACATAGGAGAAGTGGCATGCTCTCATGTGTGGGGCTAGTGGTGTGCACACTCATCCTCTCAAGGGAAATGCTCTCAAGCTCACATATGGTGGAGTCACTCGTATCACTCATGTGGTGGTGGCTGTCCTCACATGGGAATTGGGGCATCTCGTCATATGTGGATGTCGAAGAGGTGTAGGTGCAATAGTCTCCATGCTCAACTTCCTCATCCGTAATGCCTCCAAAGATGAATGCCGTAGGGTGTGACAAACCATCACGCTCCTCCGAGGTCAAAGAGAAGGTCTCATGCTTGCTTGCGTAGCTTGACCCGGAGTAGTAGTCCAATATGGGCGCCGTCTTCATGGTGTCGAAGAGGTTCATGCTCGTCGCCTTGGTTGAAGGGGATGGCCCATGCTCGACCGTCTTGTCGCCGTTGCTCGTAGATGATCGCCTTGATGATGAAGACGTCGATGTAGGCGAACTCATGGGAGGTAGGCGAAGATGCCGTACATCCGAAGGCGAAGATGCCTTGATAGCACTTGGCGAAGATGCCGAAGTGGTGGTTGTAGCCGTAGCTCCGTCTTGGGTGTGCTTGTCTCGCGGTCTTCTCTGATGCTCTTGAAGCTTGGCCTTGGCGTGATGTAGAGCTTCTTTAGACTTGTAGGTATGCGCTTGTCGAGCATCTTCATGATGATGATGTCGTTGTCGTGCTTGAGCTCTTGGTAGATGTCGTTCGTCGTCGTCGTGCACATGATGCTTGGATGTGACTTGCCCTTCATGATGATGTCGGTGGTCGCCATGGCGGTGTGGACGTGGAAGACTTGCTCTTGCATCATGTTTGCGCTCCGAAGACTTGTGACTTGAACGTCGCCGCCAAGAGGATGACGAAGGGGAAGAAGACTTGTGATCGACCACCAAGTGTCGGAGCTCCGCCATTTGTTTATTGAAGGAGTCGCACATGTCGTCGAGGGAAGCCATTGTCCTTGTCGCGAAGTGTCGTTGTTCGATGGCGATGTTGCCCAAGCACTCTTGCATTTCTCGTTGTAGTCCGATGGTTTTCGCGTGGATGTCCTTGTTCACGCCGTCGATGTCGAAGACTGGAGATGAAATGCCTTGCCTATCCATCACAAAACGCTAGCAAGTATGAGTGGGAGAAAGAGAAGAACTAGACCAAATGTACCTTGACCGATGTTGAAGATGGATCAATGATCACTCAAATGTGGAACAAAGAAATAGCACAATTGGTACCAATTCTTGTCGGTTTCTCACACCTACACAAGTAAAGCTTATGGTGGAGCTCGGTGAGGATAGTGGCACAAAAAAATTGATGCAAAATGTTAGCAAGAGTCAATAAAGTTGAAAAAGATTCACAAATTCGCAAGTGAAACAAGTAGACAATAGCAATATGGGTGGCACACGGAAACACACACACGGATAGAGAGATGGGGTCGTGCAACCAAGGGGTGAGCCAAAATGTGGAATCCACGAAAATGCTCTTGTTGCACAACACTAGAGAGACGCTAGCACGATTGCACAATAGGCGGATACGAACTTGTGCACAACCTACTATGCAAAATGCAACGACTTCTATCCCAAGTATGCTATATGTATGGTATTCCGGTGGTATGATCCAAAATGATCGAGTATGACAATCTTAATGTAGTATGATGCTATGGTTCTTGCTTAAAAGCTCTTTGCTTATCTTTTCCTTTGTGCTTAAAAGCTTGTTTGGCTCTTTCTCTTTTGAGCTCTTTTCTCATGCAAAACTTCACGAACCAAGATAGCAATTGAGTATATGCGATGACAACCTTGTGTCACAAGAGATGATATCAAGAGATTCACCACGGTGATATGGTATGTATGATATGGGAATTATGATCACTAATGTGCACAAGTCACGTTGCCGGCAATACTCAAATGGCTAGTCTCGATAGGTAGGTGACGCAAAAAAATGGTCTAGGGGTTAACAATGCAATTGCAAGGGGAATATACAATGATGTCGTCGAAGTTACCGTCCGTGTCGATGATGAGAGGTGGTGCTCCTGATGTAGACCCGTTCCTAATTAGCCGAAACACCTTAGGAAACGGAAAAACCACAACTCAAAATCTCAAGGACAAATATCAAATGGTGGTAGCGGCAATGCCGTGGTGGTTGCGGAAGTGGAATGATGGGCTATACACGATGTCGGAGTTGAAGTCACGGTCCCTAAGTAGCCGAAACACCTTAGGAGACACAAGCCACAACTCAAACAAGCTCGAACAAAAATTTGGTTAAGTTGGGTTGGCTATGTATGGTGGACTAGGCTATGCGGAAGTGGTGGTGGTGGTTGATGAAGAAGCAATGGTCCCTAAGTATCCTAAACACCTTA
This sequence comes from Secale cereale, assembly GCA_902687465.1. NCBI lineage: Eukaryota > Viridiplantae > Streptophyta > Magnoliopsida > Poales > Poaceae > Secale > Secale cereale. The sequence goes on along the minus strand of LR738712.1, from coordinate 362,098,956 downwards.
GGAGACTCAAATCACTACTCAAGCAACCACAAATGCTATGGGGGACAAAATGGTTAGGTTGCGGAAGTCGGTGGTGGTTATGCGGATGATATGGTGGAAGCCCTAGGCAAAGATGCTAAAATACACAAAATATTATGGAGTCAAATGATGATGGGAGTATTTTTGTGTTATGGGGGATGTCAAGAGCTTCAAAACGAGCTCAAGAACGTCGAAATCGGAGTTCGGATGAATTAGTTATGGACAAAACGGTTAAACGAAAAAGTCTGAAATTCCCAGGGGTCGGACATCCGGGGCCGGGTCCGGATTTCCGGGGCCTGATGTCCAGAACCGCACGGGATTTTGCCCTCCAGGAGCCGGATGTCCGGCCCGATGGCCCGGATGTCCGGCCAGTGGCCCGGATGTCCGGCCCGAAGATTCCAGATCTGAATCGGGACGAACTTTTCGAATTGGGGGCGGAAATTGATGATTTTGGGGGCAAAATTTGAGCGATTTTGTGGAGGAAAGTTGGGGAAACTTGGGGAAATGCTAGATCCACTTGAAACCAAGCAAATCCATGGATCAAAATCAACAAAACTTCATCACACCAACAGATCAAAAAAAAATTTGGGGCTATTTTTGGTGGGGAATTTTCGAAATTGGGGAAGAACACAACAAAACAAGGCTAGAAAACGGTGGGGAGGCTCCAAATTCGTGAGAAACCGTGGCTCATGATACCATATGATACAGGGTGGAACCCTAATCAGCGGATCTTTCACGAAATGGAGTGGATCCCACGATGAACACGAAGAACACGAGAGGGAACACGAGGGGAAACACGAGAGAATCACTCAAACCAACAAGAACAAGTCACACACATGCTAGATCCTCGAAACACAAAGAGATACAAGATCCATGATCAACAAGGGACGATACAAAGGGTAACCGGTTCTTCTCCGTGAGGAGGTCTTGATATCCCTGGGGATCTTCTCCGATGAAGGAGGTCCTGAATCCGTAGTGGATCTTCTCCGTAGAGGGGCCGCAGTCACTCACAAGGAGATGAACCACTAGATGAGCAAAGCTCTAGGTATCAAATGAGCTATCACTAAGCTAACCCTCAAATGGAGGAGGGGGAGGAGTATATATAGTCTAGGTCCACGAAGGGGTAAGTGGGAGAGGGATACATGGGCCTCAGGCCCGATACACTGTGCGCAGACAGGGGCCGGATGTCCGGGCCTTCCCGAGACGCCGGATGTCCGGGCCGAGTGGCCGGATGTCCGGGCTGGAGGGGTTGAGCCACGGGTGTCTTCTGGACAGTGGCGCCGGATTTCCGGCCAGGGCTCGGATGTCCGGGGCGCCGGATGTCCGGGCCTGGGGGCCGGATGTCCGGGGCCTTTAGGTGCTGGCCCTTCTTCCTTCTCTTTCGCGCGCACTTGGCCTTGGTTCTTGGGTTCTCCATGGTCTCCTTGGGTTTTCCTGAACATGCATAGCACATATATTTGAGGTAGTAGGCATGTCTCACATGTAGAAAGTGGAGGTTCAGAGAGGAGCGAGTGAACCTTGTGTCCAATTGTGTGTAGTTGAGGTCTCGTCGAGTGAACATGGGGATGATCATGGGATACTCCGTATCACCTCCTCTTGGAGATGAACTCTACCCATGTATCTTTCCCTTTGTTGTTCATGTATCTTGTGATCTTGTGTGTTTGATTGTCTAGTGGATGTGTGATTGGACTTGTTCTTGAGTGTTTCCCTCGTGATTCCCCTTTGTGTTCTTCGTGTTCTTCATGGGATCCACTCCATTTCGTGAAAGATCGGCCACATAGGGTTCCACCCTACATCAGAGGTTTTGCATCCACTAGGGATCTTCTCCGAGGTGGAGGTCTTGGCCTCCAATGGAGTAGTCTCTCTCTCTCAAGAGGAGAAGGTAGGAGCAAAGCTCACATACAAATGAGCTATCCTATTTGCTGAACCTAGAAAGGAGGTGGAGGTGGTCTATTTATAGTCTAAGCCACGAAGGGGTAAGTGGCGAGGGGTACAAGGCCAAAGGCCGACGGTTGCGCACAGGCAGGGCGGTAGTACCGGAACCTCGGGCAGTAGTACCGCTTGGGAGCGGTAGTACCGCTTGTAAGCGGGAGTGCCGCATGGGAGCGGTAGTACCGCTTGTAGGCGTGATGCGGAGCATCCTAAGGACATCCCCATGGATCCGTCATCGCCTCACCAAGTGCCCAAAGGACCAATGACTAGAGCCCGTGCAAGAGCTCTCGAGACCGAGGTGACTTCGCTCCTCTCTCTACATCTTTCGGATTCACTTGAGACATGGCTTCTACCTTCATCAGGGACTCTGTGCATACTCAGGTACTTGGACGAAGGCCACGGGACAGCTCTGCACAATGGTCAAGACGACAGGCCCGACAAGTACACGAGACAAGAAGAAGGAAGGCTGAAGATGCTATAGGCACCGGACGTCCGGCCCGCACCGGACGACCGGCGACTTCCAGGCCCCGAACGACCGGAAGGCACCGGACGTCCGGCCTCTCCCAGACGACGGGACGACCGGAAGCCACCGGACATCCGTGACAACGACTACAGAAGCTAAATAGCGGAAATCCGAGGATTACCGGACGCCCGGTCCCTCCGGAACCTCCGGACGTCCGGTAACCAGCGGACGTCCGCCCCGACGGCGACCACTCGTGTAATATATAACTGTTGACTTCCCTCCTTTCGGGGTAGCTGTTGGATAGCTCATTTGCAGACTTGTGTGGATTCTCTCCCACGAGACTGTGTGCCTCTTCGGAGAAGATCCACCGCGGATTCAAGGCCTCCACATCGGGGAAGATCCTACGGGATACCAAGACCTCCTCACGGAGAAGACTACCCTTGTACCATCGACGTTGACTTTGGATCGTGTAGCTCGATTATGTATCGTGAATCTAGCACCTGTGTGATCATCTTCGTGTTGATTTGAGTGTTTCCTCTCGTGTTTTCCCCGTTTTCCTCCTTGTGTTCTCCGTGTTCATCGTGGGATACTCTCCAAACGTGAAAGATCCGCTGATTAGGGTTCCACCCTACATCATCTTGGTATCAAGAGCAAGGTTGAGCACGATTTTGGAGCCCCACACCCTGTTTTCTAGCTTGTTTTTGTTGTGTTCTTCCCAATTTCGAAAATTCCCCACAAAAATAGCCCCAAATTTTTTTTTGATCTGTTGATTTGGCAAGATTTGGTTGACTTTGTTCCATGGATTTGCTGTGCCATGTGTCGATCTAGCATTTCCCCACCGTTTCACCAATTTTCCTCCGCGAATTCGGGCAAGTTTGACCAATTTGTCCACGGATCCACCAACCCCAGTCCCAGACCTACCGGACGACCGACGTTTACCGGACGTCCGGCACCTCTCGAGACACCGGACGTCCGCTAAACACCGGACGACCGGCACCCCGCCTACAGAAACTATTACCGGATTTCCGGAACTTCCGGACGTCCGACCCCTTCCGACCGACCGGACGACCGGTAACTTCCGGACGTCCGACAGACCCTGACGAAGCTGACTTTGCTCAGTTCTGTACCACCTTCCGCTACCACCTACCTTTCTTCCCACCTTCCGCAACAACCATCGCTTACCCGCTCTGAGTTTGAAAACCGTGTCTCCCTTTGCCTTGGATACATGAGTTGTGGTTTCACCGTTTCCTTGGATGTTTAGGCTACCCTGGAACGGCAAGACTTCGACAACACCACCGCTCAACTTCGGCAAGGACGGTAACATCAACGACACTTCGCTCATCCTACCTTGCAATTGCATTGTCACCCTATGAACCATCTTTGCGTAGCTTTCCCATTGAGACTAGCCATTTGAGTATTGCCGGGCCACGACACTAGTGCACATTACTGATAGTCATAGATATTGCATACTACATTCATCTTGGTATCATCATATCTCCGTGTGCCACAAGAGTGCTCCGCATACACAATAGCTACCTTGATCCGAGAAGCATACATATGTGCCCAAAGAAAGAGCTCACAAGCTTTTAAGCAAAAGAGCCACCAAAGCAAAAACACAATAGCATCATACGCTTTGCATCAAAGGAGATCATACATCATAGCAACATCATCTTGTGCTCAAGCATCGGCACATCATACACTCATGGCATACTTGTGATAGATAGTCGTTACGTTTGCCTCTTATAGGTCGTGCACAAGTGCGTATCCGCCTATTAAGCAATCAGTTAGCCTCTCTCTAGTGTTGTGCAACACGAGCATTTTCCGTGGTTTCCACATTTTCGCTCAACCTTGGTTGCACAACCACATTTATCTATCCGTGCGTGTGTTCCGTGTGCTACTTTGCTAGTGATCTACTTGTTGCATGAGCAAATTGTGAACCATTTTCAACATCATTGAGTCACTTTGACGATTGCATTGAATTTGTGCCACATTCTAACCAAGCTCCCCTCAAAGCTTTACTTGTGTAGGTGTGAGAATCGACACGAAGTGATACCAATAGTGCTATTTCCGGGTTACATCATTGAGTGATCATTGATCCATTTCAACCTCGGTTAAGGTACATTGATATTGTATTCTCCTTTCTCCCACTCACATAGTTGCTTGTGATGATGGATAGGCCAAGTACATCTTCCAACCCGATCTTCGACGATCCTCAAGAAGCGAACAACTACGTCACCAAACTACATCTTTTCGGTGTCCAACGAGCTCTACATCAAGAGAGTGAAGCTATGCGTGAGTACATTGGTCAAGTCGCCGAGGACGCGCGCCAATTAGAAGCAAGGACAAAAGAACAATTCGACATCATCAACACCAACATGACTACTCAATACAACGAGCTCCGGACATTGATAATCAACCGACGTTCTTCCTCTACATCATCTCAAAGACGAAGCCGCTCAAGTCGACACTCCGACTCCACGCAAGACTCAAGTACACCTACGTCCAACACTCTTCGTCAAGCCGCACGTCAAGATCGACATGACAACCGGCAGCCTCTTCATGACAAGAGTTCACAAGAGCTATTCGACGAGCAAGAAAGCCGACGTCGTCACAACCAAGCTACGTTTGAGCAAGCACAAGAACGGCAACGACTACGCCAACAACAACAAGAGCGAGCACGTCAATATCAAGAAGAACAAGATGCAGAGGCTAACCGCCAAGCACAACAACGTAGAGAAGCTCAAGCTATGGAGGCGCAACGAGCACTACAAGATGCACATCGCAATGTGGCAGCCCGCACTCGACACACTCGTCGAGAAGAGGATTTCCTTCGCGATGAGATGCAAGAGAGGCGACATCAAGCAAGAATGCAAGAAGAAGCTCCTCCTCAAGCACGGCAAGAGCAACAACCCCAACAAGAATATCTACATCACCAAGAGCAACAAGATATGGCAAACCGCCAAAATCGAGATCGCCCTCCCAATAGGCAAGGAAACAACGATGAGCATCGCTATGGAAAGCTCAAGTTCACCATGCCAAAGTTCTCCGGAAGCATTGATCCCGAAGACTATCTCTCATGGGCATTGAAAGTTGACAAGATCTTTCGCCTTCACAACTTCGATGAAGAGAAGAAGATCGCAATGGCATCCCTTGAGTTCCAAGACTATGTTCTCATTTGGTGGGAGCAAATCATAGAGAGAAGAGAAGCAAATGGTGAACCCCCTATCTCCACTTGGGCTCAAATTAAGGAAGTCATGAGAGCAAGATTTGTGCCTACCCACTACAACCGCGACTTGTTCAAGAAGCTACAACTCCTCAAGCAAGGTACCAAGTCCGTTGAAGAGTACTACAAGGAGATGGAGATTGCTATGATACGAGCAAACATCACGGAAGATGACGAGCAAACAATGGCGAGATTCTTGAATGGACTCAACTATCCCATCAAGAAGATTGCGGACTTCCAACCATACAACAATCTCCTTGAGCTAGTACATCAAGCAACCAAAGCGGAGCGACAAGTTCAAGAGGACTACAAGTACTCCAAGTTCAACTCCAAGAACTTCGGCTCCTACAACCAAGCTTCAACGACTTCGGCTACTCCTACTACCTCTACCAAGCCATCTACAAACTTAGGCGACAAGTCAAGCTACAAGAATGCGACTACATCGAGTCGTCCACCTTCTACCAACAACTTTAAGCCAAGAGCTTCCTCAACTACAACTCCAAACGAAGACAACAACAAGACAAGCTCCATCAAATGCTTCAAGTGCCAAGGACGAGGCCACAAGTCATTTGAGTGCAAGACCGTTCGCACCATGATCATCAATGATGACGGATCTTATGACTCCATGAGCGATGATGAGATGGAAGCACTTGAGCATGTCGCTATGCATCGCCAAGTGAATGAAGAAGAAGACCATCAATTGTTTTGCGACAATGACTCAAGCCCCAACCTTGTTGTCTCCAAAGTCTTGACACTCCAACATCAACAAGATGACGACCAACGATGTCACATTTTCCATACGAAGGCCGGCATCAATGGACGCTCCGTCAAGGTTATCATCGATGGAGGAAGTTGTCACAACTTGGCAAGCGAAGAGCTATGCGACAAGCTTCACTTGGTCAAGACGAAGCATCCTCACCCCTAAAAGGTCCAGTGGCTAAACGACGCCGGAATTCTTCGAGTCGAGCACACCGTGCAAGTCTCTTTCAAGATTGGCGCTTACGAGGACACCCTTGAATGTGATGTGATACCCATGTCCGTGTGCCACCTTATTCTTGGACGCCCATGGCAATATGATCGTGGAGTTACACACAATGGACGAACAAATCACTATCATTTCAAGATGAAGGGCAAGGAATTCGTGCTCCGACCAATGTCTCCAAGTCAAGTAGCCGCCGTCAAGCTTTTACCTACCAACCATCGTGGAGAGAATGGTGAGAGAGCGAGCCACCAAAAAGAGAGTGAGAGCCACAAGCCAAATATGAGCGACTCCACGATGAGCGACAAGAAGCAACTAGTCCTATTTGCCACCAAACGTGAGATGAGAGAAGTGTGTGAGAACCCATCGAGCGTCTTCCACCTTGTGCTCTTATGCAAAGGGGAAGCCAAACCTACTAACACTTCACCACCTCCACCTTTTGTGTTGTCTCAATTGTTGCAGGAATTCTCGGACGTCTTTTTCGACGAACTACCTCCGGGTCTACCTCCACTTCGCGGAATCGAACACCGCATCGACCTCATACCTGGTGCTCCACTTCCAAACAAGGCTCCCTACCGCGTCAACCCCGAGGAAACAAAGGAGATACAACGGCAAGTGCAAAAACTCATCGACAAGGGTCATGTACGTGAAAGCTTAAGCCCTTGTGCCGTTCCGGTTATTCTCGTGCCTAAGAAAGACGGAAGTTTTCGCATGTGTTCCGATTGTCGTCCGATAAATGCTATCACCGTTAGATACCGTCACCCTATTCCTCGCCTAGATGACATGCTTGATGAATTATGTGGTGCCACAATATTCTCCAAAATTGATCTTAAAAGTGGCTACTACCAAATTCGCATTCAAGAGGGTGATGAATGGAAAACAGCTTTCAAAACCAAGTTTGGACTCTATGAGTGGCTGGTCATGCCGATGGGCTTATCGGAAGCACCCGACACATTCGTGCGTCTTATGCACTTTGTTCTCCGACCTTATATATGTGTCTTTGTAGTGGTTTACTTTGATGACATTCTAGTCTTTAGCAAGTCGCTTGAGGAACATGTTGACCATGTCCGTCTGGTTTTGCAAGCACTTCGCAACCAACAATTATATGCTAATATGGAAAAATGCACTTTTGGCGTTGACAAGGTTGTCTTTCTAGGATTTGTCGTGTCTTCTCAAGGTGTTCACATTGATGAAACTAAAATTGAAGCAATTAAAACTTGGCCAAAACCAAAGAATCTCATGCAAGTGCGTAGTTTCCTTGGTCTAGCCGGTTTCTATCGATGTTTTGTGAAGGACTTTAGCACAGTTGCTATGCCTCTAAACGCTTTGAGCAAGAAGAACGCACCCTTCATTTGGGGTCCTCCGCAAGACACCGCGTTCAATGAGCTTAAAAGCTTGCTCACGCACGCACCACTTCTAGCCTTACCAATCTTTGACAAACCGTTTGAGATTCATTGTGATGCTAGTGGTACAGGCATAGGTGGCGTGCTAATGCAAGAAAAGCGCCCAATTGCGTACTTTAGCGAGAAGCTATCGGGAGCGCAACTTAACTATCCCGTCTATGATAAAGAGCTTTATGCCTAGGTGAGAGTTCTACGTGTTTGGGAACACTATCTTAGATCTCATGAATTCATTCTTCATACGGACCATGAGACACTCAAGTATCTCAAAGGTCAAACTAAGTTGAACAAGCGTCATGCTAAATGGAGTGAGTTCACTGAGTCTTTTCCCTATGTCATCAAATACATCAAGGGCAAAGAAAATGTTGTGGCGGACGCGCTTTCCCGCAAATGCATGCTTGTAACGCAACTTGAGTTGAATGTGATTGGCTTTGAGCATATTAAAGATTTATATGAGCATGATCCTTTCTTTGCAAATGCTTATGCTAAGTGCTTGACTCACACTTCTTGGGAACATTACTACATCAAGGATGGATATCTTATGAGAGCTAACAAACTTTGCATTCCCGAGTCTTCGCTTCGTTTGCTTCTTTTGCAGGAATCTCATGGAGGAGGACTCATGGGACACTTTGGACGCGACAAGACGTTTGCTACCATCTCTAAGAACTATTTTTGGCCCAAGATGCATCGTGACGTCTCATGCCTCACCAACCGCTGTTCTACATGCCGCAAAGCTAAGTCCAAAGCTCAATCTCATGGTATTTACATGCCTCTTCCTATTCCATACCATCCATGGGAAGACATAAGCATGGATTTCATACTTGGCTTGCCTAGGACTCAAAATGGCAAAGATTCCATGCTTGTCGTGGTAGATAGATTCTCTAAAATGGCTCGTTTCATTCCTTGTAACAAGATCGACGATGCTTCACATGTTGCAACTCTCTTTTGTAGGGAGATACTTCGTCTTCACGGCGTGCCCAAAACGATCGTGTCGGACCGGGACGTCAAGTTCTTGAGTTACTTTTGGAAAACACTATGTGCCAAGCTCGGAATCAAGCTACTCTTTTCTTCGGCGTACCATCCACAAACGGACGGCCAGACGGAGGTGACAAACCGCACGTTTTCCACTCTTCTTCGTGTGTTGATCAAGAGGAACATCCGGGAATGGGAGCATTGCTTGCCCATCGCCGAGTACGCCTACAACCGCGCAAGACATTCGACCACCGGCAAGTCGCCCTTCGAGGTTGTCTACGGCTTCAATCCGTTGTCACCATTGGACATTCTACCTCTACCTCTACAAGAGCGCATCAACATGGACGCAAGTGCACGAGCAAGCTATCTCAAGAAGGTGCACGAAGATACAAGGGCAATGATCGAGCGACAAGTCCAACGTCTCGCCACCAAGCTCAATGTCAACAAGGCACCAATGGTGTTCCAACCGGGAGATCTTGTTTGGCTTCATCTTCGCAAGGACCGCTTCCCACACGAGCGCAAGTCCAAACTTCTACCTCGCATCGACGGACCCTTCAAGGTGCTAGCTCGCTACAATGACAACGCCTACAAGATTGACCTCCCACGAGACAAGTACTCCGTGAGCGATACTTTCAACGTCAAGGACCTATCTCCTTTCCATGGTGATGAAGATTTCAATCCGAGGTCGGATCTTTCCCAAGGGAGGGGAGATGATGCGGAGCCTCCTAAGGACATCCCCATGGATCCTTCATCGCCTCACCAAGTGCCCAAAGGACCAATGACTAGAGCCCGTGCAAGAGCTGTCGAGACCGAGGTGACTTCGCTCCTCTCTCTACATCTTTCGGATTCACTAGAGACATGGCTTCTACCTTCATCAGGGACTCTGTGCATACTCAGGTACTTGGACGAAGGCCACGGGACAGCTCTGCACAATGGTCAAGACGACAGGCCCGACAAGTACACGAGACAAGAAGTGATAGAGGCGAGGGGCCCGATCTTTCGATGAGATGATAACTATCGATTTGGTGGAGACGACTTTGACGATCCGACTACAAACGTGCACAACGTTGCGCCTTAGCAATCGCTAAACCAATCTCCAGGGGTTACTGACAATGCCAGAAGCACGATCAGCCTGACCACGAAGGTCTATTCCTGCATGCAATCGAAGAACAAGCAAGAATATGATAAAGCAATCTGAATATTGCAAATATAAAGGATGTATTGATAAAGGTGGGGATCCGTAAGCGGTCTTGGTCTGGTCGTTGGACACAAACGAAGTACACGAAGTTGCAATGGCTAACTTTTTGACTAAACAAATCCCTAAGAAAAAGCTACTAGATGGATCTACTTATATAGGAGCAAGGGGTGGCGGCCAAGGAGGTAGAAGGACGTCCCAAGGCAGCCTAAAACTAACCCTAGGTCGTACAAGGCTCATGGGCCCAAGTGGAGGTGATGTAACACCTTTGGACTTGTAGTTTGACTCGGATTCTGCTGCAGCGTCAGATTGTTTCGTCGAGATCTCAATGCTCCGGACGAATTTGAAGGTGATTCCAATTGGGTTGGAAAGTGTATGAAATCTAGTTTCCAACAAAAAAAGAATCACCCAATTCGGAGTCCGTATGAAGGAGTTCTTGCCGTTTTGAGTCAGGTATGTCTGTGCAGTCCGAATCTGGATGCAGAACGTGAGAGACTTGGACTCTATCTTCTCTTGGCCCAAAAGTGACGTGAGAGAACTTTTTGAACAGCCCCTAAACTTCTCTTTTTCCCTTATCTTCATATGTGAATTGTACAAATGTCCCATGCACCTGGAATTAGACATGGCACAAAAGTCTGTGAAGTATTTTTGTTCTGGATAACATAAATAAATTGTTGCATAGTTTGCATTAGAAATCACCTCACAAATATACATATATGCAATATTTTTGGTTGTATCCAAGGTAGTCATGTCCTCATCATCCTCCCTTTTTTGAAAATAAAGCCGTCCTCGGCGTTGCTTAATCTGAAATGTGGGTAAGAAAATAGACAAGGTGTACATGTTGTATATGTATATGTCATCCATTTTTACTTCCCTTAATTTTCGCACATATGACACATGTATAGATGAGTAACTTTCGTAGTTCATAAAATATAACGCCAAAATATTATCACAAGAAGTAGAAGGCATGAAAATATTGCAACTCAATTTGCACATATAAGTGAAGCTCTTAATCGTTACAAAAGATTGGCAATGCTCATCATTAAACCATCCCAACCTTGATGAATCATCACCAAGATTAGAGGTCATATCAAAATGATTAAACATAGGCACAACTATTTTCACACGTATTTGATCCAAATCTGATTTATTCCCTGATTCAAATGGTTCTTTCGCATCAATAGTTAATTCAATTGCTTCACTCACAATTGTTTGATCGCATGGCAAAGTCAAATCACGAACATATTCCTCTAAAATAGTTGGTGTGATCAAAGTAGTGGATAGCTCATCGCATGGTTCATTTAAATTGACAAGGCATTCACCATACTCATGTGGAGGTGGAAGATCGGTACCTTTGTCATTACCTCTTATAATCAACTCAGATGATGTAGGCACTGTCGGAGGTGATGTGTCACATGGTGGAGGTGATGTAGTCCTCACAACAACGGATGTGTCTGTCATAGTACGCCTAGTAGTGGAAGGAACAACCGTATCATTCCTTGGAATGTGCACCTGGCGCTTATTCTCCTTACGGACAATACGTCGTTTTATTTCCTGTTCAGCACTACAAGCAAGACGAAACAAATGGTCCATAGGATAACACTCTTCATGAATTAGTAACTCCTGAATATCACGATTTAATCCTGCCCAAAATCTATCCATAAAATCGTCTTCACTTTCTTGTAAAGAGGAATGCAACAAGGTAGTTTGCAAATCATCATAATATTTCGTTACGGTGTCACTACCTTGTTTTAAATGTTGCAACTTTGTAAGCATGTCACGAGTATAATAAGCAGGGACGAATGTATGTCGCATGGCAACTTTCAAATCAATCCAAGTAGTAGGTATATAATTAGGGTGTAACCGACAATATTCACTCCACCATACTAAAGCATAACCAGTGAAAGAACCAACCGCAACCTTAACTTTTTTACGTTCATCAAAACTATGGGAAGCAAATAGATTATTTATGTCAAACTCCCATTCAATATATAAAGCAGGTCTAAAACGGCCATTAAACGGTGGTATAGAAACATTAACCTGATCATGTGCATTTGGATGTTTGTGCACCTCTCGTGATGGTTGTGGTATGTCCTTAGGTGGTGGCACATCTCCCGCGATCGACAAAGCCCATGATTTGACTCTGGATCCTGTCATGATTAGTAGAAAAAAGAAACAAAATTCGAGAATAATGTTCCTATGAACTACTAGGATGTGGTGGTAAAGCGCTCACAGTAAAGCAAATATCAATATCTTACAAGTTCTTACCATGCAGCAACTGGTGATAGGCAACCAGCGGTGTCAAATAACTCCAAAGATTGAGTAAAGCGATTGCCAGGTGAACGTACGTAAACACGGTGTAGCAATATGTGGAGCTGGGTTGGCTTTATATATGGTAGCAAAAGATTAGCAATAATCAATTCAGAGATGCAATGTTGAATAAACGCTCAACGACGGTACTGTGCTGGTCCTAGGCTAGACAGGACTAGAGACGCGAGCCTAGAACACTAATGATGTCACGGTGTAGCACAACTAGCATCAATAAAGGATACGAAGTAGCTCTTAACAGCAAGATATAAGTGAAGATCACAACGGCAGTAAAGATAATGATGAAAACAACTGCCAAGCAGAATATACAACAACACTCTCTCCAACTTTCTTTTCCTTCTTTTTCTTTTTCCTTTTTTTTTCTCACACTCTTTTTTCTTTTTCTTTCTCTCCTCTCTTTTTTTTTACTTTTTTTTCTCTGTCTTTTTTTTCTTTCTCCCTCTTTCCAAGACAAACTAGATAAGATGCAGATTGGATCAAGCAAAGATGCAAACGACTTCAACTATGATTGTGACAATGAACGATGGGTTGCACGAGGTGGAAATTGATGGATGAGGTGGTGGACAGCGGAAGGGATAACGATGGAGCGGTGACGTGACTAATGTGAACAGAACTCGAAACTCTAACGAACTAGACACTAAGACCAGCAACTCGACACGCCGATGCAACCGATAATTCAATAATGCAAACAATGAAAAGAAAATTGCAAAGGCTCAGACTGGCTAGGACAAAGGATGAATAGATCTAACCTTTTTTTTGTGGCTTTTCCTTGGACAATAGGTAAGAAAATAAATCTAATCTAGGAATAACTGGAAATTCTCACCGAGCAACCTGAAAACTGATACCACTTGATAGAGGCGAGGGGCCCGATCTTTCGATGAGATGATAACTATCGATTTGGTGGAGACGACTTTGACGATCCGACTACAAACGTGCACAACGTTGCGCCTTAGCAATCGCTAAACCAATCTCCAGGGGTTACTGACAATGCCAGAAGCACGATCAGCCTGACCACGAAGGTCTATTCCTGCATGCAATCGAAGAACAAGCAAGAATATGATAAAGCAATCTGAATATTGCAAATATAAAGGATGTATTGATAAAGGTGGGGATCCGTAAGCGGTCTTGGTCTGGTCGTTGGACACAAACGAAGTACACGAAGTTGCAATGGCTAACTTTTTGACTAAACAAATCCCTAAGAAAAAGCTACTAGATGGATCTACTTATATAGGAGCAAGGGGTGGCGGCCAAGGAGGTAGAAGGACGTCCCAAGGCAGCCTAAAACTAACCCTAGGTCGTACAAGGCTCATGGGCCCAAGTGGAGGTGATGTAACACCTTTGGACTTGTAGTTTGACTCGGATTCTGCTGCAGCGTCAGATTGTTTCGTCGAGATCTCAATGCTCCGGACGAATTTGAAGGTGATTCCAATTGGGTTGGAAAGTGTATGAAATCTAGTTTCCAACAAAAAAAGAATCACCCAATTCGGAGTCCGTATGAAGGAGTTCTTGCCGTTTTGAGTCAGGTATGTCTGTGCAGTCCGAATCTGGATGCAGAACGTGAGAGACTTGGACTCTATCTTCTCTTGGCCCAAAAGTGACGTGAGAGAACTTTTTGAACAGCCCCTAAACTTCTCTTTTTCCCTTATCTTCATATGTGAATTGTACAAATGTCCCATGCACCTGGAATTAGACATGGCACAAAAGTCTGTGAAGTATTTTTGTTCTGGATAACATAAATAAATTGTTGCATAGTTTGCATTAGAAATCACCTCACAAATATACATATATGCAATATTTTTGGTTGTATCCAAGGTAGTCATGTCCTCATCAAGAAGAAGGAAGGCTGAAGATGCTACAGGCGCCGGACGTCCGGCCCGCACCGGACGTCCGGCCCGCACCGGACGACCGGCGACTTCCAGGCCCCGGACGACCGGAAGGCACTGGACGTCCGGCCTCTCCCAGACGACCGGACGACCGGAAGCCACCGGACGTCCGTGACAACGACTACAGAAGCTAAATAGCGGAAATCCGAGGATTACCGGACGTTCGGTCCCTCCGGAACCTCCGGATGTCCGCCCCGACGACGATCACTCGTGTAATATATACCTGTTGACTTCCCTCCTTTCGGGGTAGCTGTTGGATAGCTCATTTGCAGACTTGTGTGGATTCTCTCCCACGAGACCGTGTGCCTCTTCGGAGAAGATCCACCGCGGATTCAAGGCCTCCACATCGGGGAAGATCCTACGGGATACCAAGACCTCCTCACGGAGAAGACTACCCTTGTACCACCGACATTGACTTTGGATCGTGTAGCTCGATTATGTATCGTGAATCTAGCACCTGTGTGGTCATCTTCGTGGTTATTTGAGTGTTTCCTCTCGTGTTTTCCCCGTTTTCCTCCTTGTGTTATCCGTGTTCATCGTGGGATACTCTCCAAACGTGAAAGATCCGCTGATTAGGGTTCCACCCTACATCAAGGCGGTAGTACCGTCCGTTCCGGACTGGACACGCCCTTCTTCGCTTGTGTCGCTCCTTTCCTCTGATAGAGGCAAAGGTGTCCCGTCTTTCGATGAGATGGTGGCTATCTTTTCGGAGGAAGTTGACTTTGACGATCCGACTACGAACGTGCGAGGACGTCGCGCCTTAGCAATCGCTAAACCAACTCCGAGAGGTTATTGACCACGCCGGAGCACGATCAACCTGACCACGAAGGTTTGTTTCCTGCACGCAAACGAAGAACAAGCAAGAAACTGAGATTGCAATCTGGATATTGCGAATTCAAGAGGAAAGCTTTATTGATCAAGTGGGGTTCTGTGACGTCTTTGTCTGGTCATTGAACACAAACGAAGTACGCGAAGTTGCAGCTATGGCGAACTTTAATCTAAACAAAACCCAAAGTCTAAACGACGCCCTAAGGGCTGTATATATGGGGGAAAGAGGGGGGAATTTCGTGGCCCTTGGTGGAGGGGTCCGAAACCAACCCTAACTCTTGTTTCCCCACACATACGGACTCTAAAAACAGCCTATACTCAAGTATTTCGAAATTACAAGTCCTGGCCCAATAATAAGGTGACGCAGCACCTATAATAGCCTATGGACGAAATTTATGAAGTGGCGTCTTGTATATTTCGTCCAAGGCTTCACGCACTCATTATGGTGGCTTCAAAGTCCTGAAATCATCACTTGTAACTCCATTCTTGTTCCCCTTGCGCATGCCATCATCTCCAGGCTTTATCTTGCTCCAATGTTCGTCCTTCTTGTCCAAGCTAGGCCCTTCATTTGTAAGCAAGACAAATGTATCCAATTTAGGCAGCATCATATTCTCATGAACATTAGATTCATTACCAAGAAACGAAGTACCTGGTAATTTAACTGGCGTGCGCGAGCTCTAGTAATTGGTCCTGTATATGTGTCAGTTGGAGCTGTGGGTGTAACCTTGTTAGTGATGTCCTCATCATCCTCCCCTTCTTGAATTTAAGTCGTCCTCGACGGAAGCTCATCTTCCTCACCCAAGTAAGGCTTCAAATCTGCAATGTTAAATGTGGGACTAACCCCAAAATCTACAGACAACTCAAGCTTATATGCATTATCATTTATTTTCTCTAGCACCTTGAAAGGACCATCAGCACGTGGCACTAGCTTTGACTTGCGCAAATTAGGAAACCTATCCTTACGCAAATGTAACCAAACAAGATCTCCAGGTGCAAAGACAACACGTTTTCTACCCTTATCTCCAACAAGTTTATATTTAGCATTCATGCGCTCAATATTTTCCTTAGTTGACTCATGCATTTTTAAGATCAATTCAGCACGTTGTTTAGCATCAAAATTAACCTTCTCCGAAGATGGAAGAGGCAACAAATCAATAGGTGCACGAGGTAGGAAACCATAGACAATTTCAAAAGGGCACATCTTAGTAGTAGAATGCAACGAACAATTATAAGCAAATTCAATATGAGGCAAGCATTCTTTCCACATTTTCTTATTATTCTTCAAAACAGCCCTAAGCATAGTAGACAAAGTTCTGTTGACTACTTCAGTTTGACCATCAGTTTGGGGGTGACAAGTAGTACTAACAAGCAGTTTAGTCCCCAACTTAGCCCATAAACATCTCCAAAAGTGGCTAAGAAATTTAGTATCACGATCTGAAACAATAGTATTTGGCACACCATGCAAGCGAATAATTTCACGAAAGAACAAATCAGCAACATTAGCAGCATCATCGCTTTTATGACATGGTATAAAGTGTGCCATCTTCGAGAACCTATCCACGACAACAAATATGCTATCCCTCCCCTTCTTTGTTCGAGGTAAACCCAAAACAAAGTCCATAGATATATCTTCCCAAGGAACACTAGGGACAGGCAAAGGCATATATAAACCATGAGGATTGAGTCGTGACTTAGCTTTTTGACATGTAGTGCAGCGAGCAACAAAACGCTCAACATCCCGTCGCATCTTTGGCCAAAAGAAATGTGTAGCAAGTACGTCCTCCGTCTGCTTCACGCCAAAGTGTCCCATTAATCCTCCTCCATGCGCCTCCTGCTACAACAAAAGACGAACATAGCTAGCTGGAATGCATAGCTTGTTAGCTCGAAACACAAATCCATCATTAACGACGAACTTGTTCCATGTTCTCCCTTCTTTACAATTCTGCAATACATCTTTAAATTCAGCATCATGCACATATTGATCTTTGATGGTCTCCAAACCAAATATTTTAAAGTCAAGTTGTGAAAGCATAGTATAACGACGAGACAATGCATCAGCAATAACATTTTCTTTTCCCTTCTTGTGTTTAATAACATCAGGGAAAGTCTCTATGAATTCAACCCATTTAGCATGTCTACGGTTCAGTTTTGCTTGACTTTTAATGTGCTTTAAAGATTCATGATCAGAATGTATAACAAATTCTTTGGGCCATAAATAATGTTGCCATGTCTCCAAAGTCCGAACAAGAGCATATAATTCCTTATCATAAGTAGAATAATTCAGACTAGGCCCACTCAATTTTTCAGAAAAATATGCAACAGGTTTACCATCTTGTAATAACACACCTCCTAACCCAATTCCACTAGCATCACATTCAAGCTCAAAAGTCTTATTAAAATCAGGAAGTTGGAGTAAAGGAGCATGTGTCAACTTATCTTTCAATACCGTGAATGCTTCTTCCTGTGCAGTACCCCAAACAAAAGGCACATCCTTCTTTGTAAGCTCATTGAGAGGTGCAACAATGGTGCTGAAATCTCTCACAAAACGCCGATAGAATCCAGCGAGGCCAAGGAAACTCCTCACGTGTGTGACCGTTTTGGGCTGCGCCCAACTCTCAATAGCTTCAATCTTGGCTTTATCAATCTCAATTCCCTGTGGAGTAACAACATAGCCAAGAAAAGAGACTCGGTCGGTGCAAAAGGTGCACTTTCCAAGGTTACCAAACAAACGTGCATTACGTAGAGCAATAAAAACAGCACGTAAATGTTCCAAATGTTCCTCCAAAGATCTGCTAAATATCAATATATCATCAAAGTATACTACCACAAATCGTCCAATGAAAGCACGTAAAACTTCATTCATTAATCTCATGAAAGTACTAGGTGCATTAGTTAACCCAAAAGGCATGACTAACCACTCATATAATCCAAACTTAGTTTTAAATGTTGTTTTCCATTCATCTCCCAATTTCATACGAATTTGATGGTATCCACTACGCAAATCAACTTTGGAGAATATTGTAGAGCCACTCAATTCATCAAGCATATCATCTAGCCTAGGAATAGGATGACGATAACAAATAGTAATATTATTAATGGCTCTACAATCAACACACATACGCGATGTACCATCCTTTTTCGGCACTAGAATAATAGGAACAGCACATGGACTAAGGGATTCGCGTATATAACCTTTGTCGAGTAGCTCCTGTATTGACGCATAATCTCATTCGTCTCTTCTAGATTGGTACGGTATGGTGCGCGGTTGGGTAGCGATGCACCGGGAATTAAGTCAATCTGATGCTCAATCCCTCGAATAGGTGGTAATCCCGGTGGCACGTCTTGTGGAAAGACGTCGGCGAACTCCTGCAAAATGTTAGTGCCAGCAGGAGGCAAAGAGGAAGGCACGTCCTCGAATGAAAATAATGCCTCTTTGCATACAAAAGCATAGCAAACAGATTTGCTAAAATCTAGCTCATCAATATCAGATTTAGTGGCAAATAAACATGCACTTTTCAATTTAATTTCAGAAGCAACAGTAGATGGTTTATTATTAGGCTTCATTTGTTGCTCAAATTCTTTTGCCACAAACTTATTTTCACTCTTATTTTTCTCCTTTTTTGCTTTATTAGCTCTATTAATATCATCTTTCAAAATGGAATCAGGAGTCATAGGAAGCAAAGTAATATTTTTATCCTTATGAACAAGAGTATACTGATTGTTTCTACCATGGTGTACAGAATTTTTATCAAATTGCCATGGTCTACCAAGTAATAAGGAACATGCTTGCATAGGTACCACATCACAATCAACATAATCAACATATGTAGAGATACTAAAATGCACACGAACAGTACATGTTACCTTAACCTTGCCGCTGTTGTTGAACCATTGGATGTAGTAAGGATGTGGATGTGGTCTTGTGGTGAGAGATAGCTTCTCCACCATCTCCATGCTAGCCAAGTTGTTGCAACTCCCTCCATCTATGATCACGCGAATAGAACGTTCCTTCATGATACAGGGTGGAACCCTAATCAGCGGATCTTTCACGTTTGGAGGTTGGCACACGATGAACACGGGGAATCACAAGGGAAAGATGGGGAAAACACAAGAGGAAAACACTCAATCAACACGAAAGCAATCACACAAATGCTAGATTCGCGATACAAGGTCGAGATCCATGATCCAAGGTCAACAACGGTGATACAGATAGTCTTCTCCCGGAGGAGGTCTTGATATCCCGGGGGATCTTCTCCGATGAAGGAGGTCCTGAATCCGAAGTGGATCTTCTCCGTAGAGGCGCACCGTCTCGTGGGAGAAATCCACACAAGTGTCAAATGAGCTAAACCACAGCTAACCCTAAACGGAATGAGGAGAGGAGTATATATAGTCTACGGGCGAACGGGTACATGGGCCTCGGCCCAGGGGGCTGCACGCAGGCAGATCAGGGGCCGGATGTCCGGGCGGCGGCCCGGATGTCCGGGGCTTCACGGGTCGCCGGATGTCCGGGGCGGGGGCCCGGATGTCCGGGCGGGAGTGGACGCGCCTCGGGTGCTCTCTGGACAGAGGCGCCGGATTTCCGGGCGCGGGGCCGGATGTCCGGGCCGTGCCTGGCCGGATGTCCGGGCCCTGGCCGGATGTCCGGGCCCTGTAGCCTCAGCTGCTGTTGGCCTTCTGTAGGTGAATGCCCAGGGGCCGGATGTCCGGGCCAGGGGGCCGGATGTCCGGGGCCTGGAGCTCTCTTCTGCCCTTCTCGATGCATTAGCTCGTCCATGACCTTGGGGACTTGTCCATCTTCAAGCTCTTCTCCGAAGTGGTCTCCTTCACACCTGAGCACACAAAGCACACTCGCTTGAGGTAGCAACCATGTCTCGCAAGATTCATAAGGAAGTAGGGCTAGGAGTGACGTCACCTCGGTCTCGAAAGCTCTAGTACGAGCACGTGTCATCGGTCCTTGAGGCACTTGAGGGGGTGAAGGAGGGTCCATGGGGATGGCCCTAGGATACACCGTATCATCTCCCCTCCCTTGGGAAAGATCCGACCTCGGATCGAAATCTTCATCACCATGGAGCACCTTGAATGGTCCGTCGTCACGAGGTAGAAGCTTGGACTTGTGCTTTATCGCGAAGTGGTCCTTGTGAAGATGTAGCCAACTGAGATCTTCCGGATGAAACGCCATTGTTGCCTTGTTGACGTTGATCTTGGTGGTGAGGCGATGTACTTGTCGCTCGATTGTTGCCCGTGTTTGTTCGTGCACCTTCTTGAGTATTTCACTACAAAAGAAAGTGGCAACATGTGAAGCATCGTCGATCTTGTTATCGGGAATGAAATGAGCCATGTTAGAGAATGTATCGACCATGACAAGCACGGAATCGTTTCCATTTTTAGTCCTAGACAAGCCAAGTATGAAATGCATGTTTATGTCTTCCCATGGATGAAATGTAGTATGAAGAGGCATGTAAAGACCAGGAGATTGAGCTTTGGACTTAGCTTTGCGGCATGTCGGACATCGGTTGGTGGTGTTTGAGACGTCACGTAGCATCTTGGGCCAAAAATAGTTCTTAGAGAGGGTAGCAAACATCTTGTCGCGTCCAAAGTGTCCCATGAGTCCTCCTCCATGCGATTCCTGCAAAAGAAGCAAACGAAGCGACGACTCGGGAATGCAAAGTTTGTTAGCTCTCATAAGATATCCATCTTTGATGTAGTAATGCTCCCAAGAAGTGTGAGTCAAGCATTTAGCATAGGCATTTGCAAAGAAAGGATCATGCTCATATAAATCTTTAATATGCTCAAAGCCAATCACATTCAACTCAAGTTGTGTTACAAGCATGCATTTGCGGGAAAGCGCGTCCGCCACAACATTTTCTTTGCCCTTGATGTATTTGATGACATAGGGAAAAGACTCAATGAACTCACTCCATTTAGCATGACGCTTGTTCAACTTGGTTTGACCTTTGAGATACTTGAGTGTCTCATGGTCCGTATGAAGAATGAATTCATGAGGTCTAAGATAGTGTTCCCAAACACGTAGAACTCTCACCAAGGCATAAAGCTCTTTATCATAGATAGGATAGTTAAGTTGCGCTCCCGATAGCTTTTCGCTAAAGTACGCAATTGGGCGCTTTTCTTGCATTAGCACGCCACCTATGCCGGTACCACTAGCATCACAATGAATCTCAAACGGTTTGTCAAAATTTGGTAGGGCTAGAAGTGGTGCGTGTGTGAGCAAGCTCTTAAGCTCATTGAACGCGGTGTCTTGTGAAGGACCCCAAATGAAGGGTGCGTTCTTCTTGCTCAAAGCGTGTAGAGGCATAGCAATGGTGCTAAAATCCTTCACAAAACGTCGATAGAAACCGGCTAGACCAAGGAAACTACGCACTTGCATAAGATTCTTTGGTTGAGGCCAAGTTTTAATTGCTTCAATTTTAGTTTCATCAACGTGAACACCTTGAGAAGACACGACAAATCCTAGAAAGACAACCTTGTCAACGCCAAAAGTGCATTTTTCCATATTAGCATACAATTGTTGTTTGCGAAGTGCTTGCAAAACTAGTTGGACATGGTCAACATGTTCTTCAAGCGACTTGCTAAACACAAGAATGTCATCAAAGTAAACCACGACAAAGACACCTATGTAGGGTCGAAGAACAAAGTGCATAAGACGCACAAAGGTGCCGGGTGCTTCCGATAAACCCATTGGCATGACAAGCCACTCATATAACCCAAACTTGGTTTTGAAAGCAGTTTTCCACTCATCACCCTCTTGAATGCGAATTTGGTAGTAACCACTTTTAAGATCAATTTTTGAAAAGATGGTGGCACCACAAAGTTCATCAAGCATGTCATCTAAGCGAGGAATAGGGTGACGATATCTAACGGTGATAGCATTTATCGTGCGGCAATCGGAACACATGCGAAAAGTTCCGTCTTTCTTAGGCACGAGAATAACGGGAACGGCACAAGGGCTTAGACTTTCACGTACATGACCCTTGTCGATGAGGTTTTGCACTTGCCGTTGTATCTCCTTCGTTTCCTCGGGGTTGACGCGGTAAGGAGCTTTGTTTGGAAGGGGAGCACCGGGTACGAGGTCGATGCGGTGTTCTATCCCTCGAAGTGGAGGTAGACCCGGTGGTAGCTCATCCGGAAAGACATCCGAGAATTCCTGCAACAATTTAGACAACACAAAAGGTGGAGGTGGTGAAGTGTTAGTAGGCTTGGCTTCCCCTTTACATAGAAGCACAAGGTGGAAGACGCTCGATGGGTTCTCACACACTTCTCTCATCTCACGTTTGGTAGCAAATAGCACTAGTTGCTTCTTGTCGCTCATCGTGGAGTCGCTCATATTTGGCTTGTGGCTCTCACTCTCTTTTTGGTGGCTCGCTCTCTCACCATTCTCTCCACGACGGGTGGTAGGTAAAAGCTTGTCGGCGGCAACTTGACTTGGGGACATTGGCCGAAGCACGAATTCCTTGCCCTTCATCTTGAAATGATAGTGATTTGTCCGTCCATTGTGTGTGACTCCACGATCATATTGCCATGGGCGTCCAAGAATAAGGTGGCACACGGACATGGGTATCACATCACACTCAAGGGTGTCCTCGTAGGCGCCAATCTTGAAAGAGACTTGCACGGTGTGCTCGACTCGAAGAATTCCGGCGTCGTTGAGCCATTGGACCTTGTAGGGGTGCGGATGCTTCGTCTTCACCAAATGAAGCTTGTCGCATAGCTCTTCACTTGCCAAGTTGTGGCAACTTCCTCCATCGATGATAACCTTGACGGCTCGTCCATTGATGCCGGCCTTCGTATGGAAAATGTGACAACGTTGATCTTCATCTTGTTGATGTTGGAGTGTCAAGACTTTGGAGACAACAAGGTTGGGGCTTGAGTCATTGTCGCAAAACACTTGATTGTCTTCTTCTTCATTGACTTGGCGATGCATAGCGACATGCTCAAGTGCTTCCATCTCATCATCGCTCATGGAGTCATAAGATTCGTCGTCGTTGATGATCATGGTGCGAACGGTCTTGCACTCAAATGACTTGTGGCCTCGTCCTTGGCACTTGAAGCATTTGATGGAGCTCGTCTTGTTGGTATCTTCGGTTGGTGATAGAGGCAAAGGTGTCCCGTCTTTCGATGAGATAGTGGCTATCGTTTGGATGAAGTCGACTTTGACGATCCGACTACAAACGTGCGTGGACGTCGCGCCTTAGCAATCGCTAAACCAACTCCGAGAGGTTATCGACCACGCCGGAGCACGATCAACCTGACCACGAAGGTCTGTTTCCTGCAGGCAAACGAAGAACAAGCAAGAAACTAAGATTGCAATCTGGATATTGCGAATATAAGAGGAAAGCTTTATTGATCAAGGTGGGGTTCTGTGACGCCTTGGTCTGGTCGTTGAACACAAACGAAGTACGCGAAGTTGCAGCTATGGCGAACTTTTAATCTAAACAAAACCCCCAAAGTCTAAACGACGCCCTAAGGGCTGTATATATGAGGGAAAGAGGGGGGGAATTTCGTGGCCCTTGGAGGAGGGGTCCGAAACCAACCCTAACTCTTGTTTCCCCACACATACGGACTCTAAAAACAGCCTATACTCAAGTATTTCGAAATTACATGGGCCTGGCCCAATAATAAGGTGACGCAGCACCTAAAATAGCCTCTGGACGAAATTTATGAAGTGGCATCTTGTATATTTCGTCCAAGGCTTCTCGCACTCATTATGGTGGCTTCAAAGTCCTGAAATCATCCATTGTAACTCCATTCTTGTCCCCCTTGCGCATGCCATCATCTCCATGCTTGATCTTGCTCCAATGTTCATCCTTCTTGTCCAAGCTAGGCCCTTCATTTGTAAGCAAGACAAATGCATCCAATTTAGGCAGCATCATATTCTCATGAACATTAGATTCATTACCAAGAAACGAAAGTACCTGGTAATTTAATTGGCGTGCACGAGCTCTAGTAATTGGTCCTGTATATGTGTCAGTTGGAGCTGTGGGTGTAACCTTGTTAGTGATGTCCTCATCATCCTCCCCTTCTTGAATTGAAGTCGTCCTCGACGAAAGCTCATCTTCCTCACCCAAGTAAGGCTTCAAATCTGCAATGTTAAATGTAGGACTAACCCCAAAATCTGCAGGCAGCTCAAGTTTATATGCATTATCATTTATTTTCTCTAACACCTTGAAAGGACCATCAGCACGTGGCATTAGCTTTGACTTGCGCAAATTAGGAAACCTATCCTTACGCAAATGTAACCAAACAAGATCTCCAGGTGCAAAGACAACACGTTTTCTACCCTTATCTCCAACAAGTTTATATTTAGCATTCATGCGCTCAATATTTTCCTTAGTTAACTCATGCATTTTTAAGATCAATTCAGCACGTTGTTTAGCATCAATATTAACCTTCTCCGAAGATGGAAGAGGCAACAAATCAATAGGTGCACGAGGTAGGAAACCATAGACAATTTCAAAAGGGCACATTTTAGTAGTAGAATGCAACGAACGATTATAAGCAAATTCAATATGAGGCAAGCATTCTTCCCACATTTTCTTATTATTCTTCAAAACAGCCCTAAGCATAGTAGACCAAGTTCTGTTGACTACTTCAGTTTGTCCATCAGTTTGGGGGTGACAAGTAGTACTAAAAAGCAGTTTAGTCCCCAACTTAGCCCATAAACATCTCCAAAAGTGGCTAAGAAATTTAGTATCACGATCTGAAACAATAGTATTTGGCACACCATGCAAGTGAATAATTTCACGAAAGAACAAATCAGCAACATTAGCAGCATCATCGCTTTTATGACATGGTATAAAGTGTGCCATCTTCGAGAACCTATCCACGACAACAAATATGCTATCCCTCCCCTTCTTTGTTCGAGGTAAACCCAAAACAAAGTCCATAGATATATCTTCCCAAGGAACACTAGGGACAGGCAAAGGCATATATAAACCATGAGGATTGAGTCGTGACTTAGCTTTTTGACATGTAGTGCAGCGAGCAACAAAACGCTCAACATCCCGTCGCATCTTTGGCCAAAAGAAATGTGTAGCAAGTACGTCCTCCGTCTTCTTCACGCCAAAGTGTCCCATTAATCCTCCTCCATGCGCCTCCTGCAACAACAAAAGACGAACAGAGCTAGCTGGAATGCATAGCTTGTTAGCTCGAAACACAAATCCATCACTAACGACGAACTTGTTCCATGTTCTCCCTTCTTTACAATTCTGCAATACATCTTTAAATTCAGCATCATGCACATATTGATCTTTGATGGTCTCTGATGCGGAGCATCCGTCAAGCATCCCCATGGACACCCCATCATCGCCACAAGCACTCAAAGGACCAATGACTAGAGCACGCGCACGCGCCATCGAGCACGAGGTGAATTCTCTCCTCTTCGAGTTTCGTTTGGATTCGCATGAGGATTGGGTTCTACCTCACAAGGAGATGTTGTGCATCCTCAGTTACCAAGGAGGTGATCCCATGGACGCAAAGGAGAGCTCATTCAGCCCGGATCGCGTGGAAGCAAACGAAGACCTGCACAACCCGGACCTAGCGGTACTACCGCTACACCGAAGCGGTACTACCGCACCTGGATAGTCCGGCACCAGCGGTACTACCGCCCCGTAAGCGGTACTACCGCTCGACAAGCGGTACTACCGCTCGAGTGGACGGTACTACCGCCCTGCCTGCGAGCAGCCCTCGGCCCTTGGCCATGTATCCCTCTCTTCTCGTACCCCTTCGTAGGATAAACTATAAATAGACCTTCCCCACTTCCTTGGAAGGGTTAGCAAAGATATTGAGAGACCTTGAGAGCTTTGCTCCTTGTATCCCCTCCGTGAGGAGATCGAGACCTCCCAAGGGAGAAGAATCCTTGTGGATTGCAAGACCTCCCAAGGGAGAAGAATCCTCTTGGATTGCAAGACCTCACCTAGAGTGGGAAGAACCTTACCTTTGTGCTTGTTTCCTTGGATTGTTCTTGTAATCTCGTGGATCCTTTGTGTGCTACTCTAGTGGATGTGATATTGGGTTTGTTTCGAGTGAATTGTGTCTTGTGTTCTTGTGTGTTCTTCCTCTTTTCCCCCCTCCAAGTGTGAAAAGATCCCCCCTAGGGTTTCACCCTACAACACGTGCTCTCATCACTTCCTTCATTTGAGCCCAAGTGGTGATAGGAGGTTCGCCTTTGGCTTCTCTTCTCTCTATGATTTGCTCCCACCAAATGAGAACATAGTCTTGGAACTCAAGTGATGCCATAGCGATCTTCTTCTCTTCATCGAAGTTGTGAAGGCGAAAGATCTTGTCAACTTTCAATGCCCATGAGAGGTAGTCTTCGGGATCAATGCTTCCGGAAAACTTTGGCATGGTGAACTTGAGCTTGCCATAGCGATGCTCGTCGTTGTTTCCTTGTCTATTGGGAGGATGATCTCGATTTTGGCGGTTTGCCATATCTTGTTGCTCTTGTTGAGGAAGATGTTCTTGTTGGAGTTGATGTTCTTGTTGGTATTGTTGCTCATGTCGCGCTTGAGGAGGAGCTTCTTCTTGCATTCTTGCTTGATGGCGCCGTTCTTGCATCTCATCTCGAAGGAAATCCTCTTCTTGACGAGTGTGTCGATTGCGGGCGGCCACATTGCGGTGTGCATCTTGTAAAGCACGTTGCGCCTCCATAGCTTGAGCTTCACGACGTTGTTGTGCTTGGCGGTTAGCCTCGGCATCTTGTTCTTCTTGATATTGACGAGCTCGCTCTTGTTGTTGTTGGCGTAGTCGTTGCCGTTCTTGTGCTTGCTCAAGTGTAGCTTGGTTTTGACGACGTCGATTTTCGTGTTCGTCGAATAGCTCTTGGGAACTCTTGTCATGTAGAGGTTGCCGATGTTCATGTCGAGCTTGACGTGCGGCTTGACGAAGAGTGTTTGACGTAGGTGTACTTGAGTCTTGCGTTGAGTCGGTATGTCGACTTGAGCGGCTTCGTCGATGAGATGATGTTGAGGAAGAACGTCGGTTGATGATCAATGTCCGTAGCTCACTGTATTGAGTAGACATGTTGGTGTTGATGAGGTCGATTTGCTCCTTGGTGCTTTGTTGGAATTGTCGCGCGTCCTCGGCAACTTGACCAATGTACTCTCGCATAGCTTCACTCTCTTGATGTAGAGCTCGTTGGACACCGAATAGATGTAGTTTGGTGACGTAGTTGTTCGCTTCTTGAGGATCGTCGAAGATCGGGTTGGTAGATGAACTTGGCCTATCCATCATCACAAGCAAGTAAGTGAGTGGAGAAAGGAGAAGACAATATCAATGTACCTTAACCGAGGTTGAGAATGGATCAATGATCACTCAACAATGTAACCCGGAAATAGCACTATTGGTATCACTTCGTGTCGATTCTCACACCTACACAAGTAAAGCTTTTAGAGGAGCTTGGTTAGGATGTGGCACAAATTCAAAGTAATCGTCAAAATGACTCAGATGTTGAAAATGGTTCACAAATTTGCTCATGCAACAAGTAGATCACTAGCAAAGAGTAGCACACGGAACACACGCACGGATAGATAAATGTGGTTGTGCAACCAAGGATGAGCGAAAAATGTGGTAAACCACGGAAAATGCTCGTGTTGCACAACGCTAGAGAGACGCTAACCGATTGCTTAATAGGCGGATACGCACTTGTGCACGACCTATAAGAGGCAAAACGTAACGACTATCTATCACAAGTATGCTATGAGTGTATGATGTGCCGATGCTTGAGCACAAGATGGTGTTGCTATGTATGATCTCTTTGGATGCAAGGCGTATGATGCTATTGTTTCTTTGCTTGGATTGGCTCTTTTGCTTAAAAGCTTTTGAGCTCTTTCTTTGGGCACATATGTATGCTTCTCGGATCGAGGTAGCTATTGTGTATGCGGAGCACTCTTGTGGCACACGGGGATATGCAAGATAGCAAGATGATGTGATGTTACTCACAATGATGTAGTATGCAATATCTATCACTATCACTAATGTGCACAAGTGTCGTGGCCCGGCAATACTCAAATGGCTAGTCTCAATGGGAAAGCTACGCAAAGATGGTTCATAGGGTGACAATGCAATTGCAAGATAGAATGATCGAAGTGTCGTCGATGTTACCGTCCTTGCCGAAGTTGAGCGGTGGTGTTGTCGAAGTCTTGCCGTCCCAAGGTAGCCTAAACATCCAAGGAAACGGTGAAACCACAACTCAAGTATCCACGGCAAATGGAGACAAATTTTCCAAACTCGAAGCGGTGAAGCGATGGTAGTTGTTGCGGAAGATCGGTGGTGGTTTGCGGAAGAATGGATGTATCACCGAACGAAGAGGCGGAGGAGGTTTGCGAGGTGGGGTGTAGTGGGAGAAAAATGGCTGCGGGAGGCCGGATGTCCGGGCCAGGGGCCGGATGTCCGGGCCGGGCCGGATGTCCGGGGCACGAGCCGGATGTCCGGGGTGCCCGAGCCAGCAAGAACACGTTGCAAAGGGGGTTTCGGGGCAAAAATTCGGTGGATTTTTCGGATGAAATTTGGGGAAAAGTGGAGGAAAAGCTAGATCCACACGTGGCACAGCAAATCCATGGAACAAATTCAACAAAATCTTGCCAAATCAACAGATCACAGAAAATTTTTGGGGCTCTTTTTGTGGGGAATTTTTCGAAATTAGGAAGAACACGACAAAAATAGGCTAGAAAACGGAGTGTGGGGCTCCAAAATCGTGAGAAACCTTTGCTCTAGATACCATATGATACAGGGTGGAACCCTAATCAGCGGATCTTTCACGTTTGGAGGTTGGCACACGATGAACACGGGGAATCACAAGGGAAAGATGGGGAAAACACAAGAGGAAAACACTCAATCAACACGAAAGCAATCACACAAATGCTAGATTCGCGATACAAGGTCGAGATCCATGATCCAAGGTCAACAACGGTGATACAGATAGTCTTCTCCCGGAGGAGGTCTTGATATCCCGGGGGATCTTCTCCGATGAAGGAGGTCCTGAATCCGAAGTGGATCTTCTCCGTAGAGGCGCACCGTCTCGTGGGAGAAATCCACACAAGTGTCAAATGAGCTAAACCACAGCTAACCCTAAACGGAATGAGGAGAGGAGTATATATAGTCTACGGGCGAACGGGTACATGGGCCTCGGCCCAGGGGGCTGCACGCAGGCAGATCAGGGGCCGGATGTCCGGGCGGCGGCCCGGATGTCCGGGGCTTCACGGGTCGCCGGATGTCCGGGGCGGGGGCCCGGATGTCCGGGCGGGAGTGGACGCGCCTCGGGTGCTCTCTGGACAGAGGCGCCGGATTTCCGGGCGCGGGGCCGGATGTCCGGGCCGTGCCTGGCCGGATGTCCGGGCCCTGGCCGGATGTCCGGGCCCTGTAGCCTCAGCTGCTGTTGGCCTTCTGTAGGTGAATGCCCAGGGGCCGGATGTCCGGGCCAGGGGGCCGGATGTCCGGGGCCTGGAGCTCTCTTCTGCCCTTCTCGATGCATTAGCTCGTCCATGACCTTGGGGACTTGTCCATCTTCAAGCTCTTCTCCGAAGTGGTCTCCTTCACACCTGAGCACACAAAGCACACTCGCTTGAGGTAGCAACCATGTCTCGCAAGATTCATAAGGAAGTAGGGCTAGGAGTGACGTCACCTCGGTCTCGAAAGCTCTAGTACGAGCACGTGTCATCGGTCCTTGAGGCACTTGAGGGGGTGAAGGAGGGTCCATGGGGATGGCCCTAGGATACACCGTATCACTTCACGACTCCCTTTGTATGGAACAAATTATGCCTCTGATTTTGCTCAGCTTGTGTAACCTGCACACTCAAAACACGTTGAGCAACTAAACATTCATACACGTCAGCATCTTCAGGAGCCATGTATTGCAACTCATGATCAGAATCGTCTCCGCCGTGTTCTTCACGTGTAATAAGAGCCAAAGTCTCCTCATCAAAGTCACTAGCGGACTCATATCCACCATCCTCAGTAGCAATCATCACACGCTGAGATTTGCATTCTCTCGCAAAATGTCCTCTTCCCTTACAACGACGAAAAATAATATCACTGGTGTGCCCTGTTGATGCCATGGAAGAAGATGAACTCTGTGCAGGCCCAATAGGTGTGCTCTTGGCAGATAATGGTGGTTGTGCCTGCTTCCTTGTATCACGGCTGGCGGTAACAGCTGATGGAGGTGTCGGTGCAGTAGAATGTGTGGAAGTAGAGGATGCACGCGGTGTCCATGATGAAGGTCGACCTGCAGAAAAGTTAGTCTGCGCAAATGCCTGTCGATCCTGCACTTCACGTTCAGCTTTACAAGCAAGATGGAATAAACGAGTGATATTATTATAATCCTTATACTCTAGAATGGTCTGAATCTCTCTATTTAATCCACCCATAAAACGTGCAAGCATAGCTTCATTCTCCTCAACAATACCACATCTAATCAGGCCAGTCTGTAATTGCTGATAATATTCTTCTACATAATTTTTTCCTTGTTTTAAGCGCTGCAGTTTCTGAAGTAATTCACGTTGATAATATGGTGGAACCAAACGAGTACGCATAGCAGTTTTCAAAGCAGCCCAAGTAGCTGGAATAGGATATAATCTACAATGTTCAGACCACCAAACACATGCAAAACTAGTGAAAGCACAAATAGCAGCAGGAACACGTCTCTCCTCGGGATAATGTACACATGTAAAACGTTGTTCAGTTTCTAACTCCCAAGTAAGATATATATCAGGAACATATCTACCCTCAAATGGTCGAATATTCAATTTCAGTTTTGGAAGATGGTCATGTACCTCAGGTGGTGGTGCAGCCCTACCGTTGCGATGATATGCATGAGGACGACCTGGTGGTGGTGGTGCTGGTTGTTGCACGTAGTTCTGATTTTGGTCAACCTCATCCTCGTAATGGTCCTCCACCTCTGCAGTAGCAGCAAGAGCTACAGAAACATCAACAGCAGCACCAGAAGCTTGACCAGTCTCAAGGGGAACGCGCTGTGCTGGTCCCACTTGATTTGGAAGGCGATGTTGTTGTTGTTGTTGTTGTTGTTGTAGAGGTGGGACAGCTGCAGCAGCCGGTGGTGGTGGAAAACGCGAAAGCAATTCAGCAAACTTGTTATCGAGCTTTGTTTGAAACGTCTTCTCCATGCCATCTATCTTCTCCATGGCCTCGTCCAATGTGTTTAGCACATCTTGCACCTGTACACTCATCATGTGCTGAAACTTATCATGAAGCTCCTTGTTCGTCAAGTTCTCCCAGTCAGTCTCGTCGACTTGTGATCCTGGCATGGTTAGCAGCAATAGAAACCACAAGAATATGATCCTACAGACTACTAATAAGTGGTGGTGGTGGCGGGTGTCACAAATCCGACAAGCAAATCTCAAATTCTTACCAGTTCTTACCCAGCAGCAGGTGGTGATCGGCAACCGTGGTAGTCAAAACTCTCAAAGCTTGGATAAAGCGATTACCAGGGAGAGTCAAACGCACGACGTAGATGTATGTGGAGCTGGGAAGGCTTATAAGATGGTAGCAAAAAGGGTCAGCAATAATCAATTCAGAGATGCAAAGTTGAATAAATGATGAGGACATCACTAACAAGGCTACACCCACAGCTCCAACTTACACATATACAGGACCAATTACTAGAGCTCGCGCACGCCAATTAAATTACCAGGTACTTTCGTTTCTTGGTAATGAATCTAATGTTCATGAGAATATGATGCTGCCTCAATTGGATACATTTGTCTTGCTTACAAATGAAGGGCCTAGATTGGACAAGAAGGATGAACATTGGAGCAAGATCAAGCATGGAGATGATGGCATGCGCAAGGGGAACAAGAATGGAGTTTCAATTGATGATTTCAGGACTTTGAAGCCACCATAATGAGTGCGAGAAGCCTTGGACGAAATATACCAGATGCCCCTTCATAAATTTCGTCCAGAGGCTATTATAGGTGCTGCGTCACCTTATTATTGGGCCAGGCCCATGTAATTTCAAAATACTTGAATATAGGCTGTTTTTAGAGTCCGTATGTGTGGGGAAACTAGAGTTAGGGTTGGTTTCGGACCCTCCACCAAGGGCCACGAAATTCCCCCCCTCTTTCCCCCATATATACAGCCCTTAGGGCGTCGTTTAGACTTTGGGTTTTGTTTAGATTAAAGTTTGCCATAGCTGCAACTTCGCGTACTTCGTTTGTGTTCAACGACCAGACCAAGACGTCAAAGAACCCCACTTGATCAATAAAGCTTTCCTCTTGAATTCGCAATATCCAGATTGCAATCTCAGTTTCTTGCTTGTTCTTCGTTTGCCTGCAGGAAACAGACCTTCGTGGTCAGGTTGATCGTGCTCCGGCGTGGTCAATAACCTCTCGGAGTTGGTTTAGCGATTGCTAAGGCGCGACGTCCACGCACGTTCGTTGTCGGATCGTCAAAGTCGACTTCATCCAAACGATAGCCACCATCTCATCGAAAGACGGGACACCTTTGCCTCTATCAAGTGGTATCAGATTTCCAGGTTGCTCGGTGAGATTTTATAGTTTTTCGTAGATTAGATCGAGTTTGTTCTTCATACCTACAGTCCACGAGAAAGCCAAAAAAAATTAGGGTTAGTTCATCATATCCGAACCAGTCTGAGCCATTGCATAATCTTTTCCGTGTTTGCTTAGTTGAATTTGCGGTTGCATCGTCGTCTCAAGTTGCTGGTCTTAGCGTCTAGTCTTTTAGAGTTTCGAGTTCTGGTCATAAGTTGTCACGCCGCCGCCACAACATCTTCATCGCTACTGCCACATACCACCACCGATCCGTATCCATATACCACCACCAATCCGTATCCATATACCACCACCGCTGCCAAATACCACCACCGCTGCCATATTCTACCACCACATATCCACCACCAATCCGAGTTCTTTTTGTTCTGGAGACCCCCGGGCAGTTTTTAGGCCAAAATTTCGACAGGTGAAAATATTTTTTCCCTATCCTATTTTTGAGCTTTTCTGAGTCTTTTGAGACACGTGCCACCATACTGATTTTTTCCCGCACTTTTTCGTCGTCGCTGCCCTGATTCCGAAAAAAAAAAACGTCAAAAAAATTTCGTGCCTATCATCTTAGTTTGACTTGGGAAGTGTTTTGAGACACTCGCCATTATAGTGATTTTTGGCAAAAAAAAAGAGGCGAAAAAAAATTCAAAGTGTGCTTTCCCCTTGATTACGTGCAGCGCCGTGATTTTGTTAGTGTTCTAGGCTCGCGTCTCTAGTACGGTCTAGCCTAGGACCAGCACAGTACCGTCGTTGAGCGTTTATTCACCTTTGCATCTCTGAATTGATTATTGCTGACCCTTTTTGCTACCATATTATAAGCCTTCCCAGCTCCACATACATCTACATCGTGCGTTTGACTATCCCTGGTAATCGCTCTATCCAAGCTTTGAGAGTTTTGACTACATCGGTTGCCGATCACCGCCTGCTGCTGGGTAAGAACTGGTAAGAATTTGAGATTTGCTTGATGGATTTGTGACACCCGCCACCACCACCACTTGTTAGTAGTCTGTAGGATCATATTCTTGTGTGTTTCTATTGCTGCTAACCATGCCAGGATCACAAGTCGACGAGACTGACTGGGAGAACTTGACGAACAAGGAGCTTCATGATAAGTTTCAGCAAATGATGAGTGTACAGGTGCAAGATGTGCTAAACACATTGGACGCGGCCATGGAGAAGATAGATGGCATGGAGAAGACGTTTGACACAAAGCTCGATAACAAGTTTGCTGAATTGCTTTCGCGTTTTCCACCACCACCGGCTGCTGCAGCTGTCCCACCTCTTCAACAACAACAACAACAACGTCGCCTTCCGAATCAAGTGGGACGAGCACAGCGCGTTCCCCTTGAGACTGGTCAAGCTTCTGGTGCTGCTGTTGATGTTTCTGTAGCTCTTGCTGCTACTGCAGAGGTGGAGGACCATTACGAGGATGAGGTTGACCAAAATCAGAACTACGTGCAACAACCAGCACCACCACCACCAGGTCGTCCTCATGCATATCATCGCAACGGTAGGGTTGCACCACCACCTGAGGTACATGACCATCTTCCTAAACTGAAATTGAATATTCCACCATTTGAGGGTAGATATGTTCCTGATATATATCTTACTTGGGAGTTACAAACTGAACAACGTTTTACAAGTTTAAACTATCCCGAGGAGAGACGTGTTGGTTGTTGGCATGCCCGTTGTCTAGGTCAAAATAGGAGATCATTGTTACCATGGTTTGTGTGACATAGGTGCTAGTGTGAGTGCTATCCCTTAATCTTTATACCAAGAAATTATGAATGACATAGCACCTACAGAAATAGAAGACATTGATGTCACTATTAAACTGGCTAATATAGATACTATATCACCAATTGGGGTTGTTAGAGATGTTGAAGTCTTGTGTGGGAAAATAAAGTACCCGACTGATTTCCTTGTTCTTGGTTCCCCACAAGATGACTTCTGTCCCATTATCTTTGGTAGACCCTTCTTAAACACCGTTAATGCTCAAATAGATTGTCATAAACAAACTGTCGGTGTTAGTTTTGGTAATGAATCTCATGAATTTAATTTCTCCAAGTTTAATACAAAACTTCCTGAAAAAGAATTGCCTAGTAAGGATGAAATTATTGGTCTTGCTTCTATTGTTGTGCCTCCTACTGATTCTCTAGAACAATATTTGCTAGACCATGAGAATGATTTACATATGCATGAAAGAAATGACATAGATGATATTTCCTTTGAAAAATGTCCTCTACTTAAACACAATCAACCTAATGAAACTTTAGGAGGTCCTCCTCCACCTAAAGCTGATCTTGTGTTTGAATTAAAAGAATTGCCTGACACTTTGAAATATGCATATCTTGATGAAAAGAAGATATATCCTGTTATTATTAGTGCTAACCTTTTAGAATATGAATAATAAAGATTATTGAAAGTTCTAAGGAAGCACTGAGCTGCAATTGGATATACTCTTGATGAAATAAAGGGTATTAGTCCCACTCTATGTTAGGATAAGATTAATATGGAACCTAATGCTAAACCAGTTGTCGATCATCAACGTCGGTTAAACCCGAAGATGAAAGAAGTGGTAAGAACAGAAATATTAAAACTTCTGGAAGCAGGTATAATCTACCCTATAGCTGATAGTAGACGGGTAAGTGCCATTCATTGTGTTCCTGAGAAGGGAGGTATTACTGTTGTTCCGAATGATAAGAATGAACTTATTCCATATAGAATTGTTTCAGGCTATAGAATAGTAATTGACTTTAGAAAATTAAATAAAGCCACTAGAAAAGATCGTTACCCTCTGCCTTTTATTGATCAAATGCTGGAAAGACTATCAAAGCACACACACTTTTGCTTCCTTGATGGATACTCTGGTTTTTCATGAATACCTGTTTCTCAACCTGATCAAGAAAAGACTACTTTTACTTGTCCCTTTGGAACTGATGATTATAGACATATGCCTTTTGGTTTACGCAATGCACCTGCTACCTTTCAAAGATGTATGACTGCTATATTCTCTGACTTTTGTGAAAAGATTGTAGAGGTTTTCATGGATGATTTCTCCATTTATGGGAAGTTATTTGATGATTGTTTAAGCAATCTTGATCGAGTTTTGCAGAGATGTGAACAAACAAGTCTTGTATTGAATTGGGAGAAATTCCACTTTATGGTTAAGGAAGTTATTGTTTTGGGTCATAAGATTTTTGCAAAGGGTATTGAAGTGGACAAGGCTAAGGTTAATGCAATTTGGAAAATGCCATGTCCCAAGGATATCAAAGGTAATCGTAGTTTCTATGGTCATGCTGGTTACTATAGGAGATTTATCAAGGACTTTTCTGGAATTTCTAGACCTCTCACTAAACTTTTAAAAAAGGATGTCCCTTTTGTTTTTGATGATGATTGCTTTGAGGCCTTTGAAACACTAAGGAAAGCTTTAATTCATGCACCTATAGTTCAACCACCTGATTGGAACTTACCTTTTTAAATTATGTGTGACGCTAGTGATTATGCTGTTGGTGTTGTTCTAGGACAAAGAGTTGATATGAAACTGAGTGTTATTCATTATTCTAGTAAAACTCTAGACAGTGCTCAAAAGAATTATGCCACCACTGAAAAAGAATTCTTAGCAGTTGTGTTTGCTTGTGACAAGTTTAGATCATACATTGTTGATTCAACAGTAACTGTTCACACTGACCATGTTGCTACTAAATATATTATGGAAAAGAAAGATGCTAAACCTAGAGTTATTCGGTGGGTTCTCTTGCTAGAAGAATTTGACTTGCATATCACTGATAGAAAAGGAGCCAAAATCCCGTAGCTGACAACTTGTCTAGACTTGATGATGAGGACATCACTAACAAGGTTACACCCACAGCTCCAACTGACACATATACATGACCAATTACCAGAGCTCGCGCACGCCAATTAAATTACCAGGTACTTTCGTTTCTTGATAATGAATCTAATCTTCATGAGAATATGATGTTGCCTAAATTGGATACATTTGTCTTGCTTACAAATGAAGGGCCTAGCTTGGACAAGAAGGATGAACATTGGAGCAAGATCAAGCATGGAGATGATGGCATGCGCAAGGGGAACAAAAATGGAGTTTCAATTGATGATTTCAGGACTTTGAAGCCACCATAATGAGTGCGAGAAGCCTTGGACGAAATATACAAGATGCCACTTCATAAATTTTGTCCAGAGGCTATTATAGGTGATGCGTCACCTTATTATTGGGCCAGGCCCATGTAATTTCGAAATACTTGAGTATAGGCTGTTTTTAGAGTCCTATGTGTGGGGAAACAGGAGTTAGGGTTGGTTTCGGACCCCTCCACCAAGGGCCATAAAATTCCCCCCACTTTCCCCATATATACAACCCTTAGGGCGTCGTTTAGACTTTGGGTTTTGTTTAGATTAAAGTTCGCCATAGCTGCAACTTCGCGTACTTCGTTTGTGTTCAACGACCAGACCAAGACGTCACAGAACCCCACTTGATCAATAAAGCTTTCCTCTTGAATTCGCAATATCCAGATTGCAATCTCAGTTTCTTGCTTGTTCTTTGTTTGCCTGCAGGAAACAGACCTTCGTGGTCAGGTTGATCGTGCTCCGGCGTGGTCAATAACCTCTCGGAGTTGGTTTAGCGATTGCTAAGGCGCGACGTCCTCGCGCGTTCGTAGTCAGATCGTCAAAGTCGACTTCCTCCAAAACGATAGCCACCATCTCATCGAAAGACGGGACACCTTTGCCTTTATCACTTGAAAATGTGCTTGATGACCCACTACCTATTGATGATAGTTTTCCTGACGAGCAGTAGCTGCAATAAATGTTACTAATAGTACTCCTTGGTATGCTGACTATGCTAATTACATTGTTGCTAAATATTTACCACCTAGTTTCAATTATCAACAAAAGAAAAAGTTCTTTTATGATTTGAGACATTAGTTTTGGGATGACTGATAGAGGCAAAGGTGTCCCGTCTTTCGATGAGATGGTGGCTATCGTTTTGGAGGAAGTCGACTTTGACGATCCGACTACGAACGTGCGAGGACGTCGCGCCTTAGCAATCGCTAAACCAACTCCGAGAGGTTATTGACCACGCCGGAGCACGATCAACCTGACCACGAAGGTCTGTTTCTTGCAGGCAAATTGATACGGAGTATCCCATGATCATCCCCATGTTCACTCGACGAGACCTCAACTACACACAATTGGACACAAGGTTCACTCGCTCCTCTCTGAACCTCCACTTTCTACATGTGAGACATGCCTACTACCTCAAATATATGTGCTATGCATGTTCAGGAACACCCAAGGAGACCATGGAGAACCCAAGGACCAAGTCCAAGTGCGCGCGGGAGAGAAGGAAGAAGGGCCAGCACCTACAGGCCCCGGACATCCGGCCCCCAGGCCCGGACATCCGGGCCCTGGCCGGAAATCCGGCGCCACTGTCCAGAAGACACCCGTGGCTCAACCCCTCCAGCCCGGACATCCGGCCCCTCGGCCCGGACATCCGGCGTCTCGGGAAGGCCCGGACATCCGGCCCCCGCCCGGACATCCGGCCCCTGTCTGCGCACAGTGTATCGGGCCTGAGGCCCATGTATCCCTCTCCCACTTACCCCTTCGTGGACCTATACTATATATATCCCTCCACCTCCTCCTAGTTAGGGTTAGCTTAGGGATAGCTCATTTGATACTATCTAGTGGTTCATCTCCTTGTGAGTGACTGCGGCCCCTCCACGGAGAAGATCCACTACGGATTCAGGACCTCCTTCATCGGAGAAGATCCCCAGGGATATCAAGACCTCCTCACGGAGAAGAACCGGTTACCCTTTGTATCGTCCCTTGTTGATCATGGATCTTGTATCTCTTTGTGTTTCGAGGATCTAGCATATGTGTGACTTGTTCTTGTTGGTTTGAGTGATTCTCTCGTGTTTCCCCTCGTGTTCCCTCTCGTGTTCTTCGTGTTCATCGTGGGATCCACTCCATTTCGTGAAAGATCCGCTGATTAGGGTTCCACCCTGTATCATATGGTATCATGAGCCACGGTTTCTCACGAATTTGGAGCCTCCCCACCGTTTTCTAGCCTTGTTTTGTTGTGTTCTTCCCTAAATTCGAAAATTCCCCACCAAAAATAGCCCCAAAAAATTTTGTGATCTGTTGGTTAGATGATGTTTTGTTGATTTTGATCCATGGATTTGCTTGGTTTCAAGTGGATCTAGCATTTCCCCAAGTTTCCCCATCTTTCCTCCACAAAATCTCTCAAATTTTGAGCCCCAAATCATCAATTTCCGCCCACAATTCGAAAAGTTCGTCCTGATTCAGATCTGGAATCTTCGGGCCGGACATCCGGGCCACTGGCCGGACATCCGGGCCATCGGGCCGGACATCCGGCTCCTGGAGTGAAAAATCCCGCGCGGTTCTGGACAACAGGCCCCGGAAATCCGGGCTCCACCCCGGATGTCCGACCCCTGGGATTTCAGCCACCCGTGTTTCACCGTTTTGTCCATAACTAATTCATACGAACTCCGATTTGGACGTTCTTGAGCTCGTTTTGAAGCTCTTGACATCCCCCATTCCACAAAAATACCACCATATTCATTTGACTCCATCATATTTTGTGGATTTTGGCATCTTTGCCTAGGGCCTCCACCACATCATCCGCATAACCACCACCGACTTCCGCAACCTCACCAATTTTGTTCCCATAGCATTTGTGGGTGCTTGAGTAGTGATTTGAGTCTCCTAAGGTGTTTAGGCTACTTAGGGACCATTGCTTCTTCATCAACCACCACCACCACTTCCGCATAGCCTAGTCCACCATACATAGCCAACCCAACTTAACCAAATTTTTTGTTCAAGCTTGTTTGAGTTGTGGCTTGTGTCTCCTAAGGTGTTTCGGCTACTTAGGGACCGTGACTTCAACTCCGACATCGTGTATAGCCCATCATTCCACTTCCGCAACCACCACGGCATTGCCGCTACCACCATTTGATATTTGTCCTTGAGATTTTGAGTTGTGGTTTTTCCGTTTCCTAAGGTGTTTCGGCTAATTAGGAACGGGTCTACATCAAGAGCACCACCTATCATCATCGACACGGACGGTAACTTCGACGACATCATTGTATATTCCCTTGCAATTGCATTGTTAACCCCTAGACCATTTTTGCGTCACCTACCTATCGAGACTAGCCATTTGAGTATTGCCGGCAACGTTACTTGTGCACATTAGTGATCATACTTCCCATATCATACATACCATATCACCGTGGTGCATATCTTGGTATCATCTCTTGTGACACAAGGTTGTCATCGCATATACTCAATTGCTATCTTGGTTCGTGAAGTTTTGCATGAGAAAAGAGCTCAAAAGAGAAAGAGCCAAACAAGCTTTTAAGCACAAAGAAAAAGATACGCAAAGAGCTTTTAAGCAAGAACCATAGCATCATACTACATTAAGATTGTCATACTCGATCATTTTGGATCATACCACCGGAATACCATACATATAGCATACTTGGGATAGAAGTCGTTGCATTTTGCATAGTAGGTTGTGCACAAGTTCGTATCCGCCTATTGTGCAATCGCGCTAGCGTCTCTCTAGTGTTGTGCAACAAGAGCATTTTCGTGGATTCCACATTTTGGCTCACCCCTTGGTTGCACGACCCCACTTATCTATCCGTGTGTGTGTTTCCGTGTGCCACCCATATTGCTATTGGTCTTCTTGTTTCACTTGCGAATTTGTGAATCTTTTTCAACATTATTGAGTCTTGCTAACATTTTGCATCAAATTTTTGTGCCCCTATCCTCACCGAGCTCCACCATAAGCTTTACTTGTGTAGGTGTGAGAAACCGACAAGAATTGGTACCAATTGTGCTATTTCCTTGTTCCACATTTGAGTGATCATTGATCCATCTTCAACATCGGTCAAGGTACATTTGGTCTAGTTCTTCTCTTTCTCCCACTCATACTTGCTAGCGTCTTGTGATGGATAGGCAAGGCATTTCATCTCCGGTCTTCGACATCGACGGCGCGAACAAGGACATCCACGCGAAAACCATCGGACTACAACGAGAAATGCAAGAGTGCTTGGGCAACATCGCCATCGAACAACGACACTTCCAGACAAGGACAATGGCTTCCTTCGACGACATGTGCGACTCCTTCAACAAACAAATGGCGGAGCTCCGACACTTGGTGGTCGATTACAAGTCTTCTTCCCCTTCGTCACCCTCTCGGCGGCGACGTTCAAGTCACAAGTCTTCGGAGCGCAAACATGATGCAAGTGCAAGTCTTCCACGTCCACACCGCCATGGCGACCATCGACATCGTCATGAAGGGCAAGTCACCTCCAAGCATCATGTGCACGACGACGACGAAAGACATCTACCAAGAGCTCAAGCACGACAACGACATCATCATCATGAAGATGCTCGACAAGCGCATATCTACAAGTCCGACGAAGCTCTACATCACGCCAAGGCCAAGCTTCAAGAGCAAAAGAGAAGACCGCGAGACAAGCACACCCAAGATGGAGCTATGGCTACAACCACCACTTCGGCATCTTCGCCAAGTGCTATCAAGGCATCTTCGCCTTCGGACGTACGGCATCTTCGCCTACTTCCCATGAGTTCGCCTACATCGACATCTGCAACTACAAGGCGACCACCTACGAGCGAGGGTGACACTTCCATCTTCGGAAGCTCCCCACATCAAGACGGCGACAAGACGGTCGATCAAGGGCCATCCCCTTCGACTACGGCATTCACCTTTGGAGGCGTTATGGATGAGGCGGCGAAAGGAGTTGAGTTTGGAGACGTTTGCACCTACATCTCTCCGACACCCATATATCATGAGATGCCCCAATTTCCATGTGAGGAGAGACGCCACCATATGAGTGACATGAGTGACTCCACCATATGTGAGATTGAGAGCATTTCTTTTGAGAGGACGAGAGTGATCACCACTATCCCCACACATGAGAGCATGCCACACATCATATGTGAGGTTGAGAGCCATTTGAGTGACTCCACCAACCATAAGAGTGAGAGCATCCATGAGGGAGTGAGTGAGCCACACCACTTAGTGAGTGAGGTAGTTGATAGGGCACGTGAGGCCACTATGATTTCTAACGACTTAACCTCTACTCCGAGTGTGTTTTCTTTGGTGCTAGGTCTCCTACAAGAGGACATGCCTACCCTCGATGAGTCCGTCCCTCCAATGGACAAACCGATGGCCATGGTGGAAGAAGATGCACCACCCACATGGTTCCATCATGATGAAGATGAGAACGAGTGGATCTTCAACACCTCACCTACAATACATGAGCGATGCTCCAAAGGTAACATAGGTGATGGTGCTTCTTCCGTCCCACTTGTGGACTATATCACCAATGATTGCTTGCATGATGTTGATTCACCTATGACCATTCTTCATGCTAGTGCAACTTCCTCATGTCTTGACTTACCTATTTATGATGAATATGATGATGAGCATGTTGAGTTGCCTAGTTGTGATGCTATGCTCCATAGGATATCATGTGAAAATTCTTTTGGTCACATCATGTTTGATAATCCTTTGAACTTGTCATATGCTATGAGTGAGATTTCTCATATTGTTTCATTTCAATCTCAACATAGTAACTATGCATGCCAAATTAAAGTAAATCCCATTTGCACTTGTGGCATAGATGACAAGATGATGGTCATTGGAATGTGTTTCTCTTGCGATGATATTGCCATGCTTCCTTTACATGATTTGCGCAATTCATCTAATATACCATGCCATGATCACATTGCTCTGGATATGCATTGTTTTGGATGTTATCAATATTCTCCATGTGATGTTTCCATTGATGCTCATGAGGAGACCCCCATAGTTTCCTCGGACATACTAGGAGATCTTGATGCATTCCATACTTTGCATAGTTCCCATAATTGCTTGCACCATATGCATTCCATGAATCACAATGATATTTCTCGTGATGCATCACACAACTTGAGTCTCCATTATGCCATACATAACAACAAACCTCTCATGATGGATGATATGTTTCTATACCACGCATCTCATTTATTTGAGCATTGGATATTATGTGCTAACCAACACTTGCACGTGCGCATCATGATGGATGATGTGTACATATACCACGCACATACAATTTTTCCTTTGCCTTTGTCTTGTGTAGGTACTTTTGCAAACTCGTCAACCTCACAATCCCATGAGTTGACGAAAAGAGCTCTTGAGAGCAACGATGGCTTGGGATTCCGTGGAATCTCCTTACCACCATTCTCTTCGCGCAACCACTACGCGCCTCTCTTTTACTTGGCTCTCACACGGCTATGGGCTATTTGCCACTTCTCACATTATGCCCATACTATCGTGTTCACTTTGCATGTTATGCCTCTTGCTATGACTTTGCCATGCAATTGTGACCCTTGCTTGCCTTTACACATGATTCACCATTATGTTACTTATATGTGTATTTGCATGCTTGGTGGAGATGCTTGTAGCTACTACCATGATCTCTTTGTGTCACATGCTATTGTTGATTCTTGTGTTGGGAGAGTCATGATACTCCATTGCTATTTACATAGGACTTCTTGCCACCACAATGATGAGACTTTGCCCATATCTTGCTTACATGCTTGTGCTATGCCATGTGCATT
Organism: Secale cereale; assembly: GCA_902687465.1. Taxonomy (NCBI): domain Eukaryota; kingdom Viridiplantae; phylum Streptophyta; class Magnoliopsida; order Poales; family Poaceae; genus Secale; species Secale cereale. The sequence goes on along the minus strand of LR738712.1, from coordinate 362,055,545 downwards.
ATTCATGCCTACAATTTGCACACATGACATGCTTGCCATGATTGCTTCTAGTACGTTGCATCTTCGCACTACGAGCTTGTTTGACTTGATTGCTATGCTTGCTTGCTATATTGCATCACCCATGTTCCACTCTTACTTGCTTTCTTGGGTTGATGACATATATGTTCATGCCACTCACATGATATATATTGATCATTGTCACTTGTCTCCATTAGTTGCATCTCTCATCACTTGTATTGAGTGCAACAATGCTATGTTTGTTGATCTTGGAGACTTTGACACCTTTCTTGAGATGCATACTTGCTTGATTGAGCCTATTGCACTTGGTTGTTCTCGCATCATATGCTTACATGCCATGCCACATTACCTTGTCCTTTCTTATGATAAGAATGATGCTAGCACTTGTTGGGTATTTTCCCTCACGAATGCTAGGTTTTGCATTCACGCTAACCTCATTTGTTTTTCCGAGTGTTTGTCATGTTCTTTCATTTTGAAGGATTCAAAGGGCGGTATTGGATGCACCTTCGGACCTTCACTCATGCCACGACATCGAGCATTGTCCATTCACGACTACCGTTTCCATGGTGATGAGGTTTTTGATCCGAGGTCGGATCTTCCCCAAGGGAGGGGAGATGATACGGAGTATCCCATGATCATCCCCATGTTCACTCGACGAGACCTCAACTACACACAATTGGACACAAGGTTCACTCGCTCCTCTCTGAACCTCCACTTTCTACATGTGAGACATGCCTACTACCTCAAATATATGTGCTATGCATGTTCAGGAACACCCAAGGAGACCATGGAGAACCCAAGGACCAAGTCCAAGTGCGCGCGGGAGAGAAGGAAGAAGGGCCAGCACCTACAGGCCCCGGACATCCGGCCCCCAGGCCCGGACATCCGGCGCCCCGGACATCCGGGCCCTGGCCGGAAATCCGGCGCCACTGTCCAGAAGACACCCGTGGCTCAACCCCTCCAGCCCGGACATCCGGCCCCTCGGCCCGGACATCCGGCGTCTCGGGAAGGCCCGGACATCCGGCCCCCGCCCGGACATCCGGCCCCTGTCTGCGCACAGTGTATCGGGCCTGAGGCCCATGTATCCCTCTCCCACTTACCCCTTCGTGGACCTATACTATATATATCCCTCCACCTCCTCCTAGTTAGGGTTAGCTTAGGGATAGCTCATTTGATACTATCTAGTGGTTCATCTCCTTGTGAGTGACTGCGGCCCCTCCACGGAGAAGATCCACTACGGATTCAGGACCTCCTTCATCGGAGAAGATCCCCAGGGATATCAAGACCTCCTCACGGAGAAGAACCGGTTACCCTTTGTATCGTCCCTTGTTGATCATGGATCTTGTATCTCTTTGTGTTTCGAGGATCTAGCATATGTGTGACTTGTTCTTGTTGGTTTGAGTGATTCTCTCGTGTTTCCCCTCGTGTTCCCTCTCGTGTTCTTCGTGTTCATCGTGGGATCCACTCCATTTCGTGAAAGATCCGCTGATTAGGGTTCCACCCTGTATCACAAATGAAGAACAAGCAAGAAACTGAGATTGCAATCTGGATATTGTGAATTTGATAGAGGCAAAGGTGTCCCGTCTTTCGATGAGATGGTGGCTATCGTTTGGATGAAGTCGACTTTGACGATCTGACTACGAACGTGCGTGGACGTCGCGCCTTAGCAATCGCTAAACCAACTCCGAGAGGTTATTGACCACGCCGGAGCACGATCAACCTGACCACGAAGGTCTGTTTCCTGCAGGCAAACGAAGAACAAGCAAGAAACTGAGATTGCAATCTGGATATTGCGAATTCAAGAGGAAAACTTTATTGATCAAGTGGGGTTCTGTGACGTCTTGGTCTGGTCGTTGAACACAAACGAAGTACGCGAAGTTGCAGCTATGGCGAACTTTAATCTAAACAAAACCCAAAGTCTAAACGACGCCCTAAGGGCTGTATATATGAGGGAAAGAGGGGGGAATTTCGTGGCCCTTGGTGGAGGGGTCCGAAACCAACCCTAACTCTTGTTTCCCCACACATACGGACTCTAAAAACAGCCTATACTCAAGTATTTCGAAATTACATGGGCCTGGCCCAATAATAAGGTGACGCAGCACCTATAATAGCCTCTGCACGAAATTTATGAAGTGGCATCTTGTATATTTCGTCCAAGGCTTCTCGCACTCATTATGGTGGCTTCAAAGTCCTGAAATCATCAATTGAAACTCCATTCTTGTTCCCCTTGCGCATGCCCTCATCTCCATGCTTGATCTTGCTCCAATGTTCATCCTTCTTGTCCAAGCTAGGCCCTTCATGATGAGGACATGACTACCTTGGATACGACCAAAAATATTGCATACATGTATATTTGTGAGGTGATTTCTAATGCAAACTATGCAACAATTTATTTATGTTATCCAGAACAAAAATACTTCACAGACTTTTGTGCCATGTCTAATTCCAGGTGCATGGGACATTTGTACAATTCACATATGAAGATAAGGGAAAAAGAGAAGTTTAGGGGCTGTTCAAAAAGTTCTCTCACGTCACTTTTGGGCCAAGAGAAGATAGAGTCCAAGTCTCTCACGTTCTGCATCCAGATTCGGACTGCACAGACATACCTGACTCAAAACGGCAAGAACTCCTTCATACGGACTCCGAATTGGGTGATTCTTTTTTTGTTAGAAACTAGATTTCATACACTTTCCAACCCAATTGGAATCACCTTCAAATTCGTCCGGAGCGTTGAGATGCCGACAAAACAATCTGACGCTGCAGCAGAATCCGAGTCAAACTACAAGTCCAAAGGTGTTACATCACCTCTACTTGGGCCCAAGAGCCTTGTACGACCTAGGGTTAGTATTAGGCTGCCTTGGGACGTCCTTCCACCTCCTTGGCCGCCACCCCTTGCTCCTATATAAGTAGATCCATCTAGTAGCTTTTTCTTAGGGATTTGTTTAGTCAAAAGTTAGCCATTGCAACTTCGTGTACTTCGTTTGTGTCCAACGACCAGACCAAGACCGCTTACGGATCTCCAACTTTATCAATACATCATTTATATTTGCAATATTCAGATTGCTTTATCATATTCTTGCTTGTTCTTCGATTGCATGCAGGAATAGACCTTCGTGGTCAGGCTGATCGTGCTTCTGGCATTGTCAGTAACCGCTGAAGATTGGTTTAGCGATTGCTAAGGCGCAACGTCGTGCACGTTTGTAGTCGGATCGTCAAAGTCGTCTCCACCAAATCGATAGTTGTCATCTCATCGAAAGATCGGGACACCTTAGCCTCTATCAAGTGGTATCAGTTTTCAGGTTGCTCGGTGAGAATTTCCAGTTATTCCTAGATTAGATTTATTTTCTTACCTATTGTCCAAGGAAAAGCCACAAAAAAAGTTAGATCTATTCATCCTTTTGTCCAAGCCAGTCCGAGCCTTTGCAATTTTCTTTCCATTGTTTGCATTATTGAATTATCGGTTGCATCGTCGTGTCGAGTTGCTGGTCTTAGTGTCTAGTTCGTTAGAGTTTCGAGTTCTGTTCACATTAGTCACGTCGCCGCTGCATCGTTATCCCTTCCGCTGTCCACCACCTCATCCATCAATTTCCACCTCGTGCAACCCATCGTTCATTGTCACAATCATAGTTGAAGTCGTTCGTATCTTTGCTTGATTCTATATGCATCTTATCTAGTTTGTATTGGAAAGAGGGAGAAAGAAAAAAAAGACAGAAAAAAAAAGTAAAAAAAAAGAGGAGAGAAAGAAAAAGAAAAAAAAAGTGTGGAAAAAAAAGAAGGAAAAGAAAGTTGGAGAGAGTGTTGTTGTATAGCTTGGCAGTTGTTTTCATCATTATCTTTAGTGCCGTTGTGATCTTCACTTATATCTTGCTGTCCAGAGCTAATTCGTATCCTTTATTGATGCTAGTTGTGCTACACTGTGACATCATTAGTGTTCTAGGCTCGCGTCTCTAGTCCGGTCTAGCCTAGGACCAGCACAGTACCGTCGTTGAGCGTTTATTCAACATTGCATCTCTGAATTGATTATTGCTAATCTTTTGCTACCATATAAAGCCAACCCAGCTCCACATATTTCTACACCGTGTTACGTACGTTCACCTGGCAATCGCTTTACTCAATCTTTGGAGTTATTTGACACCGCTGGTTGCCTATCACCAGTTGCTGCATGGTAAGAACTTGTAAGATATTGATATTTGCTTTACTGTGAGCACTTTACCACCACATCCTAGTAGTTCATAGGAACATTATTCTCGAATTTTGTTTCTTTTTTCTACTAATCATGACAGATCCAGAGTCAACTCATGGGCTTTGTCGATCGCGGGAGATGTGCCACCACCTAAGGACATACCACAACCATCACGAGAGGTGCACAAACATCCGAATGCACATGATCAGGTTAATGTTTCTATACCACCGTTTAATGGCCGTTTTAGACCTGCTTTATATATTGAATGGGAGTTTGACATAAATAATCTATTTGCTTCCCATAGTTTTGATGAACGTAAAAAAGTTAAGATTGCGGTTGGTTCTTTCACTGGTTATGCTTTAGTTTGGTGGAGTGAATATTGTCGGTTACACCCTAATTATATACCTACTACTTGGATTGATTTGATAGTTGCCATGCGACATACATTCGTCCCTGCTTATTATACTCGTGACATGCTTACAAAGTTGCAACATTTAAAACAAGGTAGTGACACCGTAACGAAATATTATGATGATTTACAAACTACCTTGTTGCATTCCTCTTTACAAGAAAGTGAAGACGATTTTATGGATAGATTTTGGGCAGGATTAAATCGTGATATTCAGGAGTTACTAATTCATGAAGAGTGTTATCCTATGGACCATTTGTTTCGTCTTGCTTGTAGTGCTGAACAGGAAATAAAACAACGTATTGTCCGTAAGGAGAATAAGCGCCAGGTGCATATTCCAAGAAATGATACGGTTGTTCCTTCCACTACTAGGCGTACTATGACAGACACATCCGTTGTTGTGAGGACTACATCACCTCCACCATGTGACACATCACCTCCGACAGTGCCTACATCATCTGAGTTGATCATAAGAGGTAATGACAAAGGTACCGATTTTCCACCTCCACATGAGTATGGTGAATGCCTTGTCAATTTTAAATGAACCATGCGATGAGCTATCCACTACTTTGATCACACCAACTATTTTAGAGGAATATGTTCGTGATTTGACTTTGCCATGTGATCAAACAATTGTGAGTGAACCAATTGAATTAACTATTGATGCGAAAGAACCATTTGAATCAGGGAATAAATCAGATTTGGATCAAATACGTGTGAAAAAAATTGTGCCAATGTTTGACCATTTTGATATGACCTCTAATCTTGGTGATGGTTCATCAAGGTTGGGATGGTTTAATGATGAGCATTGCCAATCTTTTGTAACGATTAAGAGCTTCACTTATATGTGCAAATTGAGTTGCAATATTTTCATGCCTTCTACTTCCTGTGATAATATTTTGGCGTTATATTTTATGAACTACGAAAGTTACTCATCTATACATGTGTCATATGTGCGAAAATTAAGGGAAGTAAAAATGGATGACATATACATATACAACATGTACACCTTGTCTTTTTTCTTACCCACATTTCAGATTAAGCAGCGCCGAGGACGGCTTTATTTTCAAAAAAGGGAGGATGATGAGGACATGACTACCTTGGATACGACCAAAAATATTGCATACATGTATATTTGTGAGGTGATTTCTAATGCAAACTATGCAACAATTTATTTATGTTATCCAGAACAAAAATACTTCACAGACTTTTGTGCCATGTCTAATTCCAGGTGCATGGGACATTTGTACAATTCACATATGAAGATAAGGGAAAAAGAGAAGTTTAGGGGCTGTTCAAGAAGTTCTCTCACGTCACTTTTGGGCCAAGAGAAGATAGAGTCCAAGTCTCTCACGTTCTGCATCCAGATTCGGACTGCACAGACATACCTGACTCAAAACGGCAAGAACTCCTTCATATGGACTCCGAATTGGGTGATTCTTTTTTTGTTATAAACTAGATTTCATACACTTTCCAACCCAATTGGAATCACCTTCAAATTCGTCTGGAGCGTTGAGATGCCGACAAAACAATCTGACGCTGCAGCAGAATCCGAGTCAAACTACAAGTCCAAAGGTGTTACATCACCTCTACTTGGGCCCAAGAGCCTTGTACGACCTAGGGTTAGTATTAGGCTCTTGGGCCCAAGTAGAGGTGATGTAACACCTTTGGACTTGTAATTTGACTTGGATTCTGCTGCAGCGTCAGATTGTTTTGTCGGCATCTCAACGCTCCGGACGAATTTGAAGGTGATTCCAATTGGGTTGGAAAGTGTATGAAATCTAGTTTCTAACAAAAAAAGAATCACCCAATTCGGAGTCCGTATGAAGGATTTCTTGCCGTTTTGAGTCAGGTATGTCTGTGCAGTCCGAATCTGGATGCAGAACGTGAGAGACTTGGACTCTATCTTCTCTTGGCCCAAAAGTGACGTGAGAGAACTTTTTGAACAGCCCCTAAACTTCTCTTTTTCCCTTATCTTCATATGTGAATTGTACAAATGTCCCATGCACCTGGAATTAGACATGGCACAAAAGTCTGTGAAGTATTTTTGTTCTGGATAACATAAATAAATTGTTGCATAGTTTGCATTAGAAATCACCTCACAAATATACATGTATGCAATATTTTTGGTCGTATCCAAGGTAGTCATGTCCTCATCATCTTTCGATAGTTGCATAGGCTGCCTTGGGACGTCCTTCCACCTCCTTGGCCGCCACCCCTTGCTCCTATATAAGTAGATCCATCTAGTAGCTTTTTCTTAGGGATTTGTTTAGTCAAAAGTTAGCCATTGCAACTTCGTGTACTTCGTTTGTGTCCAACGACCAGACCAAGACCGCTTACGGATCTCCAACTTTATCAATACATCATTTATATTTGCAATATTCAGATTGCTTTATCATATTCTTGCTTGTTCTTCGATTGCATGCAGGAATAGACCTTCGTGGTCAGGCTGATCGTGCTTCTGGCATTGTCAGTAACCGCTGAAGATTGGTTTAGCAATTGCTAAGGCGCAACGTCGTGCATGTTTGTAGTCGGATCGTCAAAGTCGTCTCCACCAAATCGATAGTTGTCATCTCATCGAAAGATCGGGACACCTCGCCTCTATCACTTCATTTGTAAGCAAGACAAATGTATCCAATTTAGGCAGCATCATATTCTCATGAACATTAGATTCATTACCAAGAAACGAAAGTACCTGGTAATTTAATTGGCGTGCGCGAGCTCTAGTAATTGGTCCTGTATATGTGTCAGTTGGAGCTGTGGGTGTAACCTTGTTAGTGATGTCCTCATCAGAATTCAAGAGGAAAGCTTTATTGATCAGGTGGGGTTCTATGATGTCTTGGTCTGGTCGTTGAACACAAACGACGTACGCGAAGTTGCAGCTATGGCGAACTTTAATCTAAACAAAACCCCCACTCTAAACGACGCCCTAAGGGCTGTATATATGGGAGAAAGAGGGGGGGGGAATTTCGTGGCCCATGTTGGAGGGGTCTGAAACCAACCCTAACTCTTGTTTCCCCACACATACGGACTCTAAAAACAGCCTATACTCAAGTATTTCAAAATTACATGGGCCTGGCCCAATAATAAGGTGACGCGGCACCTATAATAGCCTCTGGACGAAATTTATGAAGTGGCATCTTGTATATTTCATCCAAGGCTTCACGCACTCATTATGGTGGCTTCAAAGTCCTGAAATCATCACTTGTAACTCCATTCTTGTTCCCCTTGCGCATGCCATCATCTCCATGCTTGATCTTTCTCCAATATTCATCCTTCTTGTCCAAGCTAGGCCCTTCATTTGTAAGCAAGACAAATGTATCCAATTTAGGCAGCATCATATTCTCATGAACATTAGATTCACTACCAAGAAACGAAAGTACCTGGTAATTTAATTGGCGTGCGCGAGCTCTAGTAATTGGTCCTGTATATGTGTCAGTTGGAGTTGTGGGTGTAACCTTGTTAGTGATGTCCTCATCATCCTCCCCTTCTTGAATTGAAGTCGTCCTCGACGGAAGCACATCTTCCTCACCCAAGTAAGGCTTCAAATCTGCAATGTTAAATGTGGGACTAACCCCAAAATCTGCAGGCAACTCAAGTTTATATGCATTATCATTTATTTTCTCTAACACCTTGAAAGGACCATCAGCACGTGGCATTAGCTTTGACTTGCGCAAATTAGGAAACCTATCTTTACGCAAATGTAACCAAACAAGATCTCCAGGTGCAAAGACAACACGTTTTCTACCCTTATCTCCAACAAGTTTATATTTAGCATTCATGCGCTCAATATTTTCCTTAGTTAACTCATGCATTTTTAAGATCAATTTAGCACGTTGTTTAGCATCAAAATTAACCTTCTCCGAAGATGGAAGAGGCAACAAATCAATAGGTGCACGAGGTAGGAAACCATAGACAATTTCAGAAGGGCACATCTTAGTAGTAGAATGCAACGAACGATTATAAGAAAATTCAATATCCACATTTTCTTATTATTCTTCAAAACAGCCCTAAGCATAGTAGACAAAATTTTGTTGACTACTTCAGTTTGACCATCAGTTTGGGGGTGACAAGTAGTACTAAAAAGCAGTTTAGTCCCCAACTTAGCCCATAAACATCTCCAAAAGTGGCTAAGAAATTTAGTATCACGATCTGAAACAATAGTATTTGGCACACCATGCAAGCGAATAATTTCACGAAAGAACAAATCAGCAACATTGGCAGCATCATCGCTTTTATGACATGGTATAAAGTGTGCCATCTTCGAGAACCTATCCACGACAACAAATATGCTATCCCTCCCCTTCTTTGTTCGAGGTAAACCCAAAACAAAGTCCATAGATATATCTTCCCAAGGAACACTAGGGACAGGCAAAGGCATATATAAACCATGAGGATTGAGTCGTGACTTAGCTTTTTGACATGTAGTGCAGCGAGCAACAAAACGCTCAACATCCCGTCGCATCTTTGGCCAAAAGAAATGTGTAGCAAGTACGTCCTCCGTCTTCTTCACGCCAAAGTGTCCCATTAATCCTCCTCCATGTGCCTCCTGCAACAACAAAAGACGAATAGAGCTAGCTGGAATGCATAGCTTGTTAGCTCGAAACACAAATCCATCACTAACGACGAACTTGTTCCATGTTCTCCCTTCTTTACAATTCTGCAATACATCTTTAAATTCAGCATCATGCACATATTGATCTTTGATGGTCTCCAAACCAAATATTTTAAAGTCAAGTTGTGAAAGCATAGTATAACGACGAGACAATGCATCAGCAATAACATTTTCTTTTCCCTTCTTGGGTTTAATAACATAAGGGGAAGTCTCTATGAATTCAACCCATTTAGCATGTCTACGGTTCAGTTTTGCTTGACTTTTAATGTGCTTTAAAGATTCATGATCAGAATGTATAACAAATTCTTTGGGCCATAAATAATGTTGCCATGTCTCCGAAGTCCGAACAAGAGCATATAATTCCTTATCATAAGTAGAATAATTCAGACTAGGCCCACTCAATTTTTCAGAAAAATATGCAACAGGTTTACCATCTTGTAATAACACACCTCCTAACCCAATTCCACTAGCATCACATTCAAGCTCAAAAGTCTTATTAAAATCAGGAAGTTGGAGTAAAGGAGCATGTGTCAACTTATCTTTCAATACCGTGAATGCTTCTTCCTGTGCAGTACCCCAAACAAAAGGCACATCCTTCTTTGTAAGCTCATTGAGAGGTGCAGCAATGGTGCTGAAATCTCTCACAAAACGCCGATAGAATCCAGCGAGGCCAAGGAAACTCCTCACGTGTGTGACCGTTTTGGGCTGCGGCCAACTCTCAATAGCTTCAATCTTGGCTTTGTCAACCTCAATTCCCTGTGGAGTAACAACATAGCCAAGAAAAGAGACTCGGTCGGTGCAAAAGGTGCACTTTCCAAGGTTACCAAACAAACGTGCATCACGTAGAGCAATAAAAACAACATGTAAATGTTCCAAATGTTCCTCCAAAGATCTGCTAAAAATCAATATATCATCAAAGTAAACTACCACAAATCGTCCAATGAAAGCACGTAAAACTTCATTCATTAATCTCATGAAAGTACTAGGTGCATTAGTTAACCCAAAAGGCATGACTAACCACTCATATAATCCAAACTTAGTTATAAATGTTGTTTTCCATCCATCTCCCAATTTCATACGAATTTGATGGTATCCACTACGCAAATCAACTTTGGAGAATATTGTAGAGCCACTCAATTCATCAAGCATATCATCGAGCCTAGGAATAGGATGACGATAACGAATAGTAATTTTATTAATGCCTCTACAATCAACACACATACGCGATGTACCATCCTTTTTCGGCACTAGAATAATAGGAACAGCACAAGGACTAAGGGATTCGCGTATATAACCTTTGTCGAGTAGCTCCTGTACTTGACGAATAATCTCCTTCGTCTCTTCTGGATTGGTACGGTATAGTGCGCGGTTGGGTAGCGATGCACCGGGAATTAAGTCAATCTGATGCTCAATCCCTCGAATAGGTGGTAATCCCGGTGGCACGTCTTGTGGAAAAACGTCGGCGAACTCCTGCAAAATGTTAGTGACAGCAGGAGGCAAAGAGGAAGGCATGTCCTCGAATGAAAATAATGCCTCTTTGCACACAAAAGCATAGCAAACAGATTTGCTAAAATCTAGCTCATCAATATCAGATTTGGTGGCAAATAAACATGCACTTTTCAATTTAATTTCAGAAGCAACAGTAGATGGTTTATTATTAGGCTTCATTTGTTGCTCAAATTCTTTTGCCACAATCTGATTTTCACTCTTATTTTTCTCCTGCTTTGCTTTATTAGCTCTATTAATATCATCTTTCAAAATGGAATCAGGAGTCATAGGAAGCAAAGTAATATTTTTATCCTTATGAACAAGAGTATACTGATTGTTTCTACCATGGTGTACAGAATTTTTATCAAATTGCCATGGTCTACCAAGTAATAAGGAACATGCTTGCATAGGTACCACATCACAATCAACATAATCAGCATATGTAGAGATACTAAAATGCACACGAACAGTACGTGTTACCTTAAGCTTGCCGCTGTTGTTGAACCATTGGATGCAGTAAGGATGTGGATGTGGTCTTGTGGTGAGAGATAGCTTCTCCACTGTCTCCATTCTAGCCAAGTTGTTGCAACTCCCTCCATCTATGATCACGCGAACAGAACGTTCCTTCACAACTCCCTTTGTATGGAACAAATTATGCCTCTGATTTTGCTCAGCTTGTGTAACCTGCACACTCAAAACACGTTGAGCAACTAAACATTCATACCTGTTAGCATCTTCAGGAGCCATGTATTGCGTCTCATGATCAGAATCGTCTCCGCCGTGTTCTTCACGTGTAATGAGAGCCAAAGTCTCCTCATCATAGTCACTAGCGGACTCATATCCACCATCCTCAGTAGCAATCATCACACGCTGAGATTTGCATTCTCTCGCAAAATGTCCTCTTCCCTTACAACGACGACAAATAATATCACTGGTGTGCCCTGTTGATGCCATGGAAGAAGACGAACTCTGTGCAGGCCCAATAGGTGTCTTCTTGGCAGATAATGGTGGTTGTGCCTGCTTCCTTGTATCACGACTGGCGGTAACAGCTGATGGAGGTGTCGGTGCAGTAGAATGTGTGGAAGTAGAGGATGCACGCCCAATGCCTGTCGATCCTGCACTTCACGTTCAGCTTTACAAGCAAGATGGAATAAACGAGTGATATTATTACAATCCTTATACTCTAGAATGGTGTGAATCTCTCTATTTAATCCACCCATAAAACATGCAAGCATAGCTTCATTCTCCTCAACAATACCACATCTAATCAGGCCAGTTTGTAATTGCTGATAATATTCTTCTACAGAATTTTTTTCCTTGTCTTAAGCGCTGCAGTTTTTGAAGTAATTCAAGTTGATAATATGGTGGAACCGAACGAGTACGCATAGCAGTTTTCAAAGCAGCCCAAGTAGCTGGAATAGGATATAATCTACAATGTTCAGACCACCAAACACATGCAAAACTAGTGAAAGCACAAAGAGCAGCAGGAACACGTCTCTCCTCGGGATAATGTAAACATGTAAAACGTTGTTCAGTTTCTAACTCCCAAGTAAGATATATATCAGGAACATATCTACCCTCAAATGGTGGAATAATCAATTTCAGTTTAGGAAGATGGTCATGTACCTCAGGTGGTGGTGCAGCCCTTCCGTTGCGATGATATGCATGAGGACGACCTGGTGGTGGTGGTGCTGGTTGTTCCACGTAGTTCTGATTTTGGTCAACCTCATCCTCGTAATGGTCCTCCACCTCTACAATAGCAGCAAGAGCTACAGAAACATCAACAGCGGCACCAGAAGCTTGACCAGGCTCAAGGGGAACGTGTTGTGCTCGTCCCACTTGATTTGGAAGGCGATGTTGTTGTTGTTGTTGTTGTTGTTGTAGAGGTGGGACAGCTGCAGCAGCCGGTGGTGGTGGAAAACGCGAAAGCAATTCAGCAAACTTGTTATCGAGCTTTGTTTCAAACGTCTTCTCCATGCCATCTATCTTCTCCATGGCCTTGTCCAATGTGATTAGCACATCTTGCACCTGTACACTCATCATTTGCTGAAACTTATCATGAAGCTCCTTGTTCGTCAAGTTCTCCCAGTTAGTCTCGTCGACTTGTGATCCTGGCATGGTTAGCAGTAATAGAAACACACAAGAATATGATCCTACAGACTACTAATAAGTGGTGGTGGTGGCGGGTGTCACAAATCCGACAAGCAAATCTCAAATTCTTACCAGTTCTTACCCAACAGCAGGTGGTGATCGGCAACCGTGGTAGTCAAAACTCTCAAAGCTTGGATAAAGCGATTACCAGGGAGAGTCAAACGCACGACGTAGATGTATGTGGAGCTGGGAAGGCTTATAAGATGGTAGCAAAAGGGGTCAGCAATAATCAATTCAGAGATGCAAAGTTGAATAAACACTCAACGACGGTACTGTGCTGGTCCTAGGCTAGACCGTACTAGAGACGCGAGCCTAGAACAATAACAAAATCACGGCGCTACACGTAATAAAGGGGAAAGCACACTCTGAAATATTTTTTCGCCTCTTTTTTTTTGCGCTCTTTTTTTTTTGCCGAAAATCACTATAATGGCGAGTGTCTCAAAACACTTCCCAAGTCAAACTAAGATGATAGGCACGAAATATTTTTGACGATTTTTTTTTCGGAATCAGGGCAGCGACGACGAAAAAGTGCGGTAAAAAAACAGTATGGTGGCACGTGTCTCAAAAGACTCAGAAAATCCCAAAAATAGGATAGGGAAAAAATATTTTCACCTGTCAAAATTTTGGCCTAAAAACTGCCCGGGGGTCTCCAGACTTTTTTTTTCCGAGACCTACTCAGGCAAGGATACACAAATCCGAAAACTAGATGGATCTCGAGAACAAACCTAATATGAAAGAACTCGGATTGGTGGTGGATATATGGTGGTAGGATATGGCAGCGATTGATGAGGACATGACTACCTTGGATACGACCAAAAATATTGCATACATGTATATTTGTGAGGTGATTTCTAATGCAAACTATGCAATAATTTATTTATGTCACCCAGGATAAAAATACTTCACAGACTTTTGTGCCATGTCTAATTCCAGGTGTATGGGACATTTGTACAATCCACATATGAAGATAAGGGAAAAGGAGAAGTTTAGGTGCTGTTCAAAAAGTTCTCTCACGTCACTTTTGGGCCAAGAGAAGATAGAGTCCAAGTCTCTCACGTTCTGCATCCAGATTCGGACTGCACAGACATACCTGACTCAAAACGGCAAGAACTCCTTCATACGGACTCCGAATTGGGTGTTTCTTTTTTGTTGGAAACTAGATTTCGTACACTTTCCAACCCAATTGGATTCACCTTCAAATTCGTCCGGAGCGTTGAGATATCGACGAAACAATCTGACGCTGCAGCAGAATCTGAGTCAAACTACAAGTCCAAAGGTGTTGCATCACCTCCACTTGGGCCCATGAGCCTTGTACGACCTAGGGTTAGTTTTAAGATGCCTTGAGACGTCCTTCCACCTCCTTGGCCGCCACCCCTTGCTCCTATATAAGTAGATCCATCTAGTAGCTTTTTCTTTGGGTTTTGTTTAGTCAAAAGTTAGCCATTGCAACTTCGTGTACTTCGCTTGTGTCCAACGACCAGACCAAGACCGCTTACGGATCCCCATCTTTATCAACACTTCATCTATATTTGCAATATTCAGATTGCTTTATCATATTCTTGCTTGTTCTTCGATTGCATGCAGGAATAGACCTTCGTGGTCAGGCTGATCGTGCTTCTGGCATCGTCAGTAACCCCTGGAGATTGGTTTAGTGATTGCTAAGGCGCAACATCGTGCCCGTTTGTAGTCGGGTCGTCAAAGTCGTCTCCACCAAATCGATAGTTATCATCTCATCGAAAGATCGGGCCCCTCGCCTCTATCAAGTGGTATCAGATTTCCAGGTTGCTCAGTGAGATTTTACAGTTTTTCATAGTTTAGATCGAGTCTGTTCTTCATACCTATAGTCCACGAAAAAGCCAAAAAAAATTAGGGTTAGTTCATCCCATCCGAAGCCAGTCTGAGCCTCTGCAATTTTCTTTTCATTGTTTGCATTATTGAATTATCGGTTGCATCATCATGTCGAGTTGCTGGTCTGTGTGTCTAGTTCGTTAGAGTTTCGAGTTCTGTTCACATTAGTCACGTCGCCGCTGCATCGTTATCCCTTTCGCTGTACACCACCTCATCCATCAATTTCCACCTCGTGCTACCCATCGTTCATTGTCACAATCATAGTTGAATTCGTTCGCATCTTTGCTTGATCCAATCTGCATCTTATCTAGTTTGTCTTGGAAAGAGGGAGAAAAAAAAAGACAGAGAAAAAAAAGTAAAAAATAAAGAGGAGAGAAAGAAAAAGAAAAAAAGTGTGAGAAAAAAGAAAAAGAAAAAGAAGGAAAAGAAAGTTGGAGAGAGTGTTGTTGTATATTCTGCTTGGCAGTTGTTTTCATCATTGGCTTTACTGCCGTTGTGATCTTCACTTATATCTTGCTGTCCAGAGCTACTTTGTATCCTTTATTGATGCTAGTTGTGCTAGACCGTGACCTCATTAGTGTTATAGGCTCGCGTCTCTAGTCCGCTCTAGCATAGGACCAGTATAGTACCGTCGTTGAGCGTTTATTCAACATTGCATCTCTGAATTGATTATTGCTAATATTTTGCTACCATATATAGCCAACCCAGCTCCACATATTTCTACACCGTGCATATTTACGTTCACTTGGCAATCGCTTTACTCAATCTTTGGAGTTATTTGACACCGCTAGTTGCCTATCACCACCTCCTGCATGGTAAGAACTTGTAAGATATTGATATTTGCTTTACTGTGAGCACTTTACCACCACATCCTAGTAGTTCATAGGAACATTATTCTCGAATTTTGTTTCTTGTTTCTACTAATCATGACAGGTACCGGAGACAGAAGTTCTTGGACGACGGATACATCTTCACCATCACGAGACATGGGACATCACACACAAGCACATGGTCAGGTTATTTCTTTACCGTCATTGAAGGTAGATTTAATCCTGCTATTTATCTAGCCTGGGAGCTTGAAGTAGAAAAAGTTTTTAGTCACCATCATTTTTCTGAACTTGAGAGAGTACAAGCTGCCACTAGAGTATTTACTGGTTTTGCCTCTGTTTGGTGGAGTGTGCATTGTAAGAAAAATATTGATAACCAACCCACAACTTGGAAAGATTTGAAGGCTGTAATGAGAAAACATTTTTTTTCCTCCTTACTATCGCCGTGAATTGCTTCGCAAATTGGAACAATTAAAACAAGGCAGTAACACTGTTCATGCTTACTACCAAGAGTTCAAATCTTATATGCATCATTGTGACATAGAAGAATCTGAGGATGATACAATGAATAGATTTTTTGGTGGTTTAAACCATAATATTCGCGCAAGATTTCAGTATATTCCTCGTTGCATTACTGGTATGTATGTTCGTGCTTGTACCTTTGAGAGACAAATACAGGAGGATGCATTGTCTGACTACAACAACTACTATTCCAGTTCATGCTCACCACCACTGGTTGGTTCCTCCACCATTGCACCTACTAGAGCAGCCACACCTCTGATTGTGAGCGTGACATCATCTAAAGTGTATGATACATTGTCATCGTCCGTACCTACATCAGCTACGTCTTTGCAACAAGGTAATAGTAAAATCAATGATGATATAACTTCACATGAGGATGATGCATATCTAGTTAACTTGAATACATCATGTATTGAATTACCTGTTGATTTGAGCACACCACCTAGTTTAGATATTCATGTTACTGTCATGAATGCGTCATGTGATCAAACAACTGAAATACCAACAATTTTGAGTGCACCCATTGAATTAACTGTTGATGGAAAAGAATCATGTGAATTGGAGAATAAATCAGATTTGGATAAAATACATTTGAAAATAATTGTGCCAATGTTTAATCATTTTGATATGACCTCTAATATTGGCGGCGATTCTATGTCAAATGACTTATTGCATGTTTGCTTATTTAAGCATGTTGTAGCCTGTGAATTTCATGCAAGTAAGGTTTATTCATCAATGTTGGGATGGTTTAATGATGAACATTGTCAATATTTTGATATGAATAAGAGCTTCACTTATTTGTGCAAATTGAGTTGCAATATTTTCATGCCTTCTACTTCTTGTGATAATATTTTGGCTTTATATTTTATGAACTACGAAAGTTACTCATCTATACATGTGTCATATGTGCAAAAATTAAGGGAAGTAAAAATGGATGACATATACATATACAACATATACACCTTGTCTATTTTCTTACCCACATTTCAGATTAAGCAACGCCGAGGACGGCTTTATTTTGAAGAAAGGGAGGATGATGAGGACATGACTACCTTGGATACGACCAAAAATATTGCATACATGTATATTTGTGAGGTGATTTCTAATACAAACTATGCAACAATTTATTTATGTCATCCAGGACAAAAATACTTCACAGACTTTTGTGCCATGTCTAATTCCAGGTGTATGGGACATTTGTACAATCCACATATGAAGATAAGGGAAAAAGAGAAGTTTAGGTGCTGTTCAAAAAGTTCTCTCACGTCACTTTTGGGCCAAGAGAAGATAGAGTCCAAGTCTCTCACGTTCTGCATCCAGATTCGGACTACACAGACATACCTGACTCAAAACGGCAAGAACTCCTTCATACGGACTCCGAATTGGGTGTTTCTTTTTCTGTTGGAAACTAGATTTCGTACGCTTTCCAACCCAATTGGATTCACCTTCAAATTCGTCCGGAGCGTCGAGATATCGACGAAACAATCTGACGCTGCAGCAGAATCCGAGTCAAACTACAAGTCCAAAGGTGTTGCATCACCTCCACTTGGGCCCATGAGCCTTGTACGACCTAGGGTTAGTTTTAAGCTGCCTTGGGACGTCCTTCCACCTCCTTGGCCGCCACCCCTTGCTCTTATATAAGTAGATCCATCTAGTAGCTTTTTCTTTGGGATTTGTTTAGTCAAAAGTTAGCCATTGCAACTTCGTGTACTTCGTTTGTGTCCAACGACCAGACCAAGACCGCTTAGGGATCCCCATATTTATCAACACTTCATCTATATTTGCAATATTCAGATTGCTTTATCATATTCTTGCTTGTTCTTCGATTGCATGCAGGAATAGACCTTCGTGGTCAGGCTAATCGTGCTTCTGGCATTGTCAGTAACCCCTGGAGATTGGTTTAGCGATTGCTAAGGCGCAACGTCGTGCCCGTTTGTAGTCGGGTCGTCAAAGTCGTCTCCACCAAATCGATAGTTATCATCTCATCGAAAGATCGGGCCCCTCGCCTCTATCAGCGATGGTAGGTTATGGCAGCAGTGGTAGGTTATGGCAGCGGTGGTGGTATGTGGTGGCGGTGGTGGGATATGGCAGCGATGGTGGTATGGCAGCGGCGATGAATATGGTGCGGCGGCGGCGTGACAAACTGTGAACAGAACTCAAAACTCTAAAGAACTAGACGCTAAGACCAGCAACTTGACACGACGATGCAACCGCAAATTCAACAAAGCAAATACAGAAAAGATTATGCAAAGGCTCATATTGGTTCGGATGGGATGAACTAACCCTAATTTTTTTTGGCTTTTTCGTGGACTATAGGTATGAAGAACAAACTCGATCTAAACTATGAAAAACTGTAAAATCTCACCGAGCAACCTGGAAATCTGATACCACTTGATAGAGGCAAAGGTGTCTCGTCTTTCGATGAGATGGTGGCTATCGTTTTGGAGGAACTCGACTTTGACGATCCGACTACGAACGTGCGAGGACGTCGCGCCTTAGCAATCGCTAAACCAACTCCGAGAGGTTATTAACCACGCCGGAGCACGATCAACCTGACCACGAAGGTCTGTTTCCTGCATGCAAACGAAGAACAAGCAAGAAACTGAGATTGCAATCTGGATATTGCGAATTCAAGAGGAAAGCTTTATTGATGAAGTGGGGTTCTGTGACGTCTTGGTCTGGTCGTTGAACACAAACGAAGTACGCGAAGTTGCAGCTATGGCGAACTTTAATCTAAACAAAACCCCTAGTCTAAACGACGCCCTAAGGGCTGTATATATGCGAGAAAGAAGGGGGAATTTCGTGGCCCTTGGTGGAGGGGTCCGAAACCAACCCTAACTCTTGTTTCCCCACACATACGGACTCTAAAAACAGCCTATACTCAAGTATTTAGAAATTAGATGGGCCTGGCCCAATAATAAGGTGACGCAGCACCTATAATAGCCTCTGGACGAAATTTATGAAGTGGCATCTTGTATATTTCGTCCAAGGCTTCACACACTCATTATGGTGGCTTCAAAGTCCTGAAATCATCACTTGTAACTCCATTCTTGTTCCCCTTGCGCATGCCATCATCTCCATGCTTGATCTTGCTCCAATATTCATCATTCTTGTCCAAGCTAGGTCCTTCATTTGTAAGCAAGACAAATGTATCCAATTTACGCAGCATCATATTCTCATGAACATTAGATTCATTACCAAGAAACGAAAGTACCTGATAATTTAATTGGCGTGCGCGAGCTCTAGTAATTGGTCCTGTATATGTGTCAGTTGGAGCTGTGGGTGTAACCTTGTTAGTGATGTCCTTATCTATGACCCACATCTTTATAAAGAAGGAGTAGATGGTATTATTAGACGTTGTGTACCTGAGCATGAACAGGAACAAATCCTCCGTAAGTGTCACTCTGAAGCATATGGAGGGCATCATGCTGGAGATAGAACTGCTCACAAGGTATTGCAGTTTGGATTTTATTGGCCTACTCTCTTCAAAGAAGCTCATAAGTTCGTCTCATCCTGTGATGAATGTCAAAGGATAGGTAATATTGGTAAGCGTCAAGAAATGCCTATGAATTTTTCACTTGCTGTTGAACCATTTGATGTTTTGGGATTTGATTACATGGGACCTTTTCTTTCCTCCAATGGGTATACACATATTTTGGTTGATGTTGATTATGTTACTAAATGGGTAGAAGCTATTCCAACCAGTAGTGCTGATCAAAACACCTCTATTAAAATGCTTAAGGAAGTTATTTCCCAAGGTTTGGAGTTCCCAGATATTTAATGACTAATGGTGGTTCACACTTTATTCATGGTGCTTTCCGTAAAGTGCTTGCAAAATATGATGTTAACCATAGAATTGCATCACCCTATAATCCTCAATCTAGTGGTCAAGTTGAGCTTAGTAATAGAGAAATAAAATTAATTTTGCAAAAGACTGTTAATAAGTCCAGGAAGAATTGGTCTAAGAAATTAGATGATGCACTTTGGGCTTATAGAACAGCTTATAAAAATCCCATGAGTATGTCTCCGTATAAAATGGTTTATGGTAAATCTTGCCATTTACCTCTTGAGTTAGAACATAAAGCTTTCTGGGCAATCAAGGAACTCAATTATTATTTCAAACTTGATGGTGAAAATAGGTTATTTTATATTAGCTCATTAGATAAATGGAGAACTCAAGCTTATGGGAATGCCAAGTTATTTAAAGAAAAAGTTAAAAGGTGGCATGATAAAAGAATCCAAAAGCGTGAGTTCAAAGTCGGAGAATATGTTCTTTTGTACAACTCTCGTTTGAGGTTCTTTGCAGGCAAACTCCTCTCTAAATGGGAAGGCCCCTATGTTATCGAGGAGGTTTGTCGGTCTGGAGCCATCATGATAAATAATTCCGAATGAACTAATCCAAAGGTTCTTAACAAGCAACGAATAAAGCATTATATCTCAGGTACACCCATTAATTTTGAAAGCAATATTATCCAAACTTTTACACTGGAGGAACACATAAAAGATTCCTTCCAAAACACTCTAGAATCGTCGAAATAAGGAGGTACGTGATACAGTAAGTAAACAGACTCCGAAAAATCCACAAAAATATTTTTTTATCGGTTTTGGAATATTTACAAAAATAGGAAAATAAGAAACTACCGGGAAGCGCACCCTGGTGGGTACAAGACACCAGGGCGGGCCAGGCATGCCTGGCATGCCCAGATGGGTTGTGCCCACCTCGGGTACCTTCTGGACTCCGTTTTCCATAGCTTGATTGTTTCCCATGAAAAATTTCTTTATATACCCCCCAAACCTGTTGACCACCGTATCGCGGAGATATCTTCTGTTTTCTTTTCTTGCTGTTTGTGCATAGTTCTGAAAATATGTCATCTCAAAACTAGGATGGAGAGAGCTATGTTTCATATCTCATTGGTGACCCAAAGTGCTATGGAGACCTATCTCCCCATGGTTGGGCTACGGATGACGAGGAGGATGCCCACTCGATGAGGATTGATGATTCGAGCTCGGAGGAGGAAGATGTCCCTCTACCTCAACCAGTGGATATGCATGTGGAGTTCAAGAAGTCAAGTATCCCTATGAGTACTAACTGAGCTAAGAACCAATCTATTCCCTCTCGTTTTAGCAAAAAAGCAAAGGGATTTATGCGACAAGATCTTAAAGCTGGAGCTCGAAGTGGATGATCTAAAGGAGGAAATTTCCCTTCTCAATTACAATATGAAAAAGCTAAAGGCATGATTATCTCCACCACCGTCTTCTTCACCACCAAAAGAAAATTGAGTATCGGGTATGGGCACTCCCCTTGGCTTTCGCCAAGCTTGGGGGAGGTGCCCCGGTATCGTATCATCCCTACTATCCTTTTGCATTTACTTATCTTAGTTCGATCTTTTTGCTTTAGATTAAATGAAAGTTAGTTCGATCCTTTCCCGTTGAGTTTCCTTAGTGATCTATCTATTTACTCATGTGCAAGATATAGAATAAAGTTTAGTTTTGAGTTTTACTTTCTTTACTTTATTGCTGCAATAAAAATAAAAAGTTATAGTTGAATGAATAAAAGAAAGGAAATAAATTAAGATGAACATATGCTAATCTTATGGTAGGTGATGGCACCACATAAGGAAATGTATAAGTAGAAAATATTATTAGAGATTGACAAACATAGCGTTGGTCAATGATGCAACTCATGGAAGAATTAATAAGGGAAGAGAAGATTCACATATACATATACTATCCTAGAAATCTTTTGTGATTGTGAGCCCCCATCAAAATATTATATGCCAAAATTGTTGACATTGGACAAGGAAGACAACTTAATGATTTATGTTTGTTCCTATTCACATAGAAGTCATATTGTCATAGATCCTTTAACATGTGGTGCTTGCCTAATATCTTTTCTAGCAAAACATTCCGCACTAAGTAGAGATACTACTTATGCATCCAAAAAGCCATAAAACCCAAACCTTTTTCGAGAGTCCACCATACCTACCTATGGATTCAGTAAGATCCTTCAAGTGAGTTGTCATCGGTGCAATAAGGGAATAAAAATTGCTTCTAAAATTGTGAGATCATTTAGTGTAAGAGAAAATTGAGCGTTGCACGAACTTGTGAAGGTAAAGAATAAAAGGGACAGACTGCATAATAAAGGTTGCTATCACAAGGGGTAATGTAACGTGACATTCTTTCGCACTAAGGGATTGAGCATACAAACAAATAAGCGCATGTCAACCTCTGCTTCCTTCTGCGAAGGGCCTATCTTTTACTTTTATGCAAAGAGTCAAAGTTTTCCCTTTTTCCCCTTTTATTTTTATCCTTTGGAAAGCATCATCTGGTGAGGAAAGATCTAGGCACATATGTCCAGTTGAATATGGGTGACATGAGTTATTATTGTTGACATCACCCTTGAGGTGAGTATGTTGGGAGGCGAAACTACAAGCCCGTATCTTTCTATGTGTCCGGTGGAAACATTTTGCTCATGTGTATGCGGTGAGTGTTAGCAATCATAGAAGACTATATGATGGTTGAGTATGTGGACGTGCCTAAAGGCTCCAATACGTGACCCTTCCTGAAAAGATGATGAATTGTAGTTGCAAAAGTTGACTGAAAACATTGTTTGTTGGTTTCTAATAGAGTTTATGCTTTATACTTCCATTGCATGATGAACTGTTACTTATTCATGAGAAGTCTATGATACAAGTTCTATGATAAAAGTCTTATGTTGAATTTTGTTGCTGTCATAATAATCAACATGATTCTTCTATGTCCGTATTTTGTTTTTATCGACCCTCTCTCTCAAAGCATGTGGACATGTTTTTCGTTTTCGATTTCGCTTGAGGACAAGCAAGGTCTAAGCTTGGGGGAGTTGATACATCCATTTTGCATCATGTTTTCTTGTTGTTATTTATGTTGTTATTATGCATAATAATGCCTTTTGGAGTAATTCTAATGCCTTTTCTCTCATAATTTGCAAGGTACACACCAAGAGGGAGAATTCCGGCAGCTGGAAATCTTGACCATAAAAAGCTACGTCAGACCACCTATTCTAGAGAACTCCAAACAAGCTGAAAATTCACGGAGATTTTTATGGATTATTTAAGAAATACTGGAGCTGATAACCACGAGAGTGGGCCCACCAGGTGGGCACAACCCACCTGGGCGTGCCATGGCACCCAAGCGCGACCTGGTGGGTTGTGCTCACCCCGGCCCACCTCCGGTGCCCCTCTTCTGGTATATAAGTCATTTTGACCTAGAAAAATTAAGGAGAAGACTTTCGGGATGGAACGCCGCCGTCTCGAGGCGGAACTTTGGCAGGGGCACATTTGCCCTTCTGCGGAGCGATTCCGCCGGGGGAACTTTCCTCCTGGAGGGGGAAATCATCGTCATCATCATCACCAACAACTCTCCCATCTTGGGGAGGGCTATCTTCACCAACATCTTCACCAGCACCATCTCATCTCAAACCCTAGTTCATCTCTTGTGATCAATCTTGTTACCGGAACTATAGATTGTTGCTTGTGGGTGACTAGTAGTGTTGATTACATCTTGTAGTTGATTACTATATGGTTTATTCGGTGGAAGATTATATGTTCAGATCCATAATGATATATATTAACCCTCTGATCTTGAGCATGTTCATCACTTGTGAGTAGTTACCTTTGTTCTTGATGTCATGGGAGAAATCATGTTACAAGTAATCATGTGAATTTGATATGTGTTTGATATTTTGATAGTATGTATGTTGTGATTACTTAGTGATGTCATGTGAACATCGACTACATGACACTTCACTAGATTTTAGCCTAAGGGAATGCATTGTGGAGTAGTAATTAGATGGTGGGTTGCGAGAGTGGCAGAAGCTTAAACCCCAGTTTATGCACTATTCCGTAAGGGACCGATTGGATCCAAAAGTTGAATGCTATGGTTAGAATTTATTCTTAATACTTTTCTCATAGTTGTGGATGCTTGCGGGAGGGATAATCATAAGTAGGAGGTTTGTTCAAGTAAGAACAACACCTAAGCACCGATCCACCCACATATCAAATTATCAAAGTAGCGAACACGAATTAAACCAACATGATGAAAGTGACTAGATGAAATCCCATGTACCCTCAAGAATGCTTTGCTTATTATAAGAGACCGTTTTGGACTGTCCTTTGTCTCAAAAGGATTGGGCTATCTTGCTGCATACTTGCTACTATTATCGTTACTCGCTCCTTACAAAATTATCTTGCTATCAAACTACTCTTCTACTTACAATTTCAACACTTGCAGACACTACCTTACTGAGAAAAACTTGTCAGTTCCTTCTGCTCCTCGTTGGTTTCGACACTCTTACTTATCGAAAAGAGCTACAATTGATCCCCTATACTTGTGGGTCATCAGCATGGTTGGGAGAGAGGTACTTGACATTGAAGATGTCGCTCACGGAGTACTTGTCGCGTGGGATGATGAGGACATCACTAACAAGGTTACACCCACAGCTCCAACTGACACATATGCAGGACCAATTACTAGAGCTCGCGCATGCCAATTAAATTACCAGGTACTTTCGTTTCTTGGTAATGAATCTAATGTTCATGAGAAAATGATGCTGCCTAAATTGGATACATTTGTCTTGCTTACAAATGAAGGGCCTAGCTTGGACAAGAAGGATGAACATTGGAGCAAGATCAAGCATGGAGATAATGGCATGCGCAAGGGGAACAAGAATGGAGTTTCAATTGATGATTTCAGGACTTTGAAGCCACCATAATGAGTGCGAGAAGCGTTGGACGAAATATACAAGATGCCACTTCATAAATTTCGTCCAGAGGCTATTATAGGTGCTGGGTCACCTTATTATTGGCCCAGGTCCATGTAATTTCGAAATACTTGAATATAGGCTGTTTTTAGAGTCCGTATGTGTGGGGAAACAAGAGTTAGGGTTGGTTTCGGACCCCTCCACCAAGGGCCACGAAATTCCCCCCTCTTTCCCCCATATATACAGCCCTTAGGGCGTCGTTTAGACTTTGGGTTTTGTTTAGATTAAAAGTTTGCCATAGCTGCAACTTCGCATACTTCGTTTGTGTTCAACGACCAGACAAAGGCGTCACAGAACCCCACCTTGATCAATAAAGCTTTCCTCTTATATTCGCAATATCCAGATTGCAATCTTAGTTTCTTGCTTGTTCTTCGTTTGCCTGCAGGAAACAGACCTTCGTGGTCAGGTTGATCGTGCTCCGGCGTGGTCGATAACCTCTCGGAGTTGGTTTAGCGATTGCTAAGGCGCGACGTCCACGCACGTTCGCAGTCGGATCGTCAAAGTCAACTTCATCCAAACGATAGCCACTATCTCATCGAAAGACGGGACACCTTTGCCTCTATCAAGTGGTATCAGATTTCCAGGTTGCTCGGTGAGATTTTACAGTTTTTCGTAGATTAGATCGAGTCTGTTCTTCATACCTACAGTCCACGAAAAAGCCAAAAAAGAAAAAAAAAATTAGGGTTAGTTCATCCCATCTGAAGCAATCTGAGCCTTTGCATAATCTTTTCTGTATTTGCTTTGTTGAATTTGCGGTTGCATCGTCGTGTCAAGTTGCTGGTCTTAGCGTCTAGTCTTTTAGAGTTTCGAGTTCTGGTCATAAGTTGTCACGTCGTCGCCGCACCATATTCATCGCCGCTGCCATACCACCACTGCTGCCATATCCCACCACCGCCGCCACATACCACCACCGCTGCCATAACCTACCACCGCTGGCATATCCTCCCACCATATATCCACCGCCAATCCGAGTTCTTTTCATATTAGGTTTGTTCTCGTGATCCATCTAGGTTTCGGATTTGTGTTTCCTTGCCTGCGTAGGTCTCGGGAAAAAAAAAATTCGACAGGTGAAAATATTTTTTCCCTATCCTACTTTTGGGCTTTTCTGAGTCTTTTGAGACACGTGCCATCATACTGTTTTTTTACCGCACTTTTTCGTCGTCGCTGCCCTGATTCCGAAAAAAAAAATTCGTCAAAAAATTTCGTGCCTATCATCTTAGTTTGACTTGGGAAGTGTTTTGAGACACTCGCCATTATAGTGATTTTCGGCAAAAAAAAAGCAGCGAAAAAAAAAACCGAAAAAAAAAGAGGCGAAAAAAAAATTCGGAGTGTGCTTTTCCCTTGATTACGTGCAGCGCCGTGATTTTGTTAGTGTTCTAGGCTCGCGTCTCTAGTACGGTCTAGCCTAGGACCAGCACAGTGCCGTCGTTGAGCGTTTATTCACCTTTGCATCTCTGAATTGATTATTGCTGACCCTTTTTGCTACCATATTATAAGCCTTCCCAGCTCCACATACATCTACATCGTGCGTTTGACTCTCCCTGGTAATCGCTCTATCCAAGCTTTGAGAGTTTTGACTACATCGGTTGCCGATCACCACCTGCTGCTGGGTAAGAACTGGTAAGAATTTGAGATTTGCTTGACGGATTTGTGACACCCGCCACCACCACAACTTGTTAGTAGTCTGTAGGATCATATTCTTGTGTGTTTCTATTGCTGCTAACCATGCCAGGATCACAAGTCGACGAGACTGACTGGGAGAACTTGACGAACAAGGAGCTTCATGATAAGATTCAGAAAATGATGAGTGTACAGGTGCAAGATGTGCTAAACACATTGGACGAGGCCATGGAGAAGATAGATGCAATGGAGAAGACGTTTGAAACAAAGCTGGATAACAAGTTTGCTGAATTGCTTTCGCGTTTTCCACCACCACCGGTTGCTGCAGCTGTCCCACCTCAACAACAACAACAACAACAACGTCGCCTTCCGAATCAAGTGGGACGAGCACAGCGCGTTCCCCTTGAGACTGGTCAAGCTTCTGGTGCTGCTGTTGATGTTTCTGTAGCTCTTGCTGCTACTGCAGAGGTGGAGGACCATTACGAGGATGAGGTTGACCAACATCAGAACTACGTGCAACAACCAGCACCACCACCACCAGGTCGTCCTCATGCATATCATCGCAACGGTAGGGCTGCACCACCACCTGAGGTACATGACCATCTTCCTAAACTAAAATTGAATATTCCACCATTTGAGGGTAGATATGTTCCTGATATATATCTTACTTGGGAGTTACAAACTGAACAACGTTTTACATGTTTAAACTATCCCGAGGAGAGACGTGTTCCTGCTGTTGTTTGTGCTTTCACTAGTTTTGCATGTGTTTGGTGGTCTGAACATTGTAGATTATATCCTACTCCAGCTACTTGGACTGCTTTGAAAACTGCTATGTGTACTCGTTGGGTTCCACCATATTATCAACGTGAATTACTTCAAAAAATACAGCGCTTAAGACAAGGAAAAAATTATGTAGAAGAATATTATCAGCAATTACAAACTGGCCTGATTAGATGTGGTATTGTTGAGGAGAATGAAGCTATGCTTGCACGTTTTATGGGTGGATTAAATAGAGAGATTCAGACCATTCTAGAGTATAAGGATTATACTAATATCACTCGTTTATTCCATCTTGCTTGTAAAGCTGAACGTGAAGTGCAGGATCGACAGGCATTGGCGCGGACTAACTTTTCTGCAGGTCGACCTTCATCATGGACACCGCGTGCATCCTCTACTTCCACACATTCTACTGCACCGACACCTCCATCAGCTGTTACCTCCAGCCGTGATACAAGGAAGCAGGCACAACCACCATTATCTGACAAGAGCACACCTATTGGGCCTGCACAGAGTTCTTCTTCTTCCATGGCATCAACAGGGCACACCAGTGATATTATTTGTCGTCGTTGTAAGGGAAGAGGACATTTTGCGAGAGATTGCAAATCTCAGCGTGTGATGATTGCTACTGAGGATGGTGGATATGAATCCGCTAGTGACTATGATGAGGAGACTTTGGCTCTTATAACACGTGAAGAACACGGCGGAGACGATTCTGATCATGAGACGCAATACATGGCTCCTGAAGATGCTGACAGGTATGAATGTTTAGTTGCTCAACGTGTTTTGAGTGTGCAGGTTACACAAGCTGAGCAAAATCAGAGGCATAATTTGTTCCATACAAAGGGAGTTGTGAAGGAACGTTCTGTTCGCGTGATCATAGATGGAGGGAGTTGCAACAACTTGGCTAGCATGGAGATGGTGGAGAAGCTATCTCTCACCACAAGACCACATCCACATCCTTACTACATCCAATGGTTCAACAACAGCGGCAAGGTTAAGGTAACACGTACTGTTCGTGTGCATTTTAGTATCTCTACATATGCTGATTATGTTGATTGTGATGTGGTACCTATGCAAGCATGTTCCTTATTACTTGGTAGACCATGGCAATTTGATAAAAATTTTGTACACCATGGTAGAAACAATCAGTATACTCTTGTTCATAAGGATAAAAATATTACTTTACTTCCTATGACTCCTGATTCCATTTTGAAAGATGATATTAATAGAGCTAATAAAGCAAAATAGGAGAAAAATAAGAGTGAAAATCAGATTGTGGCAAAAGAATTTGAGCAACAAATGAAGCCTAATAATAAACCATCTACTGTTGCTTCTGAAATTGAATTGAAAAGTGCATGTTTATTTGCCACCAAATCTGATATGGATGAGCTAGATTTTAGCAAATCTGTTTGCTATGCTGTTGTATGCAAAGAGGCATTATTTTCATTCGAGGACGTGCCTTCCTCTTTGCCTCCTGCCGTCACTAACATTTTGCAGGAGTTCGCCGACGTCTTTCCACAAGACATGCCACCGGGATTACCACCTATTCGAGGGATTGAGCATCAGATTGACTTAATTCCCGGTGCATCGCTACCCAACCGCGCACCATACCGTACCAATCCAGAAGAGACGAAGGAGATTATGCGTCAAGTACAGGAGCTACTCGACAAAGGTTATATACGCGAATCCCTTAGTCCTTGTGCTGTTCCTATTATTCTAGTGCCGAAAAAGGATGGTACATTGCGTATGTGTGTTGATTGTAGAGGCATTAATAATATTACTATTCGTTATCGTCATCCCATTCCTAGGCTAGATGATATGCTTGATGAATTGAGTGGCTCTACAATTTTCTCCAAAGTTGATTTGCGTAGTGGATACCATCAAATTCGTATGAAATTGGGAGATGAATGGAAAACAACATTTAAAACTAAGTTTGGATTATATGAGTGGTTAGTCATGCCTTTTGGGTTAACTAATGCACCTAGTACTTTCATGAGATTAATGAATGAAGTTTTACGTGCTTTCATTGGACGATTTGTGATATAGGGTGGAACCCTAATCAGCGGATCTTTCACGTTTGGAGGTTGGCACACGATGAACACGGGGAAAACACGGAGAAAGATGGGGAAAACACAAGAGAGAACACTCAAATCAACACGGAAGCAATCACACAAGTGCTAGATTCGCGATACAAGGTCGAGATACATGATCCAAAGTCAACAACGGTGATACAGATAGTCTTCTCCCGGAGGAGGTCTTGGAATCCCGTGGGATCTTCCCGTTAGGGGTCTTGAATCCAGAGGTGGATCTTCTCCGTAGAGGCGCACCGGTCTCGTGGGAGAAATCCACACAAGTGTCAAATGAGCTAAAACCACAGCTAACCCTAAACGGAAAGAGGAGAGGAGTATATATAGTCTTCGGGGCGAACGGGTACATGGGCCTCGGCCCAGGGGGCTGCACGCAGGCAGATCAGGGGCCGGATGTCCGGGCGGCGGCCCGGATGTCCGGGGCTTCGAGGGACGCCGGACGTCCGGGGCCATGGGCCGGATGTCCGGGCTGGAGTGGCCTGGTCTCGGG
This sequence comes from Secale cereale, assembly GCA_902687465.1. Lineage (NCBI taxonomy): Eukaryota > Viridiplantae > Streptophyta > Magnoliopsida > Poales > Poaceae > Secale > Secale cereale. The sequence continues at coordinate 362,025,710 of LR738712.1, read as the reverse complement.
TGCTCTCTGGACAGAGGCGCCGTGATACAGGGTGGAACCCTAATCAGCGGATCTTTCACGTTTGGAGGTTGGCACACGATGAACACGGGGAATCACAAGGGAGAGATGGGGGAAACACAAGAGGAAAACACTCAATCAACACGGAAGCAATCACACAAGTGCTAGATTCGCGATACAAGGTCGAGGTACATGATCCAAAGTCAACAACGGTGATACAGATAGTCTTCTCCCGGAGGAGGTCTTGATATCCCTGGGGATCTTCTCCGTTGAAGGAGGTCCTGAATCCGTAGTGGATCTTCTCCGTAGAGGCGCACCGTCTCGTGGGAGAAATCCACACAAGTATCAAATGAGCTAAACCACAGCTAAGTCTAAAGGAGGGAGGTCCACAGTATTTATATTACACACGCGGTCGCCGTCGTAGCGGACGTCCGGAGGTTACCGGACGTCCGGTGGTTCCGGAGGGACCGGACGTCCGGTAATCCTCGGATTTCCGCTATTTAGCTTCTGTTGCCGAAGTCACGGACGTCCGGTGGCTTCCGGTCGTCCGGTCGTCTGGGAGAGGCCGGACGTCCGGTGTCTTCCGGTCGTCCGGTGCCTGGGAGTCGCCGGTCGTCCGGTGCAGGCCGGACGTCCGGTGCCTGTAGCATCTTCAGCATTCCTTCTTCTTGTCTCGAGCACTTGTCGGGCCTGTCCTCTTGAGCATCATGTAGAGCTGTCCCGCGGCCTTCGTCCAAGTACCTGAGTATGCATAGAGTCTCTGATGAAGGTAGAGGCCGTACCTCAAGTGAATCCGCAAGATGTAAAGAGAGGAGCGAGGTCACCTCGGTCTCAAAAGCTCTTGCACGTGCTCTAGTCATGGGTCCTTTGGGCACTTGGTGAGGCGATGAAGGGTCCATGGTGATGGCCCTAGGATACACCGTATCATCTCCCCTCCCTTGGGAAAGATCCGACCTCGGATCGAAATCTTCATCACCATGGAAAGGAGAGAGGTCCTTGATGTTGAAAGTATCGCTCACGGAGTACTTGTCTCGTGGGATGTCGATCTTGTAGGCGTTGTCGTTGTAGCGTGCTAGCACCTTGAAGGGTCCGTCGGCGCGAGGTAGAAGCTTGGACTTGCGCTCGTGTGGGAAGCGGTCCTTGCGAAGGTGGAGCCAAACAAGATCTCCCGGTTGGAACACCATCGGTGTCTTGTTGACGTTGAACTTGGTGGCGCGACGGTGGACTTGTCGCTCGATCATCGCCCTTATGTCTTCGTGCACCTTCTTGAGATAAGTTGCCCTTGCACTTGCGTCCATGTTCGTGCGCTCTTGTAGAGGAAGAGGTAGGATGTCCAAAGGCGACAACGGGTTGAAGCCGTAGACGATCTCGAAGGGGGACTTGCCGGTTGTGGAGTGTCTTGCGCGGTTGTAGGCGAACTCGGCGATTGGCAAGCAATGCTCCCATTCCCGGATGTTCCTCTTGATCAACACACGAAGAAGAGTGGAGAGCGTGCGGTTCGTCACCTCCGTCTGACCGTCCGTTTGTGGATGGTACGCCGAAGAAAAGAGAAGCTTGATTCCGAGCTTGGCACATAGTGTTTTCCAAAAGTAACTCAAGAACTTGACGTCCCGGTCGGAGACGATCGTTTTGGGCACGCCGTGTAGACGAAGTATCTCCCTACAAAAGAGAGTGGCAACATGTGAAGCATCGTCTATCTTGTTACAAGGAATGAAATGAGCCATTTTGGAGAACCTATCTACCACGACAAGCACGGAATCTTTGCCATTTTGAGTCCTCGGCAAGCCAAGTATGAAATCCATGCTTATGTCTTCCCATGGGTGATATGGAATAGGAAGAGGCATATAAAGGCCATAAGATTGAGCTTTGGACTTAGCTTTGCGGCATGTAGAACAGCGGTTGGTGAGGCGTGAGACGTCACGAAGCATCTTGGGCCAAAAATAGTTCTTAGAGAGTGTAGCAAACGTTTTGTCTCGTCCAAAGTGTCCCATGAGTCCTCCTCCATGCGATTCCTGCAAAAGGAGCAAACGAAGCGAAGACTCGGGAATGCAAAGTTTGTTAGCTCTCATAAGATATCCATCTTTGATGTAGTAATGCTCCCAAGAAGTGTGAGTCAAGCATTTAGCATAGGCATTTGCAAAGAAAGGATCATGCTCATATAAATCTTTAATATGCTCAAAGCCAATCACATTCAACTCAAGTTGTGTAACAAGCATGCATTTGCGGGAAAGCGCGTCCGCCACAACATTTTCTTTGCCCTTGATGTATTTGATGACATAGGGAAAAGACTCAATGAACTCACTCCATTTAGCATGACGCTTGTTCAACTTAGTTTGACCTTTGAGATACTTTAGTGTCTCATGGTCCGTATGAAGAATGAATTCATGAGGTCTAAGATAGTGTTCCCAAACACGTAGAACTCTCACCAAGGCATAAAGCTCTTTATCATAGATAGGATAGTTAAGTTGCGCTCCCGATAGCTTCTCGCTAAAGTACGCAATTGGGCGCTTTTCTTGCATTAGCACGCCACCTATGCCGGTACCACTAGCATCACAATGAATCTCAAACGGTTTGTCAAAGTTTGGTAGTGCTAGAAGTGGTGCGTGCGTGAGCAAGCTCTTAAGCTCATTGAACGCGGTGTCTTGCGAAGGACCCCAAATGAAGGGTGCGTTCTTCTTGCTCAAAGCGTGTAGAGGCATAGCAATGGTGCTAAAATCCTTCACAAAACGTCGATAGAAACCGGCAAGACCAAGGAAACTACGCACTTGCATAAGATGATACGGTGTATCCTAGGGCCATCACCATGGACCCTTCATCGCCTCACCAAGTGCCCAAAGGACCCATGACTAGAGCACGTGCAAGAGCTTTTGAGACCGAGGTGACCTCGCTCCTCTCTTTACATCTTTCGGATTCACTTGGGGTACGGCCTCTACCTTCATCAGAGACTCTATGCATACTCAGGTACTTGGACGAAGGCCGCGGGACAGCTCTACATGATGCTCAAGAGGACAGGACCGACAAGTGTTCGAGACAAGAAGAAGGAATGCTGAAGATGCTACAGGCACCGGACGTCCGGCCTGCACCGGACGACCGGCGACTCCCAGGCACCGGACGACCGGAAAACACCGGACGTCCGGCCCCTCCTAGACGACCGGACGACCGGAAGCCACCGGACGTCCGTGACTTCGGCAACAGAAGCTAAATAGCGGAAATCCGAGGATTACCGGACGTCCGGTCCCTCCGGAACCACCGGACGTCCGGTAACCCCCGGACGTCCGCTACGACGGCGACCGCGTGTGTAATATAAATACTGTTGACCTCCTCCCTTTAGACTTAGCTGTGGTTTAGCTCATTTGATACTTGTGTGGATTTCTCCCACGAGACGGTGCGCCTCTACGGAGAAGATCCACTACGGATTCAGGACCTCCTTCAACGGAGAAGATCCCCAGGGATATCAAGACCTCCTCCGGGAGAAGACTATCTGTATCACCGTTGTTGACTTTGGATCATGTACCTCGACCTTGTATCGCGAATCTAGCACTTGTGTGATTGCTTCCGTGTTGATTGAGTGTTTTCCTCTTGTGTTTCCCCCATCTCTCCCTTGTGATTCCCCGTGTTCATCGTGTGCCAACCTCCAAACGTGAAAGATCCGCTGATTAGGGTTCCACCCTGTATCATAAGATTCTTTGGTTGAGGCCAAGTTTTAATTGCTTCAATTTTAGTTTCATCAACGTGAACACCTTGAGAAGATACGACAAATCCTAGAAAGACAACCTTGTCAACGCCAAAAGTGCATTTTTCCATATTAGCATACAATTGTTGTTTGCGAAGTGCTTGCAAAACTAGTTGAACATGGTCAACATGTTCTTCAAGCGACTTGCTAAACACAAGAATGTCATCAAAGTAAACCACAACAAAGACACCTATGTAGGGTCTAAGAACAAAGTGCATAAGACGCACAAAAGTGCCGGGTGCTTCCGATAAGCCCATTGGCATGACAAGCCACTCATATAACCCAAACTTGGTTTTGAAAGCAGTTTTCCACTCATCACCCTCTTGAATTCGAATTTGGTAGTAACCACTTTTAAGATCAATTTTTGAAAAGATGGTGGCACCACAAAGTTCATCAAGCATGTCGTCTAAGCGAGGAATAGGGTGACGATATCTAACGGTTATAGCATTTATCGGGCGGCAATCGGAACACATGCGAAAAGTTCCGTCTTTCTTAGGCACGAGAATAACGGGAACGACACAAGGGCTTAGACTTTCACGTACATGACCCTTGTCGATGAGATTTTGTACTTGCCGTTGTATCTCCTTCGTTTCCTCGGGGTTGACGCGGTACGGAGCTTTGTTTGGAAGAGGAGCACCGGGTACGAGGTCGATGCGGTGTTCTATCCCTCGAAGTGGAGGTAGACCCGGTGGTAGCTCATCCGGAAAGACGTCCGAGAATTCCTGCAACAATTTAGACAACACCAAAGGTGGAGGTGGTGAAGTGTTAGTAGGATTGGCTTCCCCTTTGCATAGAAGCACAAGGTGGAATACGCTCGATGGGTTCTCACACACTTCTCTCATCTCACGTTTGGTAGCAAATAGCACTAGTTGCTTCTTGTCGCTCATCGTGGAGTCGCTCATATTTGGCTTGTGGCTCTCGCTCTCTTTTTGGTGGCTCGCTCTCTCACCATTCTCTCCACGATGGGTGGTTGGTAAAATCTTGTCGGCGGCTACTTGACTTGGAGTCATTGGACGTAGCACGAATTCCTTGCCCTTCATCTTGAAGTGATAGTGATTCGTCCGTCCATTGTGTGTGACTCCACGATCATATTGCCATGGTCGTCCAAGAATAAGGTGGCACACGGACATGGGTATCACATCACACTCAAGAGTGTCCTCGTAAGCGCCAATCTTGAAAGAGACTTGCACGGTGTGCTCGACTCGAAGAATTCCGGCGTCGTTGAGCCATTGGACCTTGTAGGGGTGAGGATGCTTCGTCTTGACCAAATGAAGCTTGTCGCATAGCTCTTCGCTTGCCAAGTTGTGGCAACTTCCTCCATCGATGATAACCTTGACGGCGCGTCCATTGATGCCGGCCTTCGTATGGAAAATGTGACAACGTTGGTCTTCATCTTGTTGATGTTGGAGTGTCAAGACTTTGGAGACAACAAGGTTGGGGCTTGAGTCGTTGTCGCAAAACACTTGAGTGTCTTCTTCGTCATTGACTTGACGATGCATTGCTACATGTTCAAGTGCTTCCATCTCATCATCGCTCATGGAGTCATAAGATCCGTCGTCGTTGATGATCATGGTGCGAACGGTCTTGCACTCAAATGACTTGTGGCCTCGTCCTTGGCACTTGAAGCATTTGATGGAGCTCGTCTTGTTATTGTCTTCGGTAGGAGTTGTAGTTGAGGAAGCTCTTGGCTTGAAGTTGTTGGTAGAAGGAGGACGACTCGAGGTAGTCGCATTCTTGTAGCTTGGCTTGTCTCCGAAGGTTGTAGAAGGCTTGGTAGAGGTAGGAAGAGTAGCCGAAGTCGTTGAAGTTTGGTTGTAGGAGCCGAAGTTCTTGGAGTTGAACTTGGAGTACTTGTAGTCCTCTTGAACTTGTCGCTCCGCTTTGGTTGCTTGATGTACTAGCTCGAGGAGATTGTTGTATGGTTGGAAGTCCGCAATCTTCTTAATGGAATAGTTGAGTCCATTCAAGAATCTCGCTATTGTTTGCTCTTCATTTTCCATGATGTTTGCTCTTATCATAGCAATCTCCATCTCCTTGTAGTACTCTTCAACGGACTTGGTACCTTGCTTGAGAAGTTGTAGCTTCTTGAACAAGTCTCGGTTGTAGTGTGTAGGCACGAAGCGTGCTCTCATCACTTCCTTCATTTGAGTCCAAGTGGTGATAGGAGGTTCGCCTTTGGCTTCTCTTCTCTCTATGATTTGCTCCCACCAAATGAGAACATAGTCTTGGAACTCAAGTGATGCCATAGCGATCTTCTTCTCTTCATCGAAGTTGTGAAGGCGAAAGATCTTGTCAACTTTCAATGCCCATGAGAGGTAGTCTTCGGGATCAATGCTTCCGGAAAACTTTGGCATGGTGAACTTGAGCTTGCCATAGCGATGCTCATCATTGTTTCCTTGCCTATTGGGAGGATGATCTCGATTTTGGCGGTTTGCCGTATTGTGTTGCTCTTGAGGATGTAGACGTTCTTGTTGGAGTTGATGTTCTTGTGCTTGCTCAAGTGTATCTTGGTTTTGACGACGTCGACTTTCTTGCTCGTCGAATAGCTCTTGAGAACTCTTGTCATGTAGAGGTTGCCGATGTTCATGTCGAGCTTGACGTGCGGCTTGACGAAGAGTGTTTGACGTAGGTGTACTTGAGTCTTGCGTTGAGTCGGTATGTCGACTTGAGCGGCTTCGTCGATGAGATGATGTTGAGGAAGAACGTCGGTTGATGATCAATGTCCGGAGCTCATTGTATTGAGTAGACATGTTGGTGTTGATGAGGTCGATTTGCTCCTTGGTAGTTTGTTGGAATTGTCGCGCGTCCTCGGCAACTTGACCAATGTACTCTCGCATAGCTTCACTCTCTTGATGTAGAGCTCGTTGGACGCCGAATAGATGTAGTTTGGTGACGTAGTTGTTCGCTTCTTGAGGATCATCGAAGATCGGGTTGGTAGATGAACTTGGCCTATCCATCATCACAAGCAAATAAGTGAGTGGAGAAAGGAGAAGACAATATCAATGTACCTTAACCGAGGTTGAAAATGGATCAATGATCACTCAACAATGTAACCCGGAAATAGCACTATTGGTATCACTTCGTGTCGATTCTCACACCTACACAAGTAAAGCTTTGAGAGGAGCTCGGTTAGGATTTGGCACAAATTCAATGCAATCGTAAAAAATGACTCAAAGATGTTGAAAATGGTTCACAATTTGCTCATGCAACAAGTAGATCACTAGCAAAGAGTAGCACACGGAACACACGCACGGATAGATAAATGTGGTTGTGCAACCAAGGATGAGCGAAAAATGTGGAAAACCACGGAAAATGCTCGTGTTGCACAACGCTAGAGAGACGCTAACCGATTGCTTAATAGGCGGATACGCACTTGTGCACGACCTATATGGGCAAAACGTAACGACTATCTATCACAAGTATGCTATGAGTGTATGATGTGCCGATGCTTGAGCACAAGATGATGTTGCTATGTATGATCTCTTTGGATGCAAGGCGTATGATGCTATTGTTTCTTTGCTTGGATTGTCTCTTTTGCTTAAAAGCTTTTGAGCTCTTTCTTTGGGCACATATGTATGCTTCTCGTATCAAGGTAGCTATTGTGTATGCGGAACACTCTTGTGGCACAAGGAGATATGCAATATACCAAGATGATGTGGTATGCAATATATATGAGTATCACTAATGTGCACAAGTGTCGTGGCCCGGCAATACTCAAATGGCTAGTCTCAATGGGAAAGCTACGCAAAGATGGTTCATAGGGTGACAATGCAATTGCAAGATAGAATGATCGAAGTGTCGTCGATGTTACCGTCCTTGCCGAAGTTGAGCGGTGGTGTCGTCGAAGTCTTGCCGTCCCAAGGTAGCCGAAACATCCAAGGAAACGGTGAAACCAAAACTCAAGTATCCACGGCAAATGGAGACAAATTTTCCAAACTCGAAGCGGTGAAGCGATGGTGGTTGTTGCGGAAGATCGGTGGTGGTTTGCGGAAGGGTGAGTGGATCACCGAACGAAGAGGCGGAAGATTGCTAGGAGGGAAGTGTAGTGGGGCAAAATGGCTGCGGGAGGCCGGATGTCCGGGCCAGGGGCCGGATGTCCGGGCCGGGCCGGATGTCCGGGGCACGAGCCGGATGTCCGGGGTGCCCTAGCCAGCAAGAACACGTTGCAAAGGGGGTTTTGGGGCAAAAATTCGGAGGATTTTTCGGATGAAATTTGGGGAAAAGTGGAGGAAAAGCTAGATCCACACGTGGCACAGCAAATCCATGGAACAAATTCAACAAAATCTTGCCAAATCAACAGATCACAGAAAATTTTTGGGGCTCTTTTTTTGTGGGGCAATTTTCGAAATTAGGAAGAACACGACAAAAACAGGCTAGAAAACAAAGTGTGGGGCTCCAAAATCGTGAGAAACCTTTGCTCTGATACCATAATGATATAGGGTGGAACCCTAATCAGCGGATCTTTCACGTTTGGAGGTTGGCACACGATGAACACGGGGAAAACACGGAGAAAGATGGGGAAAACACAAGAGAGAACACTCAAATCAACACGGAAGCAATCACACAAGTGCTAGATTCGCGATACAAGGTCGAGATACATGATCCAAAGTCAACAACGGTGATACAGATAGTCTTCTCCTGGAGGAGGTCTTGGAATCCCGTGGGATCTTCCCGTTAGGGGTCTTGAATCCAGAGGTGGATCTTCTCCGTAGAGGCGCACCGGTCTCGTGGGAGAAATCCACACAAGTGTCAAATGAGCTAAAAACCACAGCTAACCCTAAACGGAAAGAGGAGAGGAGTATATATAGTCTTCGGGGCGAACGGGTACATGGGCCTCGGCCCAGGGGGCTGCACGCAGGCAGATCAGGGGCCGGATGTCCGGGCGGCGGCCCGGATGTCCGGGGCTTCGAGGGACGCCGGACGTCCGGGGCCATGGGCCGGATGTCCGGGCTGGAGTGGCCTGGTCTCGGGTGCTCTCTGGACAGAGGCGCCGGATTTCCGGGCCCGGGGCCGGATGTCCGGGCCGTGCTTGGCCGGATGTCCGGGCCCTGGCCGGATGTCCGGGCCCTGTAGCTTCAGTCGCTGCTGGTCTTCTGTAGATGATGGCCCAGGTGCCGGATGTCCGGGCCATGGCGCCGGATGTCCGGGACCTGGAGCTCCCTTCTGCCCTTCTTGATGCATCGGTTCGTACGTGGCCTTGGGGACTTGTTCACCTTCACGCTCTTCTCCGAAGCGGTCTCCTTCAGACCTGAGCACACAAAGCACACTCGCTTGAGGTAGCAACCATGTCTCGCAAGATTCATAAGGAAGTAGGGCTAGGAGTGACGTCACCTCGGTCTCGAAAGCTCTAGTACGGGCACGTGTCATCGGTCCTTGAGGCACTTGAGGGGGTGAAGGAGGGTCCATGGGGATGGCTCTAGGATACACCGTATCACCCTGATCTGCCTGCGTGCAGCCCCTGGGCCGAGGCCCATGTACCCGTTCGCCCCGAAGACTATATATACTCCTCTCCTCATTCCGTTTAGGGTTAGCTGTGGTTTTAGCTCATTTGACACTTGTGTGGATTTCTCCCACGAGACCGGTGCGCCTCTACGGAGAAGATCCACCTCTGGATCCAAGACCCCTAACGGGAAGATCCCACGGGATTCCAAGACCTCCTCCGGGAGAAGACTATCTGTATCACCGTTGTTGACTTTGGATCATGTATCTCGACCTTGTATCGCGAATCTAGCACTTGTGTGATTGCTTCCGTGTTGATTTGAGTGTTCTCTCTTGTGTTTTCCCCCATCTTTCTCCGTGTTTTCCCCGTGTTCATCGTGTGCCAACCTCCAAACGTGAAAGATCCGCTGATTAGGGTTCCACCCTGTATCATTATGGTATCTAGAGCAAAGGTTTCTCACGATTTTGGAGCCCCACACTTCGTTTTCTAGCCTGTTTTTGTCGTGTTCTTCCTAATTTCGAAAATTGCCCCACAAAAAGAGCCCCAAAAATTTTCTGTGATCTGTTGATTTGGCAAGATTTTGTTGAATTTGTTCCATGGATTTGCTGTGCCACGTGTGGATCTAGCTTTTCCTCCACTTTTCCCCAAATTTCATCCGAAAAATCCGCCGAATTTTTTGCCCCGACACCACCGTTGCATCGTGTTCTTGCTGGCTCGGGCACCCCGGACATCCGGCCCGTGCCCCGGACATCCGGCCCGGCCCGGACATCCGGCCTTTGGCCCGGACATCCGGCCTCCCGCAGCCATTTCCCCACCTCGCAAACCTCCGCCGCCTCTTCGTTCGGTGATCCATCCATTCTTCCGCATACCACCACCTTTTCCTCAACCACCATCACTTCACCGCTTCGAGTTTTGAAAATTTGTCTCCCTTTGCCGTGGATACTTGAGTTGTGGTTTCACCGTTTCCTTGGATGTTTAGGCTACCTTGGGACGGCAAGACTTCGACGACACCACCGCTCAACTTCGGCAAGGACGGTAACATCGACGACACTTCGATCATTCTATCTTGCAATTGCATTGTCACCCTATGAACCATCTTTGCGTAGCTTTCCCATTGAGACTAGCCATTTGAGTATTGCCGGGCCACGACACTTGTGCACATTAGTGATACTCATATATATTGCATACCACATCATCTTGGTATATTGCATATCCCCGTGTGCCACAAGAGTGCTCCGCATACACAATAGCTACCTTGATACGAGAAGCATACATATGTGCCCAAAGAAAGAGCTCAAAAGCTTTTAAGCAAAAGAGTCAATCCAAGCAAAGAAACTATAGCATCATACGCCTTGCATCCAAAGAGATCATACATAGCAACATCATCTTGTGCTCAAGCATCGGCACATCATACACTCATAGCATACTTGTGATAGATAGTCGTTACGTTTTGCCCATATAGGTCGTGCACAAGTGCGTATCCGCCTATTAAGCAATCGGTTAGCGTCTCTCTAGCGTTGTGCAACACGAGCATTTTCCGTGGTTTACCACATTTTTCGCTCATCCTTGGTTGCACAACCACATTTATCTATCCGTGCGTGTGTTCCGTGTGCTACTCTTTGATAGTGATCTACTTGTTGCTTGAGCAAATTTGTGAACCATTTTCAACATCTTTGAGTCATTTTGACGATTGAATTGAATTTGTGCCACATCCTAACCGAGCTCCTCTCAAAGCTTTACTTGTGTAGGTGTGAGAATCGACACGAAGTGATACCAATAGTGCTATTTCCGGGTTACATTGTTGAGTGATCATTGATCCATTTTCAACCTCGGTTAAGGTACATTGATATTGTCTTCTCCTTTCTCCACTCACTTACTTGCTTGTGATGATGGATAGGCCAAGTTCATCTACCAACCCGATCTTCGACGATCCTCAAGAAGCGAACAACTACGTCACCAAACTACATCTATTCGGTGTCCAACGAGCTCTACATCAAGAGAGTGAAGCTATGCGAGAGTACATTGGTCAAGTTGCCGAGGACGCGCGACAATTCCAACAAAGCACCAAGGAGCAAATCGACCTCATCAACACCAACATGTCTACTCAATACAATGAGCTACGGACATTGATCATCAACCGACGTTCTTCCTCAACATCATCTCATCGACGAAGCCGCTCAAGTCGACATACCGACTCAACGCAAGACTCTAGTACACCTACATCAAACACTCTTCGTCAAGCCGCACGTCAAGCTCGACATGAACATCGGCAACCTCTACATGACAAGAGTTCTGATACGGTGTATCCTAGGGCCATCACCATGGACCCTTCATCGCCTCACCAAGTGCCCAAAGGACCCATGACTAGAGCACGTGCAAGAGCTTTTGAGACCGAGGTGACCTCGCTCCTCTCTTTACATCTTTCGGATTCACTTGAGGTACGGCCTCTACCTTCATCAGAGACTCTATGCATACTCAGGTACTTGGACGAAGGCCGCGGGACAGCTCTACATGATGCTCAAGAGGACAGGACCGACAAGTGCTCGAGACAAGAAGAAGGAATGCTGAAGATGCTACAGGCACCGGACGTCCGGCCTGCACCGGACGACCGGCGACTCCCAGGCACCGGACGACCGGAAAACACCGGACGTCCGGCCCCTCCCAGACGACCGGACGACCGGAAGCCACCGGACGTCCGTGACTTCGGCAACAGAAGCTAAATAGCGGAAATCCGAGGATTACCGGACGTCCGGTCCCTCCGGAACCACCGGACGTCCGGTAACCCCCGGACGTCCGCTACGACGGCGACCGCGTGTGTAATATAAATACTGTGGACCTCCCTCCTTTAGGCTTAGCTGTGGTTTAGCTCATTTGACACTTGTGTGGATTTCTCCCACGAGACCGGTGCGCCTCTACGGAGAAGATCCACCTCTGGATTCAAGACCCCTAACGGGAAGATCCCACGGGATTCCAAGACCTCCTCCGGGAGAAGACTATCTGTATCACCGTTGTTGACTTTGGATCATGTACCTCGACCTTGTATCGCGAATCTAGCACTTGTGTGATTGCTTCCGTGTTGATTTGAGCGTTCTCTCTTGTGTTTTCCCCGTCTTCCCCTTGTGTTTTCCCCGTGTTCATCGTGTGCCAACCTCCAAACGTGAAAGATCCGCTGATTAGGGTTCCACCCTGTATCATATAATGATACAGGGTGGAACCCTAATCAGCGGATCTTTCACGTTTGGAGGTTGGCACACGATGAACACGGGGAATCACAAGGGAGAGATGGGGGAAACACAAGAGGAAAACACTCAATCAACACGGAAGCAATCACACAAGTGCTAGATTCGCGATACAAGGTCGAGGTACATGATCCAAAGTCAACAACGGTGATACAGATAGTCTTCTCCCGGAGGAGGTCTTGATATCCCTGGGGATCTTCTCCGTTGAAGGAGGTCCTGAATCCGTAGTGGATCTTCTCCGTAGAGGCGCACCGTCTCGTGGGAGAAATCCACACAAGTATCAAATGAGCTAAACCACAGCTAAGTCTAAAGGGAGGAGGTCAACAGTATTTATATTACACACGCGGTCGCCGTCGTAGCGGACGTCCGGGGGTTACCGGACGTCCGATGGTTCCGGAGGGACCGGACGTCCGGTAATCCTCGGATTTCCGCTATTTAGCTTCTGTTGCCGAAGTCACGGACGTCCGGTGGCTTCCGGTCGTCCGGTCGTCTGGGAGGGGCCGGACGTCCGGTGTTTTCCGGTCGTCCGGTGCCTGGGAGTCGCCGGTCGTCCGGTGCAGGCCGGACGTCCGGTGCCTGTAGCATCTTCAGCATTCCTTCTTCTTGTCTCGAACACTTGTCGGTCCTGTCCTCTTGAGCATCATGTAGAGCTGTCCCGCGGCCTTCGTCCAAGTACCTGAGTATGCATAGAGTCTCTGATGAAGGTAGAGGCCGTACCCCAAGTGAATCCGAAAGATGTAAAGAGAGGAGCGAGGTCACCTCGGTCTCAAAAGCTCTTGCACGTGCTCTAGTCATGGGTCCTTTGGGCACTTGGTGAGGCGATGAAGGGTCCATGGTGATGGCCCTAGGTTTCGAACAATATAACCCATTGATACACCTCGAAAGTGCCGGGTGCCAAGATACAAAAGTGCCGGGTGCTTCCGATAAACCCATTGGCATGACAAGCCACTCATATAACCCAAACTTGGTTTTGAAAGCAGTTTTCCACTCATCACCCTCTTGAATGCGAATTTGGTAGTAACCACTTTTAAGATCAATTTTTGAAAAGATGGTGGCACCACAAAGTTCATCAAGCATGTCATCTAAGCGAGGAATAGGGTGACGATATCTAACGGTGATAGCATTTATCGGGCGGCAATCGGAACACATGCGAAAAGTTCCGTCTTTCTTAGGCACGAGAATAACGGGAACGGCACAAGGGCTTAGACTTTCACGTACATGACCCTTGTCGATGAGGTTTTGCACTTGCCGTTGTATCTCCTTCGTTTCCTCAGGGTTGACGCGGTAAGGAGCTTTGTTTGGAAGGGGAGCACCGGGTACGAGGTCGATGCGGTGTTCTATCCCTCGAAGTGGAGGTAGACCCGGTGGTAGCTCATCCGGAAAGACGTCCGAGAATTCCTGCAACAATTTAGACAACAAAAGAGGTGGAGGTGGTGAAGTGTTAGTAGGCTTGGCTTCCCCTTTGCATAGAAGCACAAGGTGGAAGACGCTCGATGGGTTCTCACACACTTCTCTCATCTCACGTTTAGTAGCAAATAACACTAGTTGCTTCTTGTCGCTCATCGTGGAGTCGCTCATATTTGGCTTGTGGCTCTCACTCTCTTTTTGGTGGCTCGCTCTCTCACCATTCTCTCCACGATGGGTGGTAGGTAAAAGTTTGTCGGCGGCAACTTGACTTGGGGACATTGGCCGAAGCACGAATTCCTTGCCCTTCATCTTGAAATGATAGTGATTTGTCCGTCCATTGTGTGTGACTCCACGATCATATTGCCATGGGCGTCCAAGAATAAGGTGGCACACGGACATGGGTATCACATCACACTCAAGGGTGTCCTCGTAGGCGCCAATCTTGAAAGAGACTTGCACGGTGTGCTCGACTCGAAGAATTCCGGCGTCGTTGAGCCATTGGACCTTGTAGGGGTGCGGATGCTTCGTCTTTACCAAATGAAGCTTGTCGCATAGCTCTTCACTTGCCAAGTTGTGGCAACTTCCGCCATCGATGATAACCTTGACGGAGCGTCCATTGATGCCGGCCTTCGTATGAAAAATATGACATCGTTGGTCGTCATCTTGTTGATGTTGGAGTGTCAAGACTTTGGAGACAACAAGGTTTGGGCTTGAGTCATTGTCGCAAAACACTTGATTGTCTTCTTCTTCATTGACTTGGCGATGCATAGCGACATGCTCAAGTGCTTCCATCTCATCATCGCTCATGGAGTCATAAGATCCGTCGTCGTTGATGATCATGGTGCGAACGGTCTTGCACTCAAATGACTTGTGGCCGCGTCCTTGGCACTTGAAGCATTTGATGGAGCTCGTCTTGTTATTGTCTTCGGTAGGAGTTGTAGTAGAGGAAGCTCTTGGCTTGAAGTTGTTGGTAGAAGGTGGACGACTCGATGTAGTCGCATTCTTGTAGCTTGGCTTGTCTCCGAAGTTTGTAGAAGTCTTGGTAGAGGTAGGAGGAGTAGCCGAAGTCGTTGAAGCTTGGTTGTAGGAGCCAAAGTTCTTGGAGTTGAACTTGGAGTACTTGTAGTCCTCTTGAACTTGTCGCTCCGCTTTGGTTGCTTGGTGTACTAGCTCGAGGAGATTGTTGTATGGTTGGAAGTCCGCAATCTTCTTGATAGGATAGTTGAGTCCATTCAAGAATCTCGCCATTGTTTGCTCTTCATCTTCCTTGATGTTTGCTCTTATCATAGCAATCTCCATCTCCTTGTAGTACTCTTCAACGGACTTGGTTCCTTGCTTGAGGAGTTGTAGCTTCTTGAACAAGTCTCGGTTGTAGTGTGTAGGCACGAAGCGTGCTCTCATCACTTCCTTCATTTGAGCCCAATTGGTGATAGGAGGTTCGCCTTTGGCTTCTCTTCTCTCCATGATTTGCTCCCACCAAATGAGAACATAGTCTTGGAACTCAAGTGATGCCATAGCGATCTTCTTCTCTTCATCGAAATTGTGAAGGCGAAAGATCTTGTCAACTTTCAATGCCCATGAGAGGTAGTCTTCGGGATCGATGCTTCCGGAGAACTTAGGCATGGTGAACTTGAGCTTGCCATAGCGATGCTCGTCATTGTTTCCTTGCCTATTGGGAGGATGATCTCGATGTTGGCGGTTTGCCATATCATGTTGCTCTTGAGGGTGTAGACGGTCTTGTTGGAGTTGATGTTCTTGTCGGTATTGTTGCTCTTGTCGCGCTTGAGGAGGAGCTTCTTCTTGCATTCTTGCTTGATGGCGCCTTTCTTGCATCTCATCGCGAAGGAAATCCTCTTCTTGACGATTGTGACGAGTGCGGGCTGCCACATTGCGATGTGCATCTTGTAGAGCACGTTGCGCCTCCATAGCTTGAGCTTCTCGACGTTGTTGTGCTTGACGGTTAGCCTCGGCATCTTGTTCGTCTTGATATTGGCGAGCTCGCTCTTGTTGTTGTTGGCGTAGTCGTTGCCGTTCTTGTGCTTGCTCAAGTGTAGCTTGGTTTTGACGACGTCGATTTTCTTGCTCGTCGAATAGCTCTTGAGAACTCTTGTCATGTAGAGGTTGCCGATGTTCGTGTCGAGCTTGACGGGCGGCTTGACGAAGAGTGTTTGACGTAGGTGTACTTGAGTCTTGCGTTGAGTCGGTATGTCGACTTGAGCGGCTTCTTCGATGAGAAGATGTTGAGGAAGAACGTCGGTTGATGATCAATGTCCGGAGCTCATTGTATTGAGTAGACATGTTGGTGTTGATGAGGACGATTTGCTCCTTGGTGCTTTGTTGGAATTGTCGCGCGTCCTCGGCAACTTGACCAATGTACTCTCGCATAGCTTCACTCTCTTGATGTAGAGCTCGTTGGACACCGAATAGATGTAGTTTGGTGACGTAGTTGTTCGCTTCTTGAGGATCGTCGAAGATCGGGTTGGTAGATGAACTTGGCCTATCCATCATCACAAGCAAGTATGTGAGTGGGAGAAAGGAGAAGACAATATCAATGTACCTTAACCGAGGTTGAAAATGGATCAATGATCACTCAACAATGTAACCCGGAAATAGCACTATTGGTATCACTTCGTGTCGATTCTCACACCTACAAGTAAAGCTTTGAGAGGAGCTCGGTTAGGATGTGGCACAAATTCAATGCAATCGTCAAAATGACTCAAAGATGTTGAAAATGGTTCACAAATTTGCTCATGCAACAAGTAGATCACTAGCAAAGAGTAGCACACGGAACACACGCACGGATAGATAAATGTGGTTGTACAACCAAGGATGAGCGAAAAATGTGGTAAACCACGGAAAATGCTCGTGTTGCACAACGCTAGAGAGACGCTAACCGATTGCTTAATAGGCGGATACGCACTTGTGCACGACCTATATGGGCAAAACGTAACGACTATCTATCACAAGTATGTTATGAGTGTATGATGTGCCGATGCTTGAGCACAAGATGATGTTGCTATGTATGATCTCTTTGGATGCAAGGCGTATGATGCTATTGTTTCTTTGCTTGGATTGTGATACGGTGTATCCTAGGGCCATCCCCATGGACCCTCCTTCACCCCCTCAAGTGCCTCAAGGACCGATGACACGTGCCCGTACTAGAGCTTTCGAGACCGAGGTGACGTCACTCCTAGCCCTACTTCCTTATGAATCTTGCGAGACATGGTTGCTACCTCAAGCGAGTGTGCTTTGTGTGCTCAGGTGTGAAGGAGACCACTTCGGAGAAGAGCTTGAAGATGGACAAGTCCCCAAGGTCATGGACGAGCTGATGCAACAAGAAGACCAGAAAGCAGCTCCAGGACCCGGACATCCGGCCCCCTGGCCCGGACATCCGGCCCCTGGGCATCTCTCTACAGAAGGCCAGCCACAGGGCCCGGACATCCGGCCAGGGCCCGGACATCCGGCCAAGCACGGCCCGGACATCCGGTCTCGGGCCCGGAAATCCGGCGCTCCTGTCCAGAGAGCACCCGAGGCTCGGCTCTTCCCGCCCGGACATCCGGGCCCCCGCCCCGGACATCCGGCGCCCCGTGAAGTCCCGGACATCCGGCCCGCCGCCCGGACGTCCGGCCCCTGAAATGCCTGCGCGCATCCCCCGGGCCGAGGCTGATACGGTGTATCCTA
Organism: Secale cereale; assembly: GCA_902687465.1. Taxonomy (NCBI): domain Eukaryota; kingdom Viridiplantae; phylum Streptophyta; class Magnoliopsida; order Poales; family Poaceae; genus Secale; species Secale cereale. Next base: position 362,008,213 of record LR738712.1, on the reverse strand, counting down.
GGGCCATCACCATGGACCCTTCATCGCCTCACCAAGTGCCCAAAGGACCCATGACTAGAGCACGTGCAAGAGCTTTTGAGACCGAGGTGACCTCGCTCCTCTCTTTACATCTTTCGGATTCACTTGAGGTACGGCCTCTACCTTCATCAGAGACTCTATGCATACTCAGGTACTTGGACGAAGGCCGCAGGACAGCTCTACATGATGCTCAAGAGGACAGGACCGACAAGTGCTCGAGACAAGAAGAAGGAATGCTGAAGATGCTACAGGCACCGGACGTCCGGCCTGCACCGGACGACCGGCGACTCCCAGGCACCGGACGACCGGAAAACACCGGACGTCCGGCCCCTCCCAGACGACCGGACGACCGGAAGCCACCGGACGTCCGTGACTTCGGCAACAGAAGCTAAATAGCGGAAATCCGAGGATTACCGGACGTCCGGTCCCTCCGGAACCACCGGACGTCCGGTAACCCCCGGACGTCCGCTACGACGGCGACCGCGTGTGTAATATAAATACTGTTGCCCTCCTCCCTTTAGACTTAGCTGTGGTTTAGCTCATTTGATACTTGTGTGGATTTCTCCCACGAGACGGTGCGCCTCTACGGAGAAGATCCACTACGGATTCAGGACCTCCTTCAACGGAGAAGATCCCCAGGGATATCAAGACCTCCTCCGGGAGAAGACTATCTGTATCACCGTTGTTGACTTTGGATCATGTACCTCGACCTTGTATCGCGAATCTAGCACTTGTGTGATTGCTTCCGTGTTGATTGAGTGTTTTCCTCTTGTGTTTCCCCCATCTCTCCCTTGTGATTCCCCGTGTTCATCGTGTGCCAACCTCCAAACGTGAAAGATCCGCTGATTAGGGTTCCACCCTGTATCATTATGGTATCTAGAGCAAAGGTTTCTCACGATTTTGGAGCCCCACACCCCGTTTTCTAGCCTGTTTTTGTCGTGTTCTACCCTATTTCGAAAATTTCCCCACAAAAAGAACCCCAAAAATTTTTTTGTGATCTGTTGATTTGGCAAGATTTTGTTGACTTTGTTCCATGGATTTGCTGTGCCATGTGTCGATCTAGCATTTCCCCACCATCTCCCCGTTTTTCCACCGCAAATCCGTCCACGTTTCACCGTTTTCACCACGGATCCCATCAACCCAGTCCTAAACCTACCGGACGACCGACGTTTACCGGACGTCCGGAACCCCTCGAGACACCGGACGTCCGCTAAACACCGGACGACCGGCACCCCGACCACAGAACGCTTTTACCGGATTTCCGGACTCCACCGGACGTCCGACCCTTCCAGACCGACCGGACGACCGGTAACTTCCGGACGTCCGACATTTCCTGACACTGTTGATTCTGTTCAGTCCCACTTTCCGCTACAACCCACCTTCCGCAACTACCACCTACATTCCGCAACCACCATCATTTTCCAGCTCTGAGTTTGAAAAGTGTGTCTCCCTTTGCCTTGGATACTTGAGTTGTGGTTTCACCGTTTCCTTGGATGTTTAGGCTACCTTGGGACGGCAAGACTTCGGCAACACCACCGCTCAACTTCGGCAAGGACGGTAACATCGACGACACTTCTACCTCGCAATTGCATTGTCACCCTATGAACCATCTTTGCGTAGCTTTCCCATTGAGACTAGCCATTTGAGTATTGCCGGGCCACGACACTTGTGCACATTAGTGATACTCATATATATTGCATACCACATCATCTTGGTATATTGCATATCTCCTTGTGCCACAAGAGTGCTCCGCATACACAATAGCTACCTCGATTCGAGAAGAATGCATATGTGCCCAAAGAAAGAGCTCAAAAGCTTCTAAGCAAAAGAGCCAATCCAAGCAAAGAAACAATAGCATCATACGCCTTGCATCCAAAGAGATCATACAACATAGCAACATCATCTTGTGCTCAAGCATCGGCACATCATACACTCATAGCATACTTGTGATAGATAGTCGTTACTTTTTGCCTCTTATAGGTCGTGCACAAGTGTGTATCCGCCTATTAAGCAATCGGCTAGCGTCTCTCTAGTGTTGTGCAACACGAGCATTTTCCGTGGTTTACCACATTTTCGCTCACCCTTGGTTGCACGACCACATTTATCTATCCGTGCGTGTGTTCCGTGTGCTACCTTTGCTAGTGATCTACTTGTTGCATGAGCAAATTTGTGAACCATTTTCAACATCTTTGAGTCACTTTGACAATTGCATTGAATTTGTGCCACATCCTAACCGAGCTCCTCTAAAAGCTTTACTTGTGTAGGTGTGAGAATCGACACGAAGTGATACCAATAGTGCTATTTCCGGGTTACATTGTTGAGTGATCATTGATCCATTTTCAACCTCGGTTAAGGTACATTGATATTGTCTTCTCCTTTCTCCCACTCACATACTTGCTTGTGATGATGGATAGGCCAAGTTCATCTACCAACCCGATCTTCGACGATCCTCAAGAAGCGAACAACTACGTCACCAAACTACATCTATTCGGTGTCCAACGAGCTCTACATCAAGAGAGTGAAGCTATGCGAGAGTACATTGGCCAAGTTGCCGAGGACGCGCGACAATTTCAACAAAGCACTAAGGAGCAAATCGACCTCATCAACACCAACATGTCTACTCAATACAATGAGCTCCGGACATTGATCATCAACCGACGTTCTTCCTCAACATCTTCTCATCGAAGAAGCCGCTCAAGTCGACATACCGACTCTACGCAAGACTCAAGTACACCTACATCAAACACTCTTCGTCAAGCCGCACGTCAAGCTCGACATGACCGCCGGCAACCTCTACATGACAAGAGTTCTCAAGAGCTATTCGACGAGCAAGAAAATCGACGTCGTCAAAACCAAGCTACACTTGAGCAAGCACAAGAACGGCAACGACTACGCCAACAACAACAAGATGCCGAGGCTAATCGTCAAGCACAACAACGTCGAGAAGCTCAAGCTATGGAGGCGCAACGTGCTCTACAAGATGCACATCGCAATGTGGCAGCCCGCACTCGTCACAATCGTCAAGAAGAGGACTTCCTTCGCGATGAGATGCAAGAAAGGCGCCATCAAGCAAGAATGCAAGAAGAAGCTCCTCCTCAAGCACGACATGAGCAACAATACCGACAAGAACATCAACTCCAACAAGACCGTCTACATCCTCAAGAGCAACATGATATGGCAAACCGCCTAAATCGAGAGCGCCCTCCCAATAGGCAAGGAAACAATGACGAGCATCGCTATGGCAAGCTCAAGTTCACCATGCCTAAGTTTTCCGGAAGCATTGATCCCGAAGACTACCTCTCATGGGCATTGAAAGTTGACAAGATCTTTCGCCTTCACAACTTCGATGAAGAGAAGAAGATCGCAATGGCATCACTTGAGTTCCAAGACTATGTTCTCATTTGGTGGGAGCAAATCATAGAGAGAAGAGCAGCCAAAGGCGAACCTCCTATCAACACTTGGGCTCAAATGAAGGAAGTGATGAGAGCACGCTTCGTGCCTACACACTACAACCGTGACTTGTTCAAGAAGCTACAACTCCTCAAGCAAGGTACCAAGTCCGTTGAAGAGTACTACAAGGAGATGGAGATTGCCATGATACGAGCGAACATCACGGAAGATGATGAGCAAACTATGGCGAGATTCTTGAATGGACTCAACTATCCCATCAAGAAGATTGCGGACTTCCAACCATACAACACTCTCCTCGAGCTAGTACACCAAGCAACCAAAGCGGAGCGACAAGTTCAAGATGACTACAAGTACTCCAAGTTCAACTCCAAGAACTTCGGCTCCTACATCCAAGCTTCAACGACTTCGGCTACTCCTCCTTCCTCTACCAAGCCTTCTACAAACTTCGGTGACAAGTCAAACTACAAGAATGCGCCTACATCGAGTCGTCCACCTTCTACCAACAACTTCAAGCCAAGAGCTTCCTCAACTACTACTCCAACCGAAGATACCAACAAGACGAGCTCCATCAAATGCTTCAAGTGCCAAGGACGAGGCCATAAGTCATTTGAGTGCAAGACCGTTCGCACCATGATCATCAACGACGACGGATCTTATGACTCCATGAGCGATGATGAGATGGAAGCACTTGAGCATGTCGCTATGCATCGCCAAGTCAATGAAGAAAAAGACAATCAAGTGTTTTGCGACAATGACTCAAGCCCCAACCTTGTTGTCTCCAAAGTCTTGACACTCCAACATCAACAAGATGACGACCAACGATGTCATATTTTCCATACGAAGGCCGGCATCAATGGACGAGCCGTCAAGGTTATCATCGATGGAGGAAGTTGCCACAACTTGGCAAGTGAAGAGCTATGCGACAAGCTTCATTTGGTCAAGACGAAGCATCCGCACCCCTACAAGGTCCAATGGCTCAACGACGCCGGAATTCTTCGAGTCGAGCACACCGTGCAAGTCTCTTTCAAGATTGGCGCCTACGAGGACACCCTTGAGTGTGATGTGATACCCATGTCCGTGTGCCACCTTATTCTTGGACGCCCATGGCAATATGATCGTGGAGTCACACACAATGGACGGACAAATCACTATCATTTCAAGATGAAGGGCAAGGAATTCGTGCTTCGGCCAATGTCCCCAAGTCAAGTTGCCGCCGACAAACTTTTACCTACCACCCATCGTGGAGAGAATGGTGAGAGAGCGAGCCACCAAAAAGAGAGTGAGAGCCACAAGCCAAATATGAGCGACTCCACGATGAGCGACAAGAAGCAACTAGTGTTATTTGCTACTAAACGTGAGATGAGAGAAGTGTGTGAGAACCCATCGAGCGTCTTCCACCTTGTGCTTCTATGCAAAGGGGAAGCCAAGCCTACTAACACTTCACCACCTCCACCTCTTTTGTTGTCTAAATTGTTGCAGGAATTCTCGGACGTCTTTCCGGATGAGCTACCACCGGGTCTACCTCCACTTCGAGGGATAGAACACCGCATCGACCTCGTACCCGGTGCTCCCCTTCCAAACAAAGCTCCTTACCGCGTCAACCCTGAGGAAACGAAGGAGATACAACGGCAAGTGCAAAACCTCATCGACAAGGGTCATGTACGTGAAAGTCTAAGCCCTTGTGCCGTTCCCGTTATTCTCGTGCCTAAGAAAGACGGAACTTTTCGCATGTGTTCCGATTGCCGCCCGATAAATGCTATCACCGTTAGATATCGTCACCCTATTCCTCGCTTAGATGACATGCTTGATGAACTTTGTGGTGCCACCATCTTTTCAAAAATTGATCTTAAAAGTGGTTACTACCAAATTCGCATTCAAGAGGGTGATGAGTGGAAAACTGCTTTCAAAACCAAGTTTGGGTTATATGAGTGGCTTGTCATGCCAATGGGTTTATCGGAAGCACCCGGCACTTTTGTATCTTGGCACCCGGCACTTTCGAGGTGTATCAATGGGTTATATTGTTCGAAACCTAGGGCCATCACCATGGACCCTTCATCGCCTCACCAAGTGCCCAAAGGACCCATGACTAGAGCACGTGCAAGAGCTTTTGAGACCGAGGTGACCTCGCTCCTCTCTTTACATCTTTCGGATTCACTTGGGGTACGGCCTCTACCTTCATCAGAGACTCTATGCATACTCAGGTACTTGGACGAAGGCCGCGGGACAGCTCTACATGATGCTCAAGAGGACAGGACCGACAAGTGTTCGAGACAAGAAGAAGGAATGCTGAAGATGCTACAGGCACCGGACGTCCGGCCTGCACCGGACGACCGGCGACTCCCAGGCACCGGACGACCGGAAAACACCGGACGTCCGGCCCCTCCCAGACGACCGGACGACCGGAAGCCACCGGACGTCCGTGACTTCGGCAACAGAAGCTAAATAGCGGAAATCCGAGGATTACCGGACGTCCGGTCCCTCCGGAACCATCGGACGTCCGGTAACCCCCGGACGTCCGCTACGACGGCGACCGCGTGTGTAATATAAATACTGTTGACCTCCTCCCTTTAGACTTAGCTGTGGTTTAGCTCATTTGATACTTGTGTGGATTTCTCCCACGAGACGGTGCGCCTCTACGGAGAAGATCCACTACGGATTCAGGACCTCCTTCAACGGAGAAGATCCCCAGGGATATCAAGACCTCCTCCGGGAGAAGACTATCTGTATCACCGTTGTTGACTTTGGATCATGTACCTCGACCTTGTATCGCGAATCTAGCACTTGTGTGATTGCTTCCGTGTTGATTGAGTGTTTTCCTCTTGTGTTTCCCCCATCTCTCCCTTGTGATTCCCCGTGTTCATCGTGTGCCAACCTCCAAACGTGAAAGATCCGCTGATTAGGGTTCCACCCTGTATCATTATATGATACAGGGTGGAACCCTAATCAGCGGATCTTTCACGTTTGGAGGTTGGCACACGATGAACACGGGGAAAACACAAGGGGAAGACGGGGAAAACACAAGAGAGAACGCTCAAATCAACACGGAAGCAATCACACAAGTGCTAGATTCGCGATACAAGGTCGAGGTACATGATCCAAAGTCAACAACGGTGATACAGATAGTCTTCTCCCGGAGGAGGTCTTGGAATCCCGTGGGATCTTCCCGTTAGGGGTCTTGAATCCAGAGGTGGATCTTCTCCGTAGAGGCGCACCGGTCTCGTGGGAGAAATCCACACAAGTGTCAAATGAGCTAAACCACAGCTAAGCCTAAAGGAGGGAGGTCCACAGTATTTATATTACACACGCGGTCGCCGTCGTAGCGGACGTCCGGGGGTTACCGGACGTCCGGTGGTTCCGGAGGGACCGGACGTCCGGTAATCCTCGGATTTCCGCTATTTAGCTTCTGTTGCCGAAGTCACGGACGTCCGGTGGCTTCCGGTCGTCCGGTCGTCTGGGAGGGGCCGGACGTCCGGTGTTTTCCGGTCGTCCGGTGCCTGGGAGTCGCCGGTCGTCCGGTGCAGGCCGGACGTCCGGTGCCTGTAGCATCTTCAGCATTCCTTCTTCTTGTCTCGAGCACTTGTCGGTCCTGTCCTCTTGAGCATCATGTAGAGCTGTCCCGCGGCCTTCGTCCAAGTACCTGAGTATGCATAGAGTCTCTGATGAAGGTAGAGGCCGTACCTCAAGTGAATCCGAAAGATGTAAAGAGAGGAGCGAGGTCACCTCGGTCTCAAAAGCTCTTGCACGTGCTCTAGTCATGGGTCCTTTGGGCACTTGGTGAGGCGATGAAGGGTCCATGGTGATGGCCCTAGGATACACCGTATCAGAACTCTTGTCATGTAGAGGTTGCCGATGTTCATGTCGAGCTTGACGTGCGGCTTGACGAAGAGTGTTTGATGTAGGTGTACTAGAGTCTTGCGTTGAGTCGGTATGTCGACTTGAGCGGCTTCGTCGATGAGATGATGTTGAGGAAGAACGTCGGTTGATGATCAATGTCCGTAGCTCATTGTATTGAGTAGACATGTTGGTGTTGATGAGGTCGATTTGCTCCTTGGTGCTTTGTTGGAATTGTCGCGCGTCCTCGGCAACTTGACCAATGTACTCTCGCATAGCTTCACTCTCTTGATGTAGAGCTCGTTGGACACCGAATAGATGTAGTTTGGTGACGTAGTTGTTCGCTTCTTGAGGATCGTCGAAGATCGGGTTGGTAGATGAACTTGGCCTATCCATCATCACAAGCAAGTAAGTGAGTGGAGAAAGGAGAAGACAATATCAATGTACCTTAACCGAGGTTGAAAATGGATCAATGATCACTCAACAATGTAACCCGGAAATAGCACTATTGGTATCACTTCGTGTCGATTCTCACACCTACACGAGTAAAGCTTTGAGAGGAGCTCGGTTAGGATGTGGCACAAATTCAATGCAATTGTCAAAATGACTCAAAGATGTTGAAAATGGTTCACAATTTGCTCATGCAACAAGTAGATCACTAGCAAAGAGTAGCACACGGAACACACGCACGGATAGATAAATGTGGTTGTGCAACCAAGGATGAGCGAAAAATGTGGTAAACCACGGAAAATGCTCGTGTTGCACAACGCTAGAGAGACGCTAACCGATTGCTTAATAGGCGGATACGCACTTGTGCACGACCTATATGGGCAAAACGTAACGACTATCTATCACAAGTATGCTATGAGTGTATGATGTGCCGATGCTTGAGCACAAGATGATGTTGCTATGTATGATCTCTTTGGATGCAAGGCGTATGATGCTATTGTTTCTTTGCTTGGATTGGCTCTTTTGCTTAAAAGCTTTTGAGCTCTTTCTTTGGGCACATATGTATGCTTCTCGTATCGAGGTAGCTATTGTGTATGCGGAACACTCTTGTGGCACAAGGAGATATGCAATATACCAAGATGATGTGGTATGCAATATATATGAATATCACTAATGTGCACAAGTGTCGTGGCCCGGCAATACTCAAATGGCTAGTCTCAATGGGAAAGCTACGCAAAGATGGTTCATAGGGTGACAATGCAATTGCAAGATAGAATGATCGAAGTGTCGTCGATGTTACCGTCCTTGCCGAAGTTGAGCGGTGGTGTTGTCGAAGTCTTGCCGTCCCAAGGTAGCCGAAACATCCAAGGAAACGGTGAAACCAAAACTCAAGTATCCACGGCAAATGGAGACAAATTTTCCAAACTCGAAGCGGTGAAGCGATGGTGGTTGTTGCGGAAGATCGGTGGTGGTTTGCGGAAGGGTGAGTGGATCACCGAACGAAGAGGCGGATGATTGCTAGGAGGGAAGTGTAGTGGGGCAAAATGGCTGCGGGAGGCCGGATGTCCGGGCCAGGGGCCGGATGTCCGGGCCGGGCCGGATGTCCGGGGCACGAGCCGGATGTCCGGGGTGCCCTAGCCAGCAAGAACACGTTGCAAAGGGGGTTTTGGGGCAAAAATTCGGAGGATTTTTCGGATGAAATTTGGGGAAAAGTGGAGGAAAAGCTAGATCCACACGTGGCACAGCAAATCCATGGAACAAATTCAACAAAATCTTGCCAAATCAACAGATCACAGAAATTTTTTTTTGGGGCTCTTTTTGTGGGGCAATTTTCGAAATTAGGAAGAACACGACAAAAACAGGCTAGAAAACAAAGTGTGGGGCTCCAAAATCGTGAGAAACCTTTGCTCTAGATACCATAATGATATAGGGTGGAACCCTAATCAGCGGATCTTTCACGTTTGGAGGTTGGCACACGATGAACACGGGGAAAACACGGAGAAAGATGGGGAAAACACAAGAGAGAACACTCAAATCAACACGGAAGCAATCACACAAGTGCTAGATTCGCGATACAAGGTCGAGATACATGATCCAAAGTCAACAACGGTGATACAGATAGTCTTCTCCCGGAGGAGGTCTTGGAATCCCGTGGGATCTTCCCGTTAGGGGTCTTGAATCCAGAGGTGGATCTTCTCCGTAGAGGCGCACCGGTCTCGTGGGAGAAATCCACACAAGTGTCAAATGAGCTAAAAACCACAGCTAACCCTAAACGGAAAGAGGAGAGGAGTATATATAGTCTTCGGGGCGAACGGGTACATGGGCCTCGGCCCAGGGGGCTGCACGCAGGCAGATCAGGGGCCGGATGTCCGGGCGGCGGCCCGGATGTCCGGGGCTTCGAGGGACGCCGGACGTCCGGGGCCATGGGCCGGATGTCCGGGCTGGAGTGGCCTGGTCTCGGGTGCTCTCTGGACAGAGGCGCCGGATTTTCGGGCCCGGGGCCGGATGTCCGGGCCGTGCTTGGCCGGATGTCCGGGCCCTGGCCGGATGTCCGGGCCCTGTAGCTTCAGTCGCTGCTGGTCTTCTGTAGATGATGGCCCAGGTGCCGGATGTCCGGGCCATGGCGCCGGATGTCCGGGGCCTGGAGCTCCCTTCTGCCCTTCTTGATGCATCGGTTCGTACGTGGCCTTGGGGACTTGTTCACCTTCACGCTCTTCTCCGAAGCGGTCTCCTTCACACCTGAGCACACAAAGCACACTCGCTTGAGGTAGCAACCATGTCTCGCAAGATTCATAAGGAAGTAGGGCTAGGAGTGACGTCACCTCGGTCTCGAAAGCTCTAGTACGGGCACGTGTCATCGGTCCTTGAGGCACTTGAGGGGGTGAAGGAGGGTCCATGGGGATGGCCCTAGGATACACCGTATCACCGGACATCCGGCATCACCCCGGAAATCCGGCAAGGGCAACAGAAGCACCCGAAGAACGGCCATCGCCAGGCCGGACATCCGGCCCGTGCCCGGACATCCGGCCTCCCATGAACGGCCGGACATCCGGCCCCCAGCCCGGACATCCGGCGCCTGCCTGTGCGCAGATTCGGGCCAGAGGCCCATGTATCCTCTCCCACTTACCCCTTCGTATACTAGACTATATATACTCCTCCACCTCCACCATTTTAGGGTTAGCAATGGTTTAGCTCATATGAGAGATAGAGCTTTGCTCATCCATCCCGGATCTACTCCACGAGAGAGACCGCGGCCCCTCTACGGAGAAGATCCACCTTGGATTCAAGACCCCTAGCGGGAAGATCCTTCACGGATTCAAGACCTCCTCTTGGAGATGAACTCTACCCATGTATCTTTCCCTTTGTTGTTCATGTATCTTGTGATCTTGTGTGTTTGATTGTCTAGTGGATGTGTGATTGGACTTGTTCTTGTGTGTTTCCTCTCGTGTTTTCCCCCGTTTCCCTTTGTGTTCTTCGTGTTCATCGTGGGATCCCCTCCATTTCGTGAAAGATCTGCTGATTAGGGTTCCACCCTGTATCAAAGATGTTCTTGTTGGGGTTGTTGCTCTTGCCGCGCGTGAGGAGGAGCTTCTTCTTGCCTTCTTGCTTGATGGCGCCGTTCTTGCATCTCATCTCGAAGGAAATCCTCTTCTTGACGAGTGTGTCGATTGCGGGCGGCCACATTGCGGTGTGCACCTTGTAAAGCACGTTGCGCCTCCATAGCTTGAGCGTCACGACGTTGTTGTGCTTGGCGGTTAGCCTCGGCATCTTGTTCTTCTTGATATTGACGAGCTCGCTCTTGTTGATGTTGGCGTAGTCGTTGCCGTTCTTGTGCTTGCTCAAGTGTAGCTTGGTTGTGACGACGTCGATTTTCTTGTTCGTCGAATAGCTCTTGGGAACTCTTGCCATGTAGAGGTTGCCGATGTTCATGTCGAGCTTGACGTGCGGCTTGACGAAGAGTGTTTGACGTAGGTGTACTTGAGTCTTGCGTTGAGTCGGTATGTCGACTTGAGCGGCTTCGTCGATGAGATGATGTTGAGGAAGAACGTCGGTTGATGATCAATGTCCGTAGCTCATTGTATTGAGTAGACATGTTGGTGTTGATGAGGTCGATTTGCTCCTTGGTGCTTTGTTGGAATTGTCGCGCGTCCTCGGCAACTTGACCAATGTACTCTCGCATAGCTTCACTCTCTTGAGGTAGAGCTCGTTGGACACCGAATAGATGTAGTTTGGTGACGTAGTTGTTCGCTTCTTGAGGATCGTCGAAGATCGGGTTGGTAGATGAACTTGGCCTATCCATCATCACAAGCAAGTATGTGAGTGGGAGAAAGGAGAAGACAATATCAATGTACCTTAACCGAGGTTGAAAATGGATCAATGATCACTCAACAATGTAACCCGGAAATAGCACTATTGGTATCACTTCGTGTCGATTCTCACACCTACACAAGTAAAGCTTTTAGAGGAGCTCGGTTAGGATGTGGCACAAATTCAATGCAATTGTCAAAGTGACTCAAAGATGTTGAAAATGGTTCACAAATTTGCTCATGCAACAAGTAGATCACTAGCAAAGGTAGCACACGGAACACACGCACGGATAGATAAATGTGGTCGTGCAACCAAGGGTGAGCGAAAATGTGGTAAACCACGGAAAATGCTCGTGTTGCACAACACTAGAGAGACGCTAGCCGATTGCTTAATAGGCGGATACACACTTGTGCACGACCTATAAGAGGCAAAAAGTAACGACTATCTATCACAAGTATGCTATGAGTGTATGATGTGCCGATGCTTGAGCACAAGATGATGTTGCTATGTTGTATGATCTCTTTGGATGCAAGGCGTATGATGCTATTGTTTCTTTGCTTGGATTGGCTCTTTTGCTTAGAAGCTTTTGAGCTCTTTCTTTGGGCACATATGCATTCTTCTCGAATCGAGGTAGCTATTGTGTATGCGGAGCACTCTTGTGGCACAAGGAGATATGCAATATACCAAGATGATGTGGTATGCAATATATATGAGTATCACTAATGTGCACAAGTGTCGTGGCCCGGCAATACTCAAATGGCTAGTCTCAATGGGAAAGCTACGCAAAGATGGTTCATAGGGTGACAATGCAATTGCGAGGTAGAAGTGTCGTCGATGTTACCGTCCTTGCCGAAGTTGAGCGGTGGTGTTGCCGAAGTCTTGCCGTCCCAAGGTAGCCTAAACATCCAAGGAAACGGTGAAACCACAACTCAAGTATCCAAGGCAAAGGGAGACACACTTTTCAAACTCAGAGCTGGAAAATGATGGTGGTTGCGGAATGTAGGTGGTAGTTGCGGAAGGTGGGTTGTAGCGGAAAGTGGGACTGAACAGAATCAACAGTGTCAGGAAATGTCGGACGTCCGGAAGTTACCGGTCGTCCGGTCGGTCTGGAAGGGTCGGACGTCCGGTGGAGTCCGGAAATCCGGTAAAAGCGTTCTGTGGTCGGGGTGCCGGTCGTCCGGTGTTTAGCGGACGTCCGGTGTCTCGAGGGGTTCCGGACGTCCGGTAAACGTCGGTCGTCCGGTAGGTTTAGGACTGGGTTGATGGGATCCGTGGTGAAAACGGTGAAACGTGGACGGATTTGCGGTGGAAAAACGGGGAGATGGTGGGGAAATGCTAGATCGACACATGGCACAGCAAATCCATGGAACAAAGTCAACAAAATCTTGCCAAATCAACAGATCACAAAAAAATTTTTGGGGTTCTTTTTGTGGGGAAATTTTCGAAATAGGGTAGAACACGACAAAAACAGGCTAGAAAACGGGGTGTGGGGCTCCAAAATCGTGAGAAACCTTTGCTCTAGATACCATAATGATACAGGGTGGAACCCTAATCAGCGGATCTTTCACGTTTGGAGGTTGGCACACGATGAACACGGGGAATCACAAGGGAGAGATGGGGGAAACACAAGAGGAAAACACTCAATCAACACGGAAGCAATCACACAAGTGCTAGATTCGCGATACAAGGTCGAGGTACATGATCCAAAGTCAACAACGGTGATACAGATAGTCTTCTCCCGGAGGAGGTCTTGATATCCCTGGGGATCTTCTCCGTTGAAGGAGGTCCTGAATCCGTAGTGGATCTTCTCCGTAGAGGCGCACCGTCTCGTGGGAGAAATCCACACAAGTATCAAATGAGCTAAACCACAGCTGAGTCTAACGGAGGAGAGTCAACAGTACTTATAGTACAAGGGTGGTCGCCGTCGTAGCGGACGTCCGTGGGTTACCGGACGTCCGGTGGTTCCGGAGGGACCGGACGTCCGGTAATCCTCGGATTTCCGCTATTTAGCTTCTGTTGCCGATGTCACGGACGTCCGGTGGCTTCCGGTCGTCCGGTCGTCTGGGAGAGGCCGGACGTCCGGTGTCTTCCGGTCGTCCGGAGCCTGAGAGTCGCCGGTCGTCCGGTGCAGGCCGGACGTCCGGTGCCTGTAGCGTCTTCGGCCATCCTTCTTCTTGTCTCGTGCACTCGTCGGGCTCGCCGTCTTGACCATTGTGCTGAACTGTCCCGTGGCCTTCACCCAAGTACCTGAGTATGCATAAGGTTCCAGATGAGGGTAGCAGCCATGTCTCATGCATATCGGAAGGTTTTAGAGCAAGGAATGACGTCACCTCGGTCTCGAGAGCTCTATTCATTGGTCCTTTGAGCATATGATGAGGCGATGAAGGGTCCATGGGGATGACCCTAGGATACACCGTATCATAGCCCTACTTCCTTATGAATCTTGCGAGACATGGTTGCTACCTCAAGCGAGTGTGCTTTGTGTGCTCAGGTGTGAAGGAGACCGCTTCGGAGAAGAGCGTGAAGGTGAACAAGTCCCCAAGGCCACGTACGAACCGATGCATCAAGAAGGGCAGAAGGGAGCTCCAGGCCCCGGACATCCGGCGCCATGGCCCGGACATCCGGCACCTGGGCCATCATCTACAGAAGACCAGCAGCGACTGAAGCTACAGGGCCCGGACATCCGGCCAGGGCCCGGACATCCGGCCAAGCACGGCCCGGACATCCGGCCCCGGGCCCGGAAATCCGGCGCCTCTGTCCAGAGAGCACCCGAGACCAGGCCACTCCAGCCCGGACATCCGGCCCATGGCCCCGGACGTCCGGCGTCCCTCGAAGCCCCGGACATCCGGGCCACCGCCCGGACATCCGGCCCCTGATCTGCCTGCGTGCAGCCCCCTGGGCCGAGGCCCATGTACCCGTTCGCCCCGAAGACTATATATACTCCTCTCCTCTTTCCGTTTAGGGTTAGCTGTGGTTTTTAGCTCATTTGACACTTGTGTGGATTTCTCCCACGAGACCGGTGCGCCTCTACGGAGAAGATCCACCTCTGGATTCAAGACCCCTAACGGGAAGATCCCACGGGATTCCAAGACCTCCTCCGGGAGAAGACTATCTGTATCACCGTTGTTGACTTTGGATCATGTATCTCGACCTTGTATCGCGAATCTAGCACTTGTGTGATTGCTTCCGTGTTGATTTGAGTGTTCTCTCTTGTGTTTTCCCCATCTTTCTCCGTGTTTTCCCCGTGTTCATCGTGTGCCAACCTCCAAACGTGAAAGATCCGCTGATTAGGGTTCCACCCTATATCACTATGAACCATCTTTGCGTAGCTTTCCCATTGAGACTAGCCATTTGAGTATTGCCGGGCCACGACACTTGTGCACATTAGTGATACTCATATATATATTGCATACCACATCATCTTGGTATATTGCATATCTCCTCGTGCCACAAGAGTGCTCCGCATACACAATAGCTACCTCGATTCGAGAAGAATGCATATGTGCCCAAAGAAAGAGCTCAAAAGCTTCTAAGCAAAAGAGCCAATCCAAGCAAAGAAACAATAGCATCATACGCCTTGCATCCAAAGAGATCATACAACATAGCAACATCATCTTGTGCTCAAGCATCGGCACATCATACACTCATAGCATACTTGTGATAGATAGTCGTTACGTTTTGCCCATATAGGTCGTGCACAAGTGCGTATCCGCCTATTAAGCAATCGGTTAGCGTCTCTCTAGCGTTGTGCAACACGAGCATTTTCCGTGGTTTACCACATTTTTCGCTCACCCTTGGTTGCACAGCCACATTTATCTATCCGTGCGTGTGTTCCGTGTACTACTCTTTGCTAGTGATCTACTTGTTGCATGAGCAAATTTGTGAACCATTTTCAACATCTTTGAGTCACTTTGACAATTGCATTGAATTTGTGCCACATCCTAACCGAGCTCCTCTCAAAGCTTTACTTGTAGGTGTGAGAATCGACACGAAGTGATACCAATAGTGCTATTTCCGGGTTACATTGTTGAGTGATCATTGATCCATTTTCAACCTCGGTTAAGGTACATTGATATTGTCTTCTCCTTTCTCCACTCACTTACTTGCTTGTGATGATGGATAGGCCAAGTTCATCTACCAACCCGATCTTCGATGATCCCCAAGAAGCGAACAACTACGTCACCAAACTACATCTATTCGGTGTCCAACGAGCTCTACATCAAGAGAGTGAAGCTATGCGAGAGTACATTGGTCAAGTCGCAGAGGACGCGCGACAATTCCAACAAAGTACCAAGGAGCAAATCGACCTCATCAACACCAACATGTCTACTCAATACAATGAGCTACGGACATTGATCATCAACCGACGTTCTTCCTCAACATCATCTCATCGACGAAGCCGCTCAAGTCGACATACCGACTCAACGCAAGACTCAAGTACACCTACGTCAAACACTCTACGTCAAGCCGCACGTCAAGCTCGACATGAACATCGGCAACCTCTACATGACAAGAGTTCCCAAGAGCTATTCGACGAACAAGAAAATCGACGTCGTCAAAACCAAGCTACACTTGAGCAAGCACAAGAACGGCAACGACTACGCCAACAACAACAAGAGCGAGCTCGTCAATATCAAGAAGAACAAGATGCCGAGGCTAACCGCCACGCACAACAACGTCGTGAAGCTCAAGCTATGGAGGCGCAACGTGCTTTACAAGATGCACACCGCAATGTGGCCGGCCGCAATCGACACACTCGTCAAGAAGAGGATTTTCTTCGAGATGAGATGCAAGAACGGCGCCATCAAGCAAGAATGCAAGAAGAAGCTCCTCCTCAAGCGCGACATGAGCAACAATACCAACAAGAACATCAACTCCAACAAGAACGTCTACATCCTCAAGAGCAACATGATATGGCAAACCGCCAAAATCGAGATCATCCTCCCAATAGGCAAGGAAACAATGACGAGCATCGCTATGGCAAGCTCAAGTTCACCATGCCAAAGTTTTCCGGAAGCATTGATCCCGAAGACTACCTCTCATGGGCATTGAAAGTTGACAAGATCTTTCGCCTTCACAACTTCGATGAAGAGAAGAAGATCGCTATGGCATCACTTGAGTTCCAAGACTATGTTCTCATTTGGTGGGAGCAAATCATGGAGAGAAGAGAAGCCAAAGGCGAACCTCCTATCACCACTTGGGCTCAAATGAGGGAAGTGATGAGAGCACGCTTCGTGCCTACACACTACAACCGTGACTTGTTCAAGAAGCTACAACTCCTCAAGCAAGGTACCAAGTCCGTTGAAGAGTACTACAAGGAGATGGAGATTGCCATGATACGAGCGAACATCACGGAAGATGATGAGCAAACTATGGCGCGATTCTTGAATGGACTCAACTATCCCATCAACAAGATTGCGGACTTCCAACCATACAACAATCTCCTCGAGCTAGTACATCAAGCAACCAAAGCGGAGCGACAAGTTCAAGAAGACTACAAGTACTCAAAGTTCACCTCCAAGAACTTCGGCTCCTACTCCTCCTACCTCTTCCAAGCCTCCTACAAACTTCGGAGACAAGCAAAGCTACAAGAATGCGACTACATCGAGTCGTCCACCTTCTACCAACAACTTCAAGCCAAGAGCTTCCTCAACCACACCTCCAACCGAAGATAACAACAAGACGAGCTCCATCAAATGCTTCAAGTGCCAAGGACGAGGCCACAAGTCATTTGAGTGCAAGACCGTTCGCACCATGATCATCAACGACGACGGATCTTATGACTCCATGAGCGATGATGAGATGGAAGCACTTGAGCATGTAGCAATGCATCGCCAAGTCAATGAAGAAGAAGACAATCAAGTGTTTTGCGACAACGACTCAAGCCCCAACCTTGTTGTCTCCAAAGTCTTGACACTCCAACATCAACAAGATGAGGACCAACGTTGTCACATTTTCCATACGAAGGCCGGCATCAATGGACGCGCCGTCAAGGTTATCATCGATGGCGGAAGTTGCCACAACTTGGCAAGCGAAGAGCTATGCGACAAGCTTCATTTAGTCAAGACGAAGCATCCTGATATAGGGTGGAACCCTAATCAGCGGATCTTTCACGTTTGGAGGTTGGCACACGATGAACACGGGGAAAACACGGAGAAAGATGGGGGAAAACACAAGAGAGAACACTCAAATCAACACGGAAGCAATCACACAAGTGCTAGATTCGCGATACAAGGTCGAGATACATGATCCAAAGTCAACAACGGTGATACAGATAGTCTTCTCCCGGAGGAGGTCTTGGAATCCCGTGGGATCTTCCCGTTAGGGGTCTTGAATCCAGAGGTGGATCTTCTCCGTAGAGGCGCACCGGTCTCGTGGGAGAAATCCACACAAGTGTCAAATGAGCTAAAACCACAGCTAACCCTAAACGGAAAGAGGAGAGGAGTATATATAGTCTTCGGGGCGAACGGGTACATGGGCCTCGGCCCAGGGGGCTGCACGCAGGCAGATCAGGGGCCGGATGTCCGGGCGGCGGCCCGGATGTCCGGGGCTTCGAGGGACGCCGGACGTCCGGGGCCATGGGCCGGATGTCCGGGCTGGAGTGGCCTGGTCTCGGGTGCTCTCTGGACAGAGGCGCCGGATTTCCGGGCCCGGGGCCGGATGTCCGGGCCGTGCTTGGCCGGATGTCCGGGCCCTGGCCGGATGTCCAGGCCCTGTAGCTTCAGTCGCTGCTGGTCTTCTGTAGATGATGGCCCAGGTGCCGGATGTCCGGGCCATGGCGCCGGATGTCCGGGGCCTGGAGCTCCCTTCTGCCCTTCTTGATGCATCGGTTCGTACGTGGCCTTGGGGACTTGTTCACCTTCACGCTCTTCTCCGAAGCGGTCTCCTTCACACCTGAGCACACAAAGCACACTCGCTTGAGGTAGCAACCATGTCTCGCAAGATTCATAAGGAAGTAGGGCTAGGAGTGACGTCACCTCGGTCTCGAAAGCTCTAGTACGGGCACGTGTCATCGGTCCTTGAGGCACTTGAGGGGGTGAAGGAGGGTCCATGGGGATGGCCCTAGGATACACCGTATCAATTTGTGGTAGTGTACTTTGATGATATATTGATTTTTAGCAGATCTTTGGAGGAACATTGGGAACATTTATGTGCTGTTTTTATTGCTCTACGTGATGCACGTTTATTTGGTAACCTTGGAAAGTGCACCTTTTGCACCGACCGAGTTTCTTTTCTTGGCTATGTTGTTACTCCACAGGGAATTGAGGTTGATAAAGCCAAGATTGAAGCTATTGAGAGTTGGCCGCAGCCCAAAACGATCACACACGTGAGGAGTTTCCTTGGCCTCGCTGGATTCTATCGGCGTTTTGTGAGAGATTTCAGCACCATTGCTGCACCTCTCAATGAGCTTACAAAGAAGGATGTGCCTTTTGTTTGGGGTACTGCACAGGAAGAAGCATTCACGGTATTGAAAGATAAGTTGACACATGCTCCTTTACTCCAACTTCCTGATTTTAATAAGACTTTTGAGCTTGAATGTGATGCTAGTGGAATTGGGTTAGGAGGTTTGTTATTACAAGATGGTAAACCTGTTGCATATTTTTCTGAAAAATTGAGTGGGCCTAGTCTGAATTATTCTACTTATGATAAGGAATTATATGCTCTTGTTCGGACTTTGGAGACATGGCAACATTATTTATGGCCCAAAGAATTTTTTATACATTCTGATCATGAATCTTTGAAGCACATTAAAAGTCAAGCAAAACTGAACCGTAGACATGCTAAATGGGTTGAATTCATAGAGACTTTCCCTTATGTTATTAAACACAAGAAGGGAAAAGAAAATGTTATTGCTGATGCATTGTCTCGTCGTTATACTATGCTTTCACAACTTGACTTTAAAATATTTGGTTTGGAGACCATCAAAGATCAATATGTGCATGATGCTGAATTTAAAGATGTATTGCAGAATTGCAAAGAAGGGAGAACATGGAACAAGTTCGTCGTTAATGATGGATTTGTGTTTCGTGCTAACAAGCTATGCATTCCAGCTAGCTCTGTCCGTCTTTTGTTGTTGCAGGAGGCGCATGGAGGAGGATTAATGGGACACTTTGGCGTGAAGAAGATGGAGGACGTACTTGCTACACATTTCTTTTGGCCAAAGATGCGATGGGATGTTGAGCGTTTTGTTGGTCGCTGCACTACATGTCAAAAAGCTAAGTCACGACTCAATCCTCATGGTTTATATATGCCTTTGCCTGTCCCTAGTGTTCCTTGGGAAGATATATCTATGGACTTTGTTTTGGGTTTACCTCGAACAAAGAAGGGGAGGGATAGCATATTTGTTGTCGTGGATAGGTTCTCGAAGATGGCACACTTTATACCATGTCATAAAAGCGATGATGCTGCTAATGTTGCTGATTTGTTCTTTCGTGAAATTATTCGCTTGCATGGTATGCCAAATACTATTGTTTCAGATCGTGATACTAAATTCCTTAGCCACTTTCGGAGATGTTTATGGGCTAAGTTGGGGACTAAACTGCTTTTTAGTACTACTTGTCACCCCCAAACTGATGGACAAACTGAAGTAGTCAACAGAACTTTGTCTACTATGCTTAGGGCTGTTTTGAAGAATAATAAGAAAATGTGGGAAGAATGCTTGCCTCATATTGAATTTGCTTATAATCGTTCGTTGCATTCTACTACTAAGATGTGCCCTTTTGAAATTGTCTATGGTTTTCTACCTCGTGCACCTATTGATTTGTTGCCTCTTCCATCTTCGGAGAAGGTTAATTTTGATGCTAAACAACGTGCTGAATTGATCTTAAAAATGCATGAGTTAACTAAGGAAAATATTGAGCGCATGAATGCTAAATATAAACTTGTTGGAGATAAGGGTAGAAAACGTGTTGTCTTTGCACCTGTGATGTAGGGTGGAACCCTAGATGGCCGATCTTTCACGAAATGGAGGGGATCCCACGATGAACACGAAGAACACGAGAGGGAACACGAGGGGAAACACGAGAGAATCACTCAAACCAACAAGAACAAGTCACACATATGCTAGATCCTTGAAACACAAAGAGATACAAGATCCATGATCAACAAGGGACGATACAGAGGGTATCCGGTTCTTCTCCGTGAGGAGGTCTTGGGGTATCCCACGGGATCTTCTCCGTGAAGGAGGTCTTGAATCCGTGTGGATCTTCTCCGTGGAGGGGTCGCGGTCACTCACAAGGAGATGAACCACTAGATGAGCAAAGCTCTAGGTATCAAATGAGCTATCACTAAGCTAACCCTCATTAGGAGGAGGTGGAGGAGTATATATAGTCTAGGGCCACGAAGGGGTAAGTGGGAGAGGGATACATGGGCCTCTGGCCCGATAACTGTGCGCAGACAGCATGTAGCGGACGTCCGACGGCTACCGGACGTCCGGTGGCTCGCGAGGGTCCGGACGTCCGGAAGTCTTCGGACTTCCGCTATTTTCCTTCTGTCGTCAAGTCACAGACGTCCGGTGGCCTCCGGTCGCCCGGTCGCCTGGGAGTCGCCGGTCGTCCGGTAGAGGCCGGACGTCCGGAGCCTGTAGCTTTTCCAGCAGCTTCTCTTGTTCCTTGTACTTGGTGTCCTCGCTGTCTTGTCCAATGCTCCTAGCTGTTCTATGGCCTCCCTCTTGGTTCCTGGTCATGCATAGCACATATATTTGAGGTAGTAGTCATGTCTCACATGTAGAAAGTGGAGGTTCAGAGAGGAGCGAGTGAACCTTGTGTCCAATTGTGTGTAGTTGAGGTCTCGTCGAGTGAACATGGGGATGATCATGGGATACTCCGTATCATCTCCCCTCCCTTGGGAAAGATCCGACCTCGGATCAAAAAGCTCATCACCATGGAAACGGTTGTCGTGGATGGACTTGTAGTTGGACCGAGATGAAGACTTGGCGTAATCCAAGTACTCCAAGGTGTCGCCGGAGTGGCATACATGCAAGAAGAGCAAACACAAACGACACTCGGAAATACAATGGTTAGCGCACAAGTGTCTATCATGTAAGAATGGGTCCGTGTGACAATTTTGGGCATGGCAAGGCACAAGATGCTTATCGAAAAGATGTACAATGACATGTAAAGCATTCATGTGATCAAATGCATTTGTGGTGCACACAAAGGTGTTGTGAATGTGACCAATGCAACCATTGTGCAAAATGATGTCATAGTGTGATGGTTTATCAAGAGCATGAACATGGCAATGGATGCTCAATATGTGTATGTTATCATGCAATTGATGGAGGATAAGATGATCATGATGTATGAATATGCCATCAAGAAAGATCACACCAAATTTGCTAAGGAAATGCACAAGCTCATATATCATGGATGACATGGGGATACAAAATGCAACAAGGCAATCATAATGTGAGTCAATCCATGGGCAAGATGCAAATTTGTTATGGGAATGATATGTCCATTGAGCATGGCATGTGAGCACACAATCAACAAATATGAAGGTTTTGGTGCAATGTGTCAAAGGGGTTTTGACATACCAATGCTCGATGTCGTGGCAATAGTGGTAGACCGGTGGTGAATCCATAGGGTCCATCTTTAATGTCGGTCCTCCATCCCGTAGATGTATCATGTAGACAACAAGAAGGAAGCAACAATGAAAGTATGGCCCATCCAATATGCATATGTGAGGATGGCTCACAAAGAAGGAATTCACCTTATGTATGTTCTCGAAGGTGTTGGTGTCGCGCAACGTGTATGCCTTCACATGCCCAAGATGCCTCGTGATGGTACTGCCTTGTGAATCCTTCAAAATGAAAGAACATGACAAGCACTCGGAAAAACAAATGAGGTTAGCCATAATGCGAAACCTAGCATTCGTGCGGGAAAATACCCAACAAGTGCTTGCATCATTCTTATCATAAGAAAGTACAAGGGTGTGGTGCATGGTATGTAGGCATAAGATGCGAGAACAACCAAATGCAATAGGCTCAATCAAGCAAGTATGCATCACAAGAAAGGTGTCAAAGTCTCCAAGATCAACAAACATAGCATTGTTGCACTCAATACAAGTGATGAGAGATGCAACTAGTGGAGACAAATGACAATGATCAATGTATATCATGTGAGTGGCATGAACATATATGTCATCAACCCAAGAAAGCAAGTAAGAGAGGAACATGGGTGATGCAACATAGCAAGCAAGCATAGTGATCAAGCCAAGCAAGCTAGTAGTGCAAAGATGCAACATACTAGAAGTAATCATGGCAATCATGGCATGTGTGCCAATAGGAGACATGAATAATGCACATGGCATATCACAAGCATGAAAGCAAGGTATGGGCAAAGTCTCATCATTGTGGTGGCAAGAAGTTCTATCTAAATAGCAATGGAGTATCATGACTCTCCCAACACAAGAATCAACAATAGCATGGGGCACAAAGAAATCATGGTAGTAGCTACAAGTATCTCCACCAAGCATGCAAATACACATATAAGTAGCATAATGGTGAATCATGTGTAAAGGCAAGCAAGGGTCACAATTGCATGGCAAAGTCATAGCAAGAGGCATAACATGCAAAGTGAACACGATAGTATGGGCATAATGTGACAAGTGGCAAATAGCCCATAGCCGTGTGAGAGCCAAGTAAAAGAGATGCGCGTAGTGGTTGCACGAAGAGAACGGTGGTAGGGACAATCCGCGGGATCCCAAATCGTCGTTGCTCTCAAGAGCTCGTTTTGTCAACTCATGGGATTGTGAGGTTGATGAGTTTGCAAAAGTACCTACACAAGACAAAGGCAAAGGAAAAATTGTATGTGCGTGGTATATGTACACATCATCCATCATGATGCGCACATGCATGTGTTGGTTAGCACAAAATATCCAATGCTCAAATAAATGAGATGCGTGATATAGAAACATGTCATCCATCATGAGAGGTTTGTTGTTATGTATAGCATAATGGAGACTCAAATTTTGTAATGCATCATGACAAGTAGGTAGAGCATTGTTATTCATGGAATGCATATGGTGCACACAATCATGGTAATCATGCAAGGTATGGAATGCATCAAGATCTCCTAGGATGTATGAGGAAACTATGGGGGTCTCCTCATGAGCATTATTGGAAAGTTCACATGGAAAATATTGACAACATCCAAAGCAAAGCATATTTGGAACATTGTGTTCATGGCATGGCATAGTAGATGAATTGCGCAAGTCATGTAAAGGAAGCATGGCAATATCATTGCAAGAGAAACACAAGCCAATGACCATCATCTTGTCATCTATGCCACAAGTGCAAATAGGATTTACTTTAATTTGGCATGCATAGTTGCTATGTTGAGATTGATATGAAACAATATGAGAAATCTCACTCATAGCATATGACAAGTTTAGAGGGTTGTCGAACATGATGTGACCAAAAGAATTTTCACATGAGATCCTATGGAGCATAGCATCACAACTAGGCAACTCAACATGCTCATCATCATATTCATCATAAATAGGTAAGTCATGACATGATGAAGTCGCACTAGCATGAAGAATGGGAATAGGTGTGTCAACATCATGCAAGAAATCATTGTCAAGATAGTCCACTAGTGGGACGAGAGAAGCACCATCACCTATGTTACCTTTGGAGTTCCGTTCATGTGTTGTAGGTGAGGTTGCAACTTGATGGTACCATGTGGGGGGTGCATATTCTTCCACCATGGCCATCGCTTTGTCCATTGGAGGGACGGACTCATCGAGGGTAGGCATGTCCTCTTGTAGGAGACCTAGCACCAAAGAAAACACACTTGGAGTAGAGGTTAAGTCGTTAGAAAGCATAGTGGCCTCACATGCCCTATCAACTACCTCACTCACTAAGTGGTGTGGCTCACTCACTCCCTCGTGGATGCTCTCACTCGTATGGTTGGTGGAGTCACTCAAATGGCTCTCAACCTCACATAGGAGAAGTGGCATGCTCTCATGTGTGGGGCTAGTGGTGTGCACACTCATCCTCTCAAGGGAAATGCTCTCAAGCTCACATATGGTGGAGTCACTCGTATCACTCATGTGGTGGTGGCTCTCCTCACATGGGTATTGGGGCATCTCGTCATATGTGGATGTCGAAGAGGTGTAGGTGCAATAGTCTCCATGCTCAACTTCCTCATCCGTAATGCCTCCAAAGATGAATGCCGTAGGGTGTGGCAAACCATCACGCTCCTCCGAGGTCAAAGAGAAGGTCTCATGCTTGCTCGCGTAGCTTGACCCGGAGTAGTAGTCCAATATGGGCGCCGTCTTCATGGTGTCGAAGAGGTTCATGGTCGTCGCCTTGGTCGAAGGGGATGGCCCATGCTCGACCGTCTTGTCGCCGTCGCTCGTAGATGATCGCCTTGATGATGAAGACGTCGATGTAGGCGAACTCATGGGAAGTAGGCAAAGATGCCGTACGTCCGAAGGCGAAGATGCCTTGATAGCACTTGGCGAAGATGCTGAAGTGGTGGTTGTAGCCGTAGCTCCATCTTGGGTGTGCTTGTCTCGCGGTCTTCTCTTATGCTCTTGAAGCTTGGCCTTGGCGTGATGTAGAGCTTCTTCGGACTTGTAGGTATGCGCTTGTCGAGCATCTTCATGATGATGATGTCGTTGTTGTGCTTGAGCTCTTGGTAGATGTCGTTCGTCGTCGTCGTGCACATGATGCTTGGAGGTGACTTGCCCTTCATGACGATGTCGATGTTCGCCATGGCGGTGTGGCTGTGGAAGACTTGCACTTGCATCATGTTTGCGCTCCGAAGACTTGTGACTTGAACGTCGCCGCCGAGAGGATGACGAAGGGGAAGAAGACTTGTAATCGACCACCAAGTGTCGGAGCTCCGCCATTTGTTTGTTAAAGGAGTCGCACATGTCGTCGAAGGAAGCCATTGTCCTTGTCTGGAAGTGTCGTTGTTCGATGGCGATGTTGCCCAAGCACTCTTGCATTTCTCGTTGTAGTCCGATGGTTTTCGCGTGGATGTCCTTGTTCGCGCCGTCGATGTCGAAGACCGAAGATGAAATGCCTTGCCTATCCATCACAAGACGCTAGCAAGTATGAGTGGGAGAAAGAGAAGAACTAGACTAAATGTACCTTGACCGATGTTGAAGATGGATCAATAATCACTCAAATGTGGAACAAGGAAATAGCACAATTGGTACCAATTCTTGTCGGTTTCTCACACCTACACAAGTAAAACTTATGGTGGAGCTCGGTGAGGATAGTGGCACAAAAATTTGATGCAAAATGTTAGCAAGAGTCAATAAAGTTGAAAAAGATTCACGAATTCGCAAGTGAAACAAGTAGACCAATAGCAATATGGGTGGCACACGGAAACACACACACAGATAGATAGATGGGGTCGTGCAACCAAGGAATGAGCCAAAATGTGGAATCCACGAAAATGCTCGTGTTGCACAACACTAGAGAGACGCTAGCGCGATTGCACAATAGGCGGATACGAACTTGTGCACCACCTACTAAGCAAAATGCAACGACTTCTATCCCAAGTATGCTATATGTATGGTATTCCGGTGGTATGATCCAAAATGATCGAGTATGACAATCTTAATGTAGTATGATGCTATGGTTCTTGCTTAAAAGCTCTTTGCGTATCTTTTTCTTTGTGCTTAAAAGCTTGTTTGGCTCTTTCTCTTTGGAGCTCTTTTCTCATGCAAAACTTCACGAACCAAGATAGCAATTGAGTATATGCGATGACAACCTTGTGTCACAAGAGATGATACCAAGATATGCACCACAGTGATATGGTATGTATGCTATGGGAAGTATGATCACTAATGTGCACAAGTAACGTTGCCGGCAATACTCAAATGGCTAGTCTCGATAGGTAGGTGATGCAAAAATGGGCTAGGGGTTAACAATGCAATTGCAAGGGGAATATACAATGATGTCGTCGAGGTTACCGTCTGTGTCGATGATGAGAGGTGGTGCTCTTGATGTAGACCCGTTCCTAATTAGCCGAAACACCTTAGGAAACGGAAAAACCACAACTCAAAATCTCAAGGACAAATGTCAAATGGTGGTAGCGGCAATGGCGTGGTGGTTGCGGAAGTGGAATGATGGGCTATACACGATGTCGGAGTTGAAGTCACGGTCTCTAAGTAGCCGAAACACCTTAGGAGACACAAGCCACAACTCAAACAAGCTCAACAAAATTGGGTTAGGTTGTGTGGAAATGTATAGTGGGCAATGGGTATGCGGAAGTGGTGGAGGTGGTTGATGAAGAAGCAACGGTCCCTAAGTAGCCTAAACACCTTAGGAGACTCAAATCACTACTCAAGCAACCACAAATGCTATGGGAACAAAAATGGTTAGGTTGCGGAAGTCGGTGGTGGTTATGCGGATGATGTGGTGGAGGCCCTAGGCAAAGATGCCAAAATCCACAAAATATGATGGAGTCAAATGAATATGATGGTATTTTTTTGGAATGGGGGATGTCAAGAGCTTCAAAACGAGCTCAAGAACGTCCAAATCGGAGTTCGTATGAATTAGTTATGACCAAAACAAAAATCAGCCGAAGTCAAAATCTGGGGATACCGGACGTCCGGAAAAGACCGGAAATCCGGTAATTTCTTCTGTATAGGTGGTTCCGGTCGTCCGGTGAGTTCCGGACGTCCGGTGCTTCGTGAGGGTCCGGACGTCCGGTAAAACGCCGGTCGTCCGGTGGGTCGGGGTCAACGCGAGATTTGAGATCCAGGACGCGATTTTGGGCGGAATTTGATGATTTTGGGGTCAAAATTGATGAGATTTCGTGGATGAAAGATGGGGAAACTTGGGGAAATGCTAGATCCACTTGAAACCAAGCAAATCCACGGATCAAAATCAACAAAATATCATCAAACCAACAGATCACAAAATTTTTTGGGGCTATTTTTGGTGGGGATTTTCGAATTTTTGGACGAAATCACACAAAACAAGGGTAGAAAACGGTGAAGGGGGCTCCAAATTCGTGAGAAACCGTGGCTCTTGATACCATAATGATGTAGGGTGGAACCCTAGATGGCCGATCTTTCATGAAATGGAGGGGATCCCACGATGAACACGAAGAACACGAGAGGGAACACGAGGGGAAACACGAGAGAATCACTCAAACCAACAAGAACAAGTCACACATATGCTAAATCCTCGAAACACAAAGAGATACAAGATCCATGATCAACAAGAGACGATAAAGAGGGTATCCGATTCTTCTCCGTGAGGAGGTCTTGGGGTATCCCGCGGGATCTTCTCCGTGAAGGAGGTCTTGAATCCGTGTGGATCTTCTCCGTGGAGGGGTCGCGGTCACTCACAAGGAGATGAACCACTAGATGAGCAAAGCTCTAGGTATCAAATGAGCTATCACTAAGCTAACCCTCATTAGGAGGAGGTGGAGGAGTATATATAGTCTAGGGCCACGAAGGGGTAAGTGGGAGAGGGATACATGGGCCTCTGGCCCGATAACTGTGCGCAAACAGCATGTAGCGGACGTCCGATGGCTACCGGACGTCCGGTGGCTCGCGAGGGTTCGAACGTCCGGAAGTCTTCGGACTTCCGCTATTTTCCTTCTGTCGTCAAGTCACGGACGTCCGGTGGCCTCCGGTCGTCCGGTCGCCTGGGAGTCGCCGGTCGTCCGGTAGAGGCCGGACGTCCGGAGCCTGTAGCTTTTCCAGCAGCTTCTCTTGTTCCTTGTACTTGGTGTCCTCGCCGTCTTGTCCAATGCTCCTAGCTGTTCCATGGCCTCCCTCTTGGTTCCTGGTCATGCATAGCACATATATTTGAGGTAGTAGTCATGTCTCACATGTAGAAAGTGGAGGTTCACAGAGGAGCGAGTGAACCTTGTGTCCAATTGTGTGTAGTTGAGGTCTCTTCGAGTGAACATGGGGATGATCATGGGATACTCTGTATCAACCTGGAGATCTTGTTTGGTCACATTTGCATAAGGATAGGTTTCCTAATTTGCGCAAGTCAAAGCTAATGCCACGTGCTGATGGTCCTTTCAAGGTGTTAGAGAAAATAAATGATAATGCATATAAACTTGAGCTGCCTGCAGATTTTGGGGTTAGTCCCACATTTAACATTGCAGATTTGAAGCCTTACTTGGGTGAGGAAGATGAGCTTCCGTCGAGGACGACTTCAATTCAAGAAGGGGAGGATGATGAGGACATCACTAACAAGGTTACACCCACAGCTCCAACTGACACATATACAGGACCAATTACTAGAGCTCGCGCACGCCAATTAAATTACCAGGTACTTTCGTTTCTTGGTAATGAATCTAATGTTCATGAGAATATAATGCTGCCTAAATTGGATACATTTGTCTTGCTTACAAATGAAGGGCCTAGCTTGGACAAGAAGGATGAACATTGGAGCAAGATCAAGCATGGAGATGATGGCATGCACAAGGGGAACAAGAATGGCGTTTCAATTGATGATTTCAGGACTTTGAAGCCACCATAATGAGTGCGAGAAGCCTTGGACGAAATATACAAGATGCCACTTCATAAATTTCGTCCAGAGGCTATTATAGGTGCTACGTCACCTTATTATTGGGCCAGGCCCATGTAATTTCGAAATACTTGAGTAGAGGCTGTTTTTAGAGTCCGTATGTGTGGGGAAACAAGAGTTAGGGTTGGTTTCGGACCCCTCCACCAAGGGCCACAAAATTCCCCCCTCTTTCCCTCATATATACAGCCCTTAGGGCGTCGTTTAGACTTTGGGTTTTTGTTTAGATTAAAAGTTCGCCATAGCTGCAACTTCGCGTACTTCGTTTGGGTTCAACGACCAGACCAAGGCGTCACAGAACCCCACCTTGATCAATAAAGTTTTCCTCTTATATTCGCAATATCCAGATTGCAATCTTAGTTTCTTGCTTGTTCTTCGTTTGCCTGCAGGAAACAGACCTTCGTGGTCAGGTTGATCGTGCTCCGGCGTGGTCAACAACCTCTCGGAGTTGGTTTAGCGATTGCTAAGGCGCGACGTCCTCGCACGTTCGTAGTCGGATCGTCAAAGTCGACTTCCTCCAAAACGATAGCCACCATCTCATCGAAAGACGGGACACCATTGCCTCTATCACACACTACTCTCATATCACTTTTGGTGGCAAATAGCATTAGTTGTTTCTTATCGTTCATCATGGAGGTGCTCGATTTAGCCTTGTGGCTCTGAGTCTCCTTTTGGTGGATCAATCTCTCACCAGTCTCTCCACTATGGGTGGTTGTTTGCTTGTTGGCGGCCACTTGACCTAGCGATAGAGGACATAGCACGAACTCCTTGCTCTTCATTTTGAAGCTATAATGATTGGTACGTTAATTGTGGGTGACTCCGTGGTCGAATTGCCATGTCTATCCAAGAAGGAGGTGGCAAATGGACATAAGTACCACATCATACTCCATTGTGTCCTCATAAGCGCCTATCTTGATGGATACTTGCTTGGTGTGCTCGACTCGAATAGTTCCGGTGTCGCTAAGCCATTTGACCTTGTAGGGGTGAGGGTGCTTCATCTTGACCAATTGTAGCTTTGTGGCATAGCTCTTCACTTGCCAAATTGTGACAACTTCCTACATCGATGATAACCTTGACGGAACATCCATTTATGCCAGCCTTGGTGTGGAATATGTAGCAATGTTGGTCTTTGTCTTGTTTCTTTTGAAGCGTCAAGACCCTAGACACAATGAGACAACGACTCGTATAATTGTCACAAAAGACTTGATTGTCTTCATTCTCATTCACTTGACGATGCATTGCCACGTACTCAGGGGCTTCCATTTCTTCATCGCTCGTAGAGTCATAGGATCCGTCGTCGTTGATGATCATAGTCCATCTTGTTTGACACTCAAAGGACTTGTCGCCTTGTCCTTGACATTTGAAGCATTTGATGGAACTCGTCTTTGATGCATCTTCGGTAGGATTTGTAGATGATGAAGCTCTTGTCTTGAAGTTGCTCGTAGTAGGAGGACGACTTAACGATGTCCAAGTCATGTATGTTGACTTGTCGCCAATGCTTGGAGACGGTTTGGTTGAAGTAGGAGGCGCCGAAGTCGTTGAAGCTTGGTTGTATGAGCCGTAGTTCTTGTAAGTGAACTTAGAGTACTTGTAGTCCTCTTTTACTTGCCGCTCTGCCTTGGTAGGTTGGTGCACTAGCTCGAGGAGGTTCGTGTACGGTTGAAAGTTTGCGATCTTTTTGATAGGATATTTGAGTCCATTCAAGAATCTTGCTATCGTTTGCTCTTCATCTTCCGTGATTGTCGGCGTTCTGGGAACGGGGGTACCCAGACTTGCATGTCTGCGGCCCAGGGCGTGGCTCACCAGGCGGCCTGGTACGGCCTAGCATCTTCAGCGACCACTCAAGACCCTCCAGAGGGGCCAAGCCTCGCGAGGCGGACGACAAAAGGCATCCCCTGGGGCGGCCTCACCAGGCCGGCTCGTGAGGATCAGAGATATTGAGGCGAGGGACACCTCGCGAGGTCCTCATGACGTGAGCAGTGACGACCAAGGCCAGGCGGGCGCCAGCGGGCACAGGAGTGCCAGTTTCCCCTTTGGTGCTAAAGGAGCAGGTGCAGGCGAAGAGTCCTGAGGCATCAGGCAAAGGTTTCCATATCGGTGCAATAAGGCCAAGACTAGTAGGACAGCAGGACGAAGGTCATCGCGGAGCCCACGGCGGCGTCACCACCAGAGCCTTTGGCAGGTGAAGACCACCTTTTGTCAGGATAACTTGTACTGGCTGCCCCCCTTCAAATTTGGCCGTTGTGGGATCCCTTCCCGCTCGATATTTGGGAAGAGGACCCGAGCCACTATCAATAGGACTAGCCACCACCATTGGGATGATTTGGTCGGATCGGGAGTTGATCTCATCTTGAGTTGATCAGATAGAAGGCCACACACTACCAGCTCACTCGAGCACAAGAACTCCTCTCCTCAGGAGGCAGTTCATCCATGTACTAGTTCTTCCTCAGCCTATAAGGCAATCCACCACACCACACTGGATTAGGGTATTACACCACAACGGTGGCCCGTACCAGTATAAATCTTGTGTCACTTGTTCTTCGGATCGGACGAGCTAGGGCGGAAGGAGAGATTTTCGTGCGCACCCCAGATTTCGAACCTTAAGGGTTTTGCCAGAACCCTAGATCCGACATTTGGCGCGCCAGGTAGGGGTGTGCCGAAACTTCCCTTCTGTCGATCAGCGCTCCGTCGTCCCAGCAGTTCCATGGCCAACGCTCGCAGAGCCCGTGCTGAGCAGCGGGCTGCCCTTGCTGCCCGCGTCGCTCAGACTGCTCCTGCCGACGGACCACCCCGCCGTTCTCCATCACCTGCCGCCAATGCCGCCATCGGCCCGGCGCAGCATGAACATCAAGCTTCTTCCCTGCACCCCTCCGTGCGGTGTGATGGACGCACCACTACCCCGTCGCCGACTCCAGGATCTCTTCATCCCATGCTCCCCGCGGACCCGCGGACGCGGAGGCTGCGTTGCTCATGGCATGCGAGCTCCTGCGCTACCGCCCTGTCGACGACTTCTATGAAGAATGGCTTGACCACATCGCCAAGCTCATCAGCGCCGCTAGGGGCTCTCCAGCGCCCTCCCTCTCCCTACCTTGTCCGCCTCCCCATGAGGACGACGAGGCCCATGAAGCTCCACTACTACCCCGCGTCAAGGCATCGTCCAAGACCCAAGGCACGTGGCCCCGCGACGTGACTGCCCACGCGCAGCGCCAGTGCACGCAGAAGGAAGCTGCCAAGAGATCCAGCAGCCCCGCGGAGGAGCGCCCGCACTCCCTCCACCGCTGCACCGAGACCGCGCGCCCCCCACCGTGGTAGCGCGTGAGCACCGGGACCAAGTTTCCCTCCCCAACAAGCTCCAATGTCAACAGAAGGCTGTAAAGGCCCTCGCCCCCGAGCTGCGCAACGTCAACTGGCCTGGGAAGTTCAAGCCCGACTTGCCTCCACGCTACGACGTCACCCCCGACCCCACGGAGTTCCTGCAGCTCTACGAGCTGAGCATCGAAGCGTCCGGCGACAACAAGAATATCATGGCGAACTGGTTCCCCATGGCCCTCAAGGATGGCGCGCGCTCATGGCTCTTGAACCTACCCGCGGGATCAATCTCCACCTGGAGTGAGACGCGCGAGCGGTTCATCGCCAACTTCTAGGGCACCCGAGACCGTCCCCCAGCCGCAGGTGACCTGAGGCGTATCAAGCAACAACCAGGAGAAACCCTGCAGAAGTTCATCCAGTGCTTCAACAACGTCCGCGTCAAGATCCCCAAGTTCACAGATGAGGCCATCATTTCGGCGTTCTCAGTTGGTGTCAGCGACGTCAAGATGAAGGAGGAGCTCGCCATCCACGAAGATTTGTGCACGTCCCTGGAGCTGTTCAACCTTGCAACCAAGTGCGCTAGAGCTGAGGAGGGGCGCCTCTCCCTCGTCGAGCTCCCCGCTGCTAAACCCGAAGAAAAGAAACCCAAGAGCAAGGACGTAAAGCGCAAAGGAGCGGCAGTGCTTGCAGCCGAACCAGAAATGAAGCGCGGCCACGACTACCAAGAGCCACCCAAGAACGGACGATCATTTTGCGCCTTCCACAACGTGCACAGCGACAACACTCATGACTGTCAAGAGCTCAGGGCCCTCCGCGAAGGACGTGTCATCCAACGCCCCGAGCGCGGCAACCGTTGATAGAGGCGAGGGGCCCGATCTTTCGATGAGATGATAACTATCGATTTGGTGGAGACGACTTTGACGATCCGACTACAAACATGGACGACGTTGCGCCATAGCAATCGCTAAACCAATCTCCAGGGGTTACTGACAATGCCAGAAGCACGATCAGCCTGACCACGAAGGTCTATTCCTGCATGCAATCAAAGAACAAGCAAGAATATGATAAAGCAATCTGAATATTGCAAATATAGATGAAGTATTGATAAAGGTGGGGATCCGTAAGCGGTCTTGGTCTGGTCGTTGGACACAAACGAAGTACACGAAGTTGCAATGGCTAACTTTTGACTAAACAAATCCCAAAGAAAAAGCTACTAGATGGATCTACTTATATAGGAGCAAGGGGTGGCGGCCAAGGAGGTGGAAGGACGTCCCAAGGCATCCTAAAACTAACCCTAGGTCGTACAAGGCTCATGGGCCCAAGTGGAGGTGATGCAACACCTTTGGACTTGTAGTTTGACTCGGATTCTGCTGCAGCGTCAGATTGTTTCGTCGATATCTCAACGCTCCGGACGAATTTGAAGGTGAATCCAATTGGGTTGGAAAGTGTACGGAATCTAGTTTCCAACAAAAAAAAGAATCACCTAATTCGGAGTCCGTATGAAGGAGTTCTTGCCATTTTGAGTTAGGTATGTTTGTGCTGTCCGAATCTGGATGCAGAACGTGAAAAACTTGGACTCTATCTTCTCTTGGCCCAAAAGTGACGTGAGAGAACTTTTTGAACAGCACCTAAACTTCTCTTTTTCCCTTATCTTCATATGTGGATTGTACAAATGTCCCATACACCTGGAATTAGACATGGCACAAAAGTCTGTGAAGTATTTTTCCTGGATGACATAAATAAATTATTGCATAGTTTGCATTAGAAATCACCTCACAAATATACATGTATGCAATATTTTTGGTCGTATCCAAGGTAGTCATGTCCTCATCATCCTCCCTTTCTTGAAAATAAAGCCGTCCTCGGCGTTGCTTAATCTGAAATGTGGGTAAGAAAATAGACAAGGTGTACATGTTGTATATGTATATGTCATCCATTTTTACTTCCCTTAATTTTCGCACATATGACACATGTATAGATGTGTAACTTTCGTAGTTCATAAAATATAAAGCCAAAATATTATCACAAGAAGTAGAAGGCATGAAAATATTTCAACTCAATTTGCACATATAAGTGAAGCTCTTAATCGTTACAGAAGATTGGCAATGCTCATCATTAAACCATCCCAACCTTGATGAACCATCACCAAGATTAGAGGTCATATCAAAATGATTAAGCATTGGCACAACTATTTTCACACGTATTTGATCCAAATCTGATTTATTCCCTGATTCAAATGGTTCTTTCGCATCAATAGTTAATTCAATTGGTTCACTCATAATTGTTCGATCACATGGCAAAGTCAAATCACGAACATATTCCTCTAAAATAGTTGGTGTGATCAAAGTAGTGGATAGCTCATCGCATGGTTCATTTAAATTGACAAGGCATTCATCATACTCATGTGGAGGTGGAAGATCGGTACCTTTGTCATTACCTCTTATGATCAACTCAGATGATGTAGGCACTGTCGGAGGTGATGTGTCACATGGTGGAGGTGATGTAGTCCTCACAACAACTGATGCGTCTGTCATAGTACGCCTAGTAGTGGAAGGAACAACCGTATCATCTCTTGGAATGTGCACCTGGCACTTATTCTCCTTATGGACAATACGTCGTTTTATTTCCTGTTCAGCACTACAAGCAAGATGAAACAAATGGTCCATAGGATAATACTATTCATGAATTAGCATCTCCTGAATATCACGGTTTAATCCTCCCCAAAATCTATCCATAAAATCATCTTCACTTTCCTCTAAAACGGAGTGCAACAAGGTAGTTCGTAAATCATCATAATATTTTGTTACGGTGTCACTACCTTGTTTCAAATGTTGTAGTTTTTTAATTATGCCACGAGTATAATAAACATCGACAAATCTATCTCTCATCACAAGTTTTAAATCATCCCAAGTAGTAGGTACATGATTAGGGTATAACCGACAATATTCACTCCACCAAACTAAAGCATAACCAGTGAAAGAACCAACCGCAACCTTAACTTTTTTACGTTCATCAAAACTATGGGAAGCAAATATATTATTAATGTTGAACTCCCATTCAATATATAAATCAGGTTTAAAACGACCATAAAAAGGTGGCATGGAAATAAGAACCTGTTTGTGCGCATTCTGATTTCTTTGTACCTCTTGTGATGGTGGTTGTATTTTCTGAGGTGATGACACGTCTCCCACGATCGATGAAGCCCAACTGACTCTTGAACCTGCCATGATTAGTAGAAACAAGAAACAAAATCCAAAAATAATGTTCCTATGAACTACTAGGATGTGGTGGTAAAGCGCTCACAGTAAAGCAAATATCAATATCTTACAAGTTCTTACCATGCAGCAGGTGGTGATAGGCAACCAGCAGTGTCAAATAACTCCAAAGATTGAGTAAAGCGATTGCCAGGTGAACGTACGTAAACACAGTGTAGAAATATGTGGAGCTGGGTTGGCTTTATATATGGTAGCAAAAGATTAGCAATAATCAATTCAGAGATGTAATGTTGAATAAACGCTCAACGACGGTACTGTGCTGGTCCTATGCTAGAGCGGACTAGAGACGCGAGCCTATAACACTAATGAGGTCACGGTGTAGCACAACTAGCATCAATAAAGGATACGAAGTAGCTCTGGACAGCAATATATAAGTGAAGATCACAACAGCAGTAAAGATAATGATGAAAACAACTGCCAAGCAGAATATACAACAACACTCTCTCCAACTTTATTTTCCTTCTTTTTCTTTTTCTTTTTTCTCACACTTTTTTTTCTTTTTCTTTCTCTCCTCTTTTTTTTTCTTTCTCCCCCTTTCCAAGACAAACTAGATAAGATGCAGATTGGATCAAGCAAATATGCGAACGACTTCAACTATGATTGTGACAATGAACGATGGGTAGCACGAGGTGGAAATTGATGGATGAGGTGGTGTACAGCGGAAGGGATAACGATGCAGCGGCGACATGACTAATGTGAACAGAACTCGAAACTCTAACGAACTAGACACTAAGACCAGCAACTCGACACGACGATGCAACCGATAATTCAATAATGCAAATAATGAAAAGAAAATTGCAAAGGCTCAGACTGGCTAGGACAAAGGATGAATAGATCTAACTTTTTTTGTGGCTTTTCCTTGGACAATAGGTAAGAAAATAAATCTAATCTAGGAATAACTGGAAATTCTCACCGAGCAACCTGAAAACTGATACCACTTGATAGAGGCGAGGGGCCCGATCTTTCGATGAGATGATAACTATCGATTTGGTGGAGTCAACTTTGACGATCCCACTACAAACATGGACGATGTTGCGCCTTAGCAATCGCTAAACCAATCTCCAGGGGTTACTGACAATGCCGGAAGCACGATCAGCCTGACCACGAAGGTCTATTCCTGCATGCAATCAAAGAACAAGCAAGAATATGATAAAGCAATCTGAATATTGCAAATATAGATGAAGTATTGATAAGGGTGGGGATCCGTAAGCGGTCTTGGTCTGGTCGTTGGACACAAACGAAGTACACAAAGTTGCAATGGCTAACTTTTGACTAAACAAATCCCAAAGAAAAAGCTACTAGATGGATATACTTATATAGGAGCAAAGGGTGGCGGCCAAGGAGGTGGAAGGACGTCCCAAGGCAGCCTAAAACTAACCCTAGGTCGTACAAGGCTCATGGGCCCAAGTGGAGATGATGCAACACCTTTGGACTTGTAGTTTGACTCGGATTCTGCTGCAGCGTCAGATTGTTTTGTCGATATCTCAAAGCTCCGGACGAATTTGAAGGTGAATCCAATTGGGTTGGAAAGTGTTCGAAATCTAGTTTCCAACAAAAAAAGAATCACCTAATTCGGAGTCCGTATGAAAGAGTTCTTTCCGTTTTGAGTCAGGTATGTCTGTGCAGTCCGAATCTGGATGCAAAACGTGAAAGACTTGGACTCTATCTTTTCTTGGCCCAAAAGTGACGTGAGAGAACTTTTTGAACAGCACTTAAACTTCTCTTTTACCCTTATCTTCATATGCGTGATGAGGACATCACTAACAAGGTTACACCCACAGCTCCAACTGGCACATATACAGGACCAATTACTAGAGCTCGCGCACGCCAGTTAAATTACCAGGTACTTTCGTTTCTTGGTAATGAATCTAATGTTCATGAGAATATGATGCTGCCTAAATTGGATACATTTGTATTGCTTACAAATGAAGGGCCTAGCTTGGACAAGAAGAATGAACATTGGAGCAAGATCAAGCATGGAGATGATGGCATGCACAAGGGGAACAAGAATGGAGTTATAAGTGATGATTTCAGGACTTTGAAGCCACCATAATGAGTGCGTGAAGCCTTGGACGAAATATACAAGACGCCACTTCATAAATTTTGTCCAGAGGCTATTATAGGTGCTGCGTCACCTTATTATTGGGCCAGGCCCATGTAATTTCGAAATACTTGAGTATAAGCTGTTTTTAGAGTCCGTATGTGTGGGGAAACAAGAGTTAGGGTTGGTTTCGGACCCCTCCACCAAGGGCCACGAAATTTCTCCCTCTTTCCCTCATATATACAGCCCTTAGGGCGTCGTTTAGACTTTGGGGTTTTGTTTAGATTAAAAGTTTGCCATAGCTGCAACTTCGCGTACTTCGTTTGTGTTCAACGACCAGACAAAGGCGTCACATAACCCCACCTTGATCAATAAAGCTTTCCTCTTATATTCGCAATATCCAGATTGCAATCTTAGTTTCTTGCTTGTTCTTCGTTTGCTTGCAGGAAACAGACCTTCGTGGTCAGGTTGATCGTGCTCCGGTGTAGTCGATAACCTCTCGGAGTTGGTTTATCGATTGCTAAGGCGCGACGTCCACGCACGTTCGTAGTCGGATCGTCAAAGTCGACTTCATCCAAACGATAGCCACCATCTCATCGAAAGACGGGACACCTTTGCCTCTATCAAGTGGTATTAGATTTCCAGGTTGCTCGGTGAGATTTTACAGTTTTTCATAGTTTAGATCGAGTCTGTTCTTCATACCTATAGTCCACGTAAAAGCCAACAACAAAAAAATTAGGGTTAGTTCATCCCATCCGAACCAATCTGAGCCTTTGCATAATCTTTTCTGTATTTGCTTTGTTGAATTTGCGGTTGCATCGTCGTGTCAAGTTGCTGGTCTTAGCGTCTAGTTCTTTAGAGTTTCGAGTTCTGTGCACAGTTTGTCACGCCGCCGCCGCACCATATTCATCGCCGCTGCCATACCACCATCGCTACCATATCCTACCACCGCCACCACATACCACCACCGCTGCCATAACCTACCACTGCTGCCATAACCTACCACCGCTGCCATATCCTACCACCATATATCCACCACCAATCCGAGTTCTTTTCATATTAGGTTTGTTCTCGAGATCCATCTAGTTTCGGTTTCGTGTTTCCTTGCGGGAGTAGGTCTCGGAAAAAAATTCGACAGGTGAATTTTTTTTCCCGATCCTATTTTTGGGCTTTTCTGAGTCTTTTGAGACACGTGCCACCATACTGTTTTTTTACCGCACTTTTTCGTCGTCGCTGCCCTGTTTCCGAAAAAAAAAATCGTCAAAATTTTTTGGTTTCTGGAGACCCCCTGGCAGTTTTTAGGCCAAAATTTCGACAGGTGAATTTTTTTCCCTATCCTATTTTTGGGCTTTTCTGAGTCTTTTGAGACACGTGCCACCATACTGTTTTTTACCGCACTTTTTCGTCGTCGCTGCCCTGTTTCCGAAAAAAAATCGTCAAAAATTTTTCGTGCCTATCATCTTAGTTTGACTTGGGAAGTGTTTTGAGACACTCGCCATTATAGTGATTTTCGGCAAAAAAAAGCAGCGCAAAAAATAAAAATAAAAAAAAGAGCGCAAAAAAAAAAATTGGCGATTTTTTTTTCAGAGTGTGCTTTCCCCTTTATTACGTGCAGCGCCGTGATTTTGTTATTGTTCTAGGCTCGCGTCTCTAGTACGGTCTAGCCTAGGACCAGCACAGTACCGTCGTTGAGCGTTTATTCAACTTTGCATCTCTGAATTGATTATTGCTGACCCCTTTTGCTACCATCTTATAAGCCTTCTGATGCGGAGCATCCTATGAACATCACCATGTCATGAGTCTGCTTGGCAAGTGACACGTGTGACCTCTACTTCTCATACATAAAGGTGAATCATCTCCTTTACACGTGTTCACTTGACCCCTTCAAGGATGGTATACTACTTGACACTCCACTCGTGTGCATGCATAGGTATTGTCGGAGCTTCACGGACGACGACGAGGAGTGCAAGCGCCAAGGATCACCTACACCATCTGCGAGGGAAGCGTCGAAGAGAAGACGGAAGAAACGGAGCTGCTGGGAAACCTACAGGCTCCGGACGTCCGGCCTCTACCAGGCGACCGGACGACCGGAGGCCACCGGACGTCCGTGACATCGGCATCAGAACCGAAATCCAGGAAATTACCGGAAGTCCGGGAGCTACCGGACGTCCGGTCCCTCCCGAGCCACCGGACGTCCGGTGTCCAGCGGACGACCGGTACCTGTCTGCGTACAGCGTTTGGGCCGAGGCCCATGTATCCCTTTCGCCCCTCACTTACCCCTTGGTGGCCCTAGACTATATAAACTCCTCCACCTCCACCACTTTAGGGTTAGCATTGATTTAGCTCATATGTGAGATAGAGCTTTGCTCATCCATCCCGGATCTACTCCACGAGAGAGACCGCGGCCCCTCTACGGAGAAGATCCACCATGGATTCAAGACCCCTAAACAGGAAGATCCTTCGCGGATTCAAGACCTCCTATTGGAGATGAACTCTACCTTGTATCTTTCCCTTTGTTGTTCATGTACTCGTGATCTTGTGTGTTTGATTGTCTAGTGGATGTGTGATTGGACTTGTTCTTGAGTGATTCTCTCGTGTTTCCCCTCGTGTTCCCCTCTCGTGTTCTTCGTGTCCATCGTGTGATCCCCTCCATTTCGTGAAAGATCGGCCATCTAGGGTTCCACCCTACATCATTATGGTAATAGAGCCATGGTTTCTCATGAAATTGGAGTCCCCCATCTAGTTTAGGATCATTATGGTATCATGAGCCAAGGTTTCTCACGAATTTGGAGCCTCCGCACCATTTTCTAGCCTTCTTTTGTTGTGTTCTTCCCCAAATTCGAAAATTCCCCACCAAAAATAGCCCCAATTTTTTTTGTGATCTGTTGGTTTGATGACGTTTTGTTGATTTTGATCCTTGGATTTGCTTGGTTTCAAGTGGATCTAGCATTTCCCCAAGTTTCCCCATCTTTCATCCACGAAATCTCATCAATTTTGACCCCAAAATCTCCAAATTCCGCCCAAAATCGCGTCCCGGATCTCAAATCTCGCGTTGACCCCGACCCACCGGACGACCGGCGTTTTACCGGACGTCCGGACCCTCTCGAAGCACCGGACGTCCGGAACTCACCGGACGACCGGAACCACATATACAGCAGAAAATACCGGATTTCCGGTCTTTTCCGGACGTCCGGTACACCCAGATTTTGACTTCGGCTGATTTTTGTTTTGGTCATAACTAATTCATACGAACTCCGATTTGGACGTTCTTGAGCTCGTTTTGAAGCTCTTGACATCCCCCATTCCACAAAAATACCACCATATTCATTTGACTCCATCATATTTTGTGGATTTTGACATCTTTGCCTAGGGCCTCCACCACATCATCCGCTATACCACCACCGACTTCCGCAACCTAACCATTTTGTCCCCCATAGCATTTGTGGTTGCTTGAGTAGTGATTTGAGTCTCCTAAGGTGTTTAGGCTACTTAGGGACCATTGCTTCTTCATCAACCACCACCACCACTTCTGCATAGCTTAGTCCACTATACATAGCCAACCCAACTTAACCAAATTTTGTTCGAGCTTGTTTGAGTTGTGGCTTGTGTCTCCTAAGGTGTTTCGGCTACTTAGGGACCGTGACTTCAACTCCGACATCGTGTATAGCCCATCTTTCCACTTCCGCAACCACCACGGCATCGCCGCTACCACCATTTGACATTTGTCCTTGAGATTTTGAGTTGTGGTTTTTCCGTTTCCTAAGGTGTTTCGGCTAATTAGGAACGGGTCTACATCAAGAGCACCACCTCTCATCATCGACACGGACGGTAACTTCGACGACATCATTGTATATTCCCTTGCAATTGCATTGTTAACCCCTAGCCCATTTTGCGTCACTTGCCTATCGAGACTAGCCTTTGAGTATTGCCGGCAACGTTACTTGTGCACATTAGTGATCATCGATCCGCCCTTCCATTGCATATATACCATATCATATTGATATCATCATATCATCTCTTGTGTCACAAGATTGTTCCCGCATATACACAATTGCTATCTTGGTTTGTGCATCGTGGCCATACAAAAAAAAAGATAGAATAAGCTTTTAAGCAAAAAGAGAAAGACAAAGAAGCTTGTAAGCAAGAGCCATAGCATCACAAAATATCATATCATACTTGATCATCTTGGATCATCTTGTGCTCAAAGCACCGGAACATCATACATATAGCATACTTGGGATAGAAGTCGTTGCATTTTGCTTAGTAGGTTGTGCACAAGTTCGTATCCGCCTATTGTGCAATCGCGCTAGCGTCTCTAGTGTTGTGCAACACGAGCATTTTCGTGGATTCCACTTTTTGGCTCATTCCTTGGTTGCACGACCCCATCTATCTATCCGTGTGTGTGTTTCCGTGTGCCACCCATATTGCTATTGGTCTACTTGTTTCACTTGCGAATTTGTGAATCTCTTTCAACTTTATTGACTCTTGCTAACATTTTGCATCAAATTTTTGTGCCACTATCCTCACCGAGCCACTCGAAAAGCTTTACTTGATAGGTGTGAGTGAACAAGTCCGATACCAATTCCACTATTCTTTCATTTCACATTGAGTGAAACGGGATACATCCTCAACGTTGGGAAAAGGTAACTTGGTATTGTTTATCTCATCTCCTACTCACCTTTGCTCGAGTCTTGTGATGGATAGGCAAAGCATTTCTTCTACTTTGGTCTACACCAACAACGAAAAGTTTGATGCCATGACGAACAACTTGTGCGCCAACATGAATGCTCAAATGGAGGAGCTCAACGCTCTCATCAAGAACCGCAAGAGGTCTCCCTCATCTTCGAGAAGACGCTCAAGTGCACATCCTTCCGAGCTACCATCTCCGGCAAGATCTCATCGGCATCGACACCATCAACGCCAAGAACGTGAAGGTCAAGAGCTCAACACCAACAACCGCTCAACGACTTCACCGTACACCTTGGCATCTTCGCCAAGCAACTTCAAGGCATCTTCGCCTTTGGATATGCAACATCTTCGCCCACAAGCACCTCAAGCTTATGATCAAGAGAAGCTCCCCAAGCTCAAGTCCGCGACTTCCACGAGCTACTACGACCTCGACAACGACCACGAGATTCCTTTCTATGGGACTCAAGAACCCGAGGAGTATCTCGAGTGGGAACGCTTGATGGACGACTACCTCATGCTACTTCAAGTTCCTCCCCAAGATCAAGTGAAGTGTGCCACAAGAAACTTCCACGACTTCGCATCGACATGGTGGTTTCACACACCTTCGGAGGAGTATGACATGAGTTGGCCCAAGACGAAGAGAGCTTTGCGGCGAGAGTTCGTGTCTTCCACATACACGGAACAACTTCTACGCCAATTGGAGAACACCATACAAGGATCCAAGTCCATCGACAAGTACTTCAAGGAGATGAAGATTGCCTTGCGACGAGCCGGCGTGGACGACCCCATTTCGATGAAGCTCCACTTCATGATGGGATTGCACAACGACATCTACAAGACTATCTTCTTTGAGAACTACAAGTCCCTCGACGACAACTACATTGGTGCTCTCAAGGCGGAACAAGAACTTATGATGGCCAAGGCTTCTCCACCGCAAGCAAACTTCTCGAAGACCAAGCTCCATGACGGCGAGCATGAGGGTAGTACCACCATGATGTCCAAGCCCAACGAGCTCCAAGACGACGCTCCCAAGTTCGACTCCACCGCCATCCCTCTTTGCGGCATTGATGAAGCCGAGTCTACTTCGACTCTTTTTCAAGACAGTGCGGCGACGACTACGACTACGGAGCTATTTGAGGACCAAGCTTCGGAGGCGAACGACATGGTGACGAGCAAGGATGATGCTTCCATCTTTGGAGGCGAGAGTGATGATGTGCCATCTTCGGCCTTCATCCACGGCGACGATTACGAGATGGTTGAGCATGGGATTTTCCCTTCGACCATGGCGACGTATGATGACTTGAGTGACTTGTGCCACCATTTTGAGAGTGAGAGCTAGTTCACCACTAGCCCCATATATGACGACTTGCCCCAATTCCCATGTGAGGAGAACCACAACCCCCACCACTTGAGTGAGATGAGGGACTCCACCATATGCGACATTGAGTGCACCTACATTGAGGGAGTAAGTGAGCCACCACATAGAGAGAGTGAGAGAGTTGATAGGTCTTGTGAGGCCACTTTCGACACTAACGACTTGACCTCTACCTCTATTGTGTCTTCTCATTTGGTGCTAGGTCCCATTTATGAGGACGCGCCTATCCTCGACGACTTCATCCTACCATTGGACAAGACGATGGCCATGGTGGAATATGATGCACCCCCCACATGGTTCCATCAAGATGAAGATCATGACCACCTTTTGGTCTTTCCCACTGTAATGCCCCGGATGTAATACTTTCCCTTTTGGGCATATAATATATCTCCGGCTTCATCTATTTCCATTCCGGGTTCTTTGTCTTTCGGGTTTTCGTCGTTTTGTTGTGTGAGTGTGTGGCATTCATTCATATCATGTAGACATGTGCATCGCATTGCTTTTGGGTTGTCGGTTGCATCCGGTTCCACGCGTTCCTTCCCGTTGTCCGTTTCGCGTTCCGGAGCTCCCTCACGTGTCCGTGACGTCCCGTAGGCCTACTTTATTGTTTGGGCATGTTACGTTACCGGTGTGCCGCGAGGTTGTTGTGTGTGTTGTTGTTTTGTTGTGTGCAACCCGCCTCTCAAATCTCGTCGCGTTTGGACTCCGTTGGCTATCCCATCAGTTATTCGTGTGGGTCCAAAGTGCCTTCACTTTGTGTCCCAGAAACACCCCTACTGCAGTCTACTACTCTCCTAGGCCCATCTAAATTTTTTTCCCCGCGATCGGATCCGTCGGATCGCGATCGGAGGGCTCTAAACACCCCAGTTCCCCCCAAACCCTAATCCTGGCAAATCTGCTATTTATAGACCCCCTAGGTCCATTTTTGGGCATCCCTAGCCTC
Organism: Secale cereale; assembly: GCA_902687465.1. NCBI lineage: Eukaryota > Viridiplantae > Streptophyta > Magnoliopsida > Poales > Poaceae > Secale > Secale cereale. Next base: position 361,963,552 of record LR738712.1, on the reverse strand, counting down.
TTCCCCAATCTCCCTCAAATTTGGGGCTAAACCAGATCCTTTTTGCCACTTTCCTGTCCCCTCCTCGTTTTCCTCCCCGCAGAAATCCCGCAGTCATCGAGGCACCGTCGTCGCGCTTGGGATCGCTCCTCGATCCGATCTGGGACTCCAGGTCAACGCCGAGGCCCTCCTTCGACCGCGTCAGGCGAGCGACCGCGCCAGCCGCCTGGGCTCCTTCGATCCCGCATCGCCAGCCCGCGGGACCACTTCCCCGGTGCCCCGGCTGGGCCCTCCTTCCTTCCCCGAGGCCCGCCTCCGGCCTTCTCCCGCATCGTCCGAGCCAGCAGCCAGGTGGGCCGCTCCGCTCGCCGGGGCCCAGATCCCCGCCGGACGCTCCGCCGCCACTTGGGCCCCGAAGCCGCGCCGCCATCCGATCGCCAGGCGCCAGCACTCGGGCCGCCTCCTCCTTCGGTCCGTGGGCCGGCTCCTCCTGCATCGCCAGCCGCTGGCCCGCCTGGGATCCCCGCCTGGACCACTTGCCCGATCGCCAGGGCGCCGCCGCCACTCGGGCCGGCCCAGCCACCGCCTCTCCTCCGCCGATCCAGTCCGCCGCCCGAGCCCGTTGTTTTTTTTTCGGATCCAGATCTGAGAAGAGGTTGCCCCTTTTATCCTCTAAGTACCCTGTGATTTTGTTCTCAGATGATATCTTTCAACTGCTCTAACTTCTTGTGTGATTGTCCGTTTCGCGCATATAGCATGTCCAGACGTTCGTGGGATCGTGCACTACGTTTTATCTTTTGGCGTCATGCATGTTAGAGATCTTCTAGGTGCTTGTTTTGCTGTTGCAAGAGTGCATCATGATATAAACTGCTGCTATGTGATGTTTTCATGTCATCTTTGCCATGTGATATCTTTTAGCTCGTTTGTCCGAATGATGCAAATGACATGTCCACGTGTTCGTCTTGCCATGCTGATGCAGGGTGGAACCCTAATCAGCGGATCTTTCATGTTTGGAGGTTGGCACACGATGAACACGGGGATCACAAGAGAAAGACGGGGGAAAACACAAGAGGAAAACACTCAATCAACACGAAGATAATCACACAAGCGCTAGATTCGCGATACAAGGTCAAGATACATGATCCAAGGTCAACACCGGTGATACAAAGATAGTCTTCTCCGTGAGGAGGTCTTGATATCCCTGGGGATCTTCTCCGATGAAGGAGGTCCTGAATCCGTAGTGGATCTTCTCCGTAGAGGCGCACCGTCTCGTGGGAGAAATCCACACAAGTCTGAGAAATGAGCTAAACCACAGCTAAGTCTAACGGAGGGGAGTCAACAGTATATATATTACATGGGTGGTCGCCGTCGTAGCGGACGTCCGTGGGTTACCGGACGTCCGGTGGTTCCGGAGGGACCGGACGTCCGGTAATCCTCGGATTTCCGCTAATTAGCTTCTGTCGCCGTTGTCACGGACGTCCGGTGGCTTCCGGTCGTTCGGTCGTCTGGGAGAGGCCGGACGTCCGGTGTCTTCCGGTCGTCCGGTGCCTGGGAGTCGCCGGTCGTCCGGTGGAGGCCGGACGTCCGGTGCGTGTAGCATCTTCTGCCTTCCTTCTTCTTGTCTCGTGCACTTGTCGGGCCTGTCCTCTTGAGCATCATGTAGAGCTGTCCCGCGGCCTTCGTCCAAGCACCTGAGTATGCATAGAGTCTCTGATGAAGGTAGAGGCCGTGTCTCAAGTGAAACCGAAAGATGTGAAAAGAGGAGCGAGGTCACCTCGGTCTCGAAAGCTCTTGCACGGGCTCTAGTCATGGGTCCTTTGGGCACTTGGTGAGGCGATGAAGGGTCCATGGTGATGGCCCTAGGATACACCGTATCATCTCCCCTCCCTTGGGAAAGATCCGACCTCGGATCGAAATCTTCATCACCATGGAAAGGAGAGAGGTCCTTGATGTTGAAAGTATCGCTCACGGAGTACTTGTCTCGTGGAATGTCGATCTTGTAGGCGTTGTCGTTGTAGCGTGCTAGCACCTTGAAGGGTCCGTCGGCGCGAGGTAGAAGCTTGGACTTGCGCTCGTTTGGGAAGCGGTCCTTGCGAAGGTGAAGCCAAACAAGATCTCCCGGTTGGAACACCATCGGTGCTTTGTTGACGTTGAGCTTGGTGGCGAGACGTTGGACTTGTCACTCGATCATCGCCCTTGTATCTTCGTGCACCTTCTTGAGATAACTTGCTCGTGCACTTGCGTCCATGTTCGTGCGCTCTTGGAGAGGAAGAGGTAGGATGTCCAAAGGCGACAACGGGTTGAAGCCGTAGACGATCTCGAAGGGGGACTTGCCGGTTGTGGAGTGTCTTGCGCGGTTGTAGGCGAACTCGGCGATTGGCAAGCAATGCTCCCATTCCCGGATGTTCCTCTTGATCAACACACGAAGAAGAGTGGAGAGCGTGCGGTTCGTCACCTCCGTCTGGCCGTCCGTTTGTGGATGGTACGCCGAAGAAAAGAGAAGCTTGATTCCGAGCTTGGCACATAGTGTTTTCCAAAAGTAACTCAAGAACTTGACGTCCCGGTCCGAGACGATCGTTTTGGGCACGCCGTGTAGACGAAGTATCTCCCTGCAAAAGAGAGTGGCAACATGTGAAGCATTGTCTATCTTGTTACAAGGAATGAAATGAGCCATTTTAGAGAATCTATCTACGACGACAAGCACGGAATCTTTGCCATTTTGAGTCCTAGGCAAACCAAGTATGAAATCCATGCTTATGTCTTCCCATGGATGATATGGAGTAGGAAGAGGCATGTAAAGACCATAAGATTGAGCTTTGGACTTAGCTTTGCGGCATGTAGAACATCGGTTGGTGAAGCGTGAGACGTCACGAAGCATCTTGGGCCAAAAATAGTTCTTAGAGAGTGTAGCAAACGTCTTGTCTCGTCCAAAGTGTCCCATGAGTCCTCCTCCATGCGATTCCTGCAAAAGGAGCAAACGAAGCGAAGACTCGGGGATGCAAATTTTGTTAGCTCTCATAAGATATCCATCCTTGATGTAGTAATGCTCCCAAGAAGTGTGAGTCAAGCATTTAGCATAAGCAGTTGCAAAGAAAGGATCATGCTCATATAGATCTTTAATATGCTCAAAGCCAATCACATTCAACTCAAGTTGTGTAACAAGCATGCATTTGCGGGAAAGCGCGTCCGCCACAACATTTTCTTTGCCCTTGATGTATTTGATGACATAGGGAAAAGACTCAATGAACTCACTCCATTTAGCATGACGCTTGTTCAACTTAGTTTGACCTTTGAGATACTTGAGTGTCTCATGGTCCGTATGAAGAATGAATTCATGAGGTCTGAGATAGTGTTCCCAAACACGTAGAACTCTCACCAAGGCATAAAGCTCTTTATCATAGATAGGGTAGTTAAGTTGCGCTCCCGATAGCTTTTCGCTAAAGTACGCAATTGGGCGCTTTTCTTGCATTAGCACGCCACCTATGCCGGTACCACTAGCATCACAATGAATCTCAAACGGTTTGTCAAAGTTTGGTAGGGCTATAAGTGGTGCGTGCGTGAGCAAGCTCTTAAGCTCATTGAACGCGGTGTCTTGTGAAGGACCCCAAATGAAGGGTGCGTTCTTCTTGCTCAAAGCGTGTAGAGGCATAGCAATGGTGCTAAAGTCCTTCACAAAACGTCGATAGAAACCGGCTAGACCAAGGAAACTACGCACTTGCATGAGATTCTTTGGTTGAGGCCAAGTTTTAATTGCTTCAATTTTAGTTTCATCAACGTGAACACCTTGAGAAGACACGACAAATCCTAGAAAGACAACCTTGTCAACGCCAAAAGTGCATTTTTCCATATTAGCATACAATTGTTGTTTGCGAAGCGCTTGCAAAACTAGTTGGACATGGTCAACATGTTCTTCAAGCGACTTGCTAAACACGAGAATGCCATCAAAGTAAACCACGACAAAGACACCTATGTAGGGTCTAAGAACAAAGTGCATAAGACGCACAAAAGTGCCGGGTGCTTCCGATAAGCCCATTGGCATAACAAGCCACTCATATAACCCAAACTTGGTTTTGAAAGCTGTTTTCCATTCATCACCCTCTTGAATGCGAATTTGGTAGTAACCACTTTTAAGATCAATTTTTGAAAATATGGTGGCACCACAAAGTTCATCAAGCATGTCATCTAAGCGAGGAATAGGGTGACGATATCTAACGGTGATAGCATTTATCGGGCGGCAATCGGAACACATGCGAAAAGTTCCGTCTTTCTTAGGCACTAGAATAACGGGAACGGCACAAGGGCTTAGACTTTCACGTACATGACCCTTGTCGATGAGTTTTTGCACTTGCCGTTGTATCTCCTTCGTTTCCTCGGGGTTGACGCGGTAAGGAGCCTTGTTTGGAAGTGGAGCACCGGGTACGAGGTCGATGCGGTGTTCTATCCCTCAAAGTGGAGGTAGACCCGGTGGTAGCTCATCCGGAAAGACGTCCGAGAATTCCTGCAACAATTTAGACAACACAAAAGGTGGAGGTGGTGAAGTGTTAGTAGGTTTGGCTTCCCCTTTGCATAGAAGCACAAGGTGGAAGACGCTCGATGGGTTCTCACACACTTCTCTCATCTCACGTTTGGTAGCAAATAGCACTAGTTACTTCTTGTCGCTCATCGTGGAGTCGCTCATATTTGGCTTGTGGCTCTCGCTCTCTTCTTGGTGGCTCGCTCTCTCACCATTCTCTCCATGATGGGTGGTAGGTAAAAGCTTGTCGGCGGCTACTTGACTTGGAGTCATAGGTCGGAGCACGAATTCCTTGCCCTTCATCTTGAAGTGATAGTGATTCGTCCGTCCATTGTGTGTGACTCCACGATCATATTGCCATGGTCGTCCAAGAATAAGGTGGCACACGGACATGGGTATCACATCACACTCAAGAGTGTCCTCGTAGGCGCCAATCTTGAAAGAGACTTGCACGGTGTGCTCGACTCGAAGAATTCCGGCGTCGTTGAGCCACTGGACCTTGTAGGGGTGAGGATGTTTCGTCTTGACCAAATGAAGCTTGTCGCATAGCTCTTCGCTTGCCAAGTTGTGACAACTTCCTCCATCGATGATAACCTTGACGGAGCGTCCATTGATGCCGGCCTTCGTATGGAAAATATGACATCATTGGTCGTCATCTTGTTGATGTTGGAGTGTCAAGACTTTGGAGACAACAAGGTTGGGGCTTGAGTCATTGTCGCAAAACACTTGATTGTCTTCTTCTTCATTGACTTGGCGATGCATAGTGACATGCTCAAGTGCTTCCATCTCATCATCGCTCATGGAGTCATAAGATCCGTCGTCATTGATGATCATGGTGCGAACGGTCTTGCACTCAAATGACTTGTGGCCTCGTCCTTGGCACTTGAAGCATTTTATGGAGCTCGTCTTGTTATTGTCTTCGGTAGGAGTTGTATTTGAGGAAGCTCTTGGCTTGAAGTTGTTGGTAGAAGGTGGACGACTCGATGTAGTCGCATTCTTGTAGCTTGACTTGTCACCGAAGTTTGTAGATGGCTTGGTAGAGGTAGGAGGAGTAGCCGAATTCGTTGAAGCTTGGTTGTAGGAGCCGAAGTTCTTGGAGTTGAACTTGGAGTACTTGTAGTCCTCTTGAACTTGTCGCTCCGCTTTGGTTGCTTGGTGTACTAGCTCGAGGAGATTGTTGTATGGTTGGAAGTCCGCAATCTTCTTGATGGGGTAGTTGAGTCCATTCAAGAATCTCGCCATAGTTCGCTCGTCATCTTCCGTGATGTTTGCTCGTATCATGGCAATCTCCATCTCCTTGTAGTACTCTTCAACGGACTTGGTTCCTTGCTTGAGGAGTTGTAGCTTCTTGAACAAGTCACGATTGTAGTGTGTAGGCACGAAGCGTGCTCTCATCACTTCCTTCATTTGAGCCCAAGTGGTGATAGGAGGTTCGCCTTTGGCTTCTCTTCTCTCTATGATTTGCTCCCACCAAATTAGAACATAGTCTTGGAACTCAAGTGATGCCATTGCGATCTTCTTCTCTTCATCGAAGTTGTGAAGGCGAAAGATCTTGTCAACTTTCAATGCCCATGAGATGTAGTCTTCGGGATCAATGCTTCCGGAGAACTTTGGCATGGTGAAATTGAGCTTGCCATAGCGATGCTCATCGTTGTTTCCTTGCCTATTGGGAAGGCGATCTCGATTTTGGCGGTTTGCCATATCGTGTTGCTCTTGAGGATGTAGACGTTCTTGTTGGAGTTGATGTGCTTGTTGAGGCTGTTGCTCTTGGCGCGCTTGAGGAGGAGCTTCTTCTTGTATCCGTGCTTGATGGCGCCTTGCTTGCATCTCATCGCGAATGAAATCCTCTTCTTGACGATTGTGTCGAGTGCGGGCTGCCACATTGCGATGTGCATCTTGTAGAGCACGTTGCGCCTCCATAGCTTGAGCTTCTCGACGTTATTGTGCTTGGCGGTTAGCCTCAGCATCTTGTTCTTCTTGATATTGACGTGCTCGCTCTTCTTGTTGTTGGCGTAGTCGTTGCCGTTCTTGTGCTTGCTCAAGTGTAGCTTGGTTTTGACGACGTCGACCTTCTTGCCGGTCGAATATCTCTTGAGAACTCTTGTCATGTAGAGATTGCCGGTGGTCATGTCGAGCTTGACGTGCAGCTTGACGAAGAGTGTTTGACGTAGGTGTACTTGAGTCTTGCGTTGAGTCGGTGTGTCGACTTGAGCGGCTCCGTCTTTGAGAAGATGTTGAGGAAGAACGTCGGTTGATGATCAATGTCCGGAGCTCATTGTATTGAGTAGATATGTTGGTGTTGATGAGGTCGATTTGCTCCTTGGTACTTTGTTGGAATTGGCGCGCGTCCTCGGCGACTTGACCAATGTACTCTCGCATAGCTTCACTCTCTTGATGTAGAGCTCGTTGGACACCGAATAGATGTAGTTTGGTGACGTAGTTGTTCGCTTCTTGAGGATCGTCGAAGATCGGGTTCGAAGATGAACTTGGCCTATCCATCATCACAAGCAAGTATGTGAGTGGGAGAAAAGGAGAAGACAATATCAATGTACCTTAACCGAGGTTGAAAATGGATCGATGATCACTCAACAATGTAACCCGGAAATAGCACTATTGGTATCACTTCGTGTCGATTCTCACACCTACACAAATAAGGCTTTTAGAGGAGCTCGGTTAGGACGTGGCACAAATTCAATGCAATAGTCAAAGTGACTCAAAGATGTTGAAAATGGTTCACAAATTTGCTCATGCAACAAGTAGATCACTAGCAAAGGTAGCACACGGAACACACGCACGGATAGACCAATGTGGTCGTGCAACCAAGGATGAGCGAAAATGTGGTGAACCACGGAAAATGCTCGTGTTGCACAACACTAGAGAGACGCTAACCGATTGCTTAATAGGCGGATACGCACTTGTGCACGACCTATGAGAGGCAAAATGTAACGACTATCTATCACAAGTATGCTATGAGTGTATGATGTGCCGATGCTTGAGCACAAGATGATGTTGCTATGATGTATGATCTCTTTGGATGCAAGGCGTATGATGCTATTGTTTCTATGCTTGGATTGGCTCTTTTGCTTAGAAGCTTTTGAGCTCTTTCTTTGGGCACATATGCATTCTTCTCGAATCGAGGTAGCTATTGTGTATGCGGAGCACTCTTGTGGCACACGGGGATATGCAAGATACCAAGATGATGTGATGTTACTCACAATGATGTAGTATGCAATATCTATCACTATCACTAATGTGCACAAGTGTCGTGGCCCGGCAATACTCAAATGGCTAGTCTCAATGGGAAAGCTACGCAAAGATGGTTCATAGGGTGACAATGCAATTGCAAGGTAGAATGAGCGAAGTGTCGTCGATGTTACCGTCCTTGCCGAAGTTGAGCGGAGGTGTTGTCGAAGTCTTGCCGTCCCAAGGTAGCCTAAACATCCAAGGAAACGGTGAAACCACAACTCGAGTATCCAAGGCAAAGGGAGACAAACTTTTCAAACTTAGAGCGGGAAAGCGATGGTGGTTGCGGAAGGTAGATGGCCGTTGCGGAAGGTGGAAGGTATTTGCGGAAGGTGGAACGGAACTGAACAAGTTCAGCTTCGACAGGGTTGGTCGGACGTCCGGCAGTTACCTGTCGTCCGGTCGGTCTGGGTGTGTCGGACGTCCGGTGGAGACCGGAAATCCGGTAAAAGCTTCTGTAAGCGGGGTGCCGGTCGTCCGGTGTTTAGCGGACGTCCGGTGTCTCGAGAGGTGCCGGACGTCCGGTAAACGTCGGTCGTCCGGTAGGTTTAGGACTGGGTTGGTGGGATCCGTGGCAAAAATGGTGAAACGTGGTCGGATTTGCGGTGGGAAAAGGGTGAAAAGGTGGGGAAATGCTAGATCGACACGTGGCACAACAAATCCATGGAACAAATTCAACAAAATCTTGCCAAATCAACAGATCACAAAAAAAATTTGGGGCTATTTTTGTGGGGAATTTTCGAAATTGGGAAGAACACGACAAAAACAAGCTAGAAAACAAAGTGTGGGGCTCCAAAATCGTGAGAAACCTTTGCTCTTGATACCATATGATGCAGGGTGGAACCCTAATCAGCGGATCTTTCACGTTTGGAGGTTGGCACACGATGAACACGGGGATCACAAGAGAAAGACGGGGGAAAACACAAGAGGAAAACACTCAATCAACACGAAGATAATCACACAAGCGCTAGATTCGCGATATAAGGTCAAGATACATGATCCAAGGTCAACACCGGTGATACAAAGATAGTCTTCTCCGTGAGGAGGTCTTGATATCCCTGGGGATCTTCTCCGATGAAGGAGGTCCTGAATCCGTAGTGGATCTTCTCCGTAGAGGCGCACCGTCTCGTGGAAGAAATCCACACAAGTCTGAGAAATGAGCTAAACCACAGCTAAGTCTAACGGAGGGGAGTCAACAGTATATATATTACATGGGTGGTCGCCGTCATAGCGGACGTCCGTGGGTTACCGGACGTCCGGTGGTTCCGGAGGGACCGGACGTCCGGTAATCCTCGGATTTCCGCTAATTAGCTTCTGTCGCCGTTGTCACGGACGTCCGGTGGCTTCCGGTCGTCCGGTCGTCTGGGAGAGGCCGGACGTCCGGTGTCTTCCGATCGTCCGGTGCCTGGGAGTCGCCGGTCGTCCGGTGCAGGCCGGACGTCCGGTGCCTGTAGCATCTTCTGCTTTCCTTCTTCTTGTCTCGTGCACTTGTCGGGCCTGTCCTCTTGAGCATCATGTAGAGCTGTCCCGCGGCCTTCGTCCAAGCACCTGAGTATGCATAGAGTCTCTGATGAAGGTAGAGGCCGTGTCTCAAGTGAATCCGAAAGATGTGAAGAGAGGAGCGAGGTCACCTCGGTCTCGAAAGCTCTTGCACGGGCTCTAGTCATGGGTCCTTTGGGCACTTGGTGAGGCGATGAAGGGTCCATGGTGATGGCCCTAGGATACACCGTATCACATGCTCTACATGTTGTATGTGCTAGGTTGCATGATAGATTTATTCTTGCCATGTTTATCATCGTTGCAAAGTGCCATGTGGCTGTGATGTTGTTTCACTTGTTATGAAATGCCTTCTTGTTGAGCTCGTTGCTATCGTTGTGTTTATCTCAATGAAGCATGCTTGTGTGTTTCGGAATCACCATCATGTGTACTTTGATGAGGTGCTTACCACTTGCCATGTTTAGTTTCGAGGTGACTTAAACATGCTCTTTTAGATGCCATGATGAAATTGCTGTTTTAGGACTTAGTGGATTTTCACTAAGTCTGAAATTTGTAACGTTCCGATGCCATGTTCGTGTGATGTTCTAGGACAAAGCATGATAGTTTTGGAGTGGATCTTGATTGTTCCTTGTAGTATATATTGTTGGCTTTCCATTCATGTTCTCACATGTCTATTTGAGTGGCTGTAGCATGTTTATCTTTTGCTCCAAAGTTTCAATAAAATTCTGCTGCCAGAATTTTCTTGTCAAGTTCAATATGTCCAAGTTCATTGCTATTGAACCGTGACTCCTTTGGGGGTGCACCTTTGGACTTAGTTGCTGTAGTATATGTCTAGTTTGTGTTCTAGGTCTTTGCCATGTTGTTTGAGTGCTGTAGCTTAATTATTTTGTGCTCCGAAGTTGCTATGTCGCTGTAATTTTCAACTTTCGCTCATTTCTTGTTTCGGGCATAACTTTTAGCCCGTAACTCCGATTTCAGCGAATCTTATATGAAACTTGATTTATTTTCTGTGTAGATTCACAATATCATATTGTTATCATGTTTTGAGGTGTTTTGCTTGAGTGCTATTTCCGTGCTCCGTGTGCATCCTTAGTGCATCCATCATGCATCCATCATTTTCGAGTGCGCATTGCATCTTGTTGATTTGTGCTTGGTGTGATTGTTTTGTTTAGAGCCGGAAGCTGAGACCGAGTACGAGTACGAGCACGAGGTTTCCAACGAGGTTGAGCACGAGGACCCTTCTTACGATCCGAACGACTTCTCTTCAGGCAAGATGACCGAACCCCGATAACATTACTATCTTTGCCTATTGCTAGTAGTTCCGCTCTATAGTGTTGCCTCGATGCCCATGATCTTCTTGTCAGCCTCCTACTGTAACCATTGCCATGTTTAACCAACCTACCTATGCAAACCGTTGCTTGGCTAAGTACGCTTCGCTCAGCCCTTCTTATAGCATTGCTAGTTGCCGGTGAAGATCGAAGATGCTTGCTTCATGTTGAAGTTTGGTTGGGTTTTATCACACTATATAAATGCTTAAAATGAAATCATCTATATATTGGCAAGGGTGGAAGGCTAAGCCTTTTGCTTGGTGATTTGTTCCACTCATGCCGTTAGGAACCGTATAAACTGGTGTTATGTTCCTTGATTATGCGTTCCTAACACGGTTAGGGTGTATGGGACCCCCTCGATAAACCGCTAAGTGCTAAGTCTTTTCCAGCAAGTCCCAACATTGGTACTATTTGCCTAATAACAAACTAAACTTGCATAGGGAGTTATAAACCCTTTTTCTTAATCAACAACCCTGGGCCAGTGCTCCACATGAGTGTTGGTCCGAACAGGGGGTCCTGCGGGGCCACCTCAAGGAAACTCGAGGTCTGGTAAAAACCCGTAGCATCACCCATCCGGTCGTGTCCTGAGACTTAGATACGCGCGGCTACTATCAGGGTGTCGACATGCCGGGAGGATTTGCTGGATTAGCCTTACCTTAGTTCGGAGTATCTTGAGCACGGGATTCCGAGAATACTCGGGTCTTCCCACTTTGGAGTTGCGACTCCACGGATCGTGGGCTTGTAATGGGTCAAGTTGGAACACCCCTGCGGGGTTATGAACTTTCGAAAGCCGTGCCCGCGGTTATGTGGCAGATGGGAGCTTGTTAATATCCGGTTGTAGATAACTTGACACAATGTTTCTAATACACTACCAGCGTGTGTTCCGTGACCGTCAATTTCCGAATAGGGATTCGGGAGTTGAACACGGAGGGGTTATGTTTGTGGAGCTTGTAGCTAGGATCACTTCGTGATCACTTCTCGACCGAGGCTTTCTCTTCTCGCTCTCACTCACGTAAGCTAGTTGCTAGTTGCTGCTGCAGACACTTATTCTTTTCTTCAGCCTTTATCGTCTCCCAAAGGCTTAAATAGTCTTGTTACCCGGGAACGGGATTGCTGAGTCCTCTGTGGCTCACAGTTACTTCACCACACCAGATGCAGGTCCAGTTGTGAGCTATCCAGGTGATGGCACCGAGCTGGATTGGGAGTACGACGAGGAGCGTAGTCGGTACTATGTTCGTTATCCGGATGATCAGTAGTGGAGACTCCTACTAGGATTCGATCCGCCTGTGGTTTATTTATTTCAGTTTGGTAACTTGACATTTGGGTTTTGCCCTTAGAGGGTTGTGATATTCTTAATGTATGATGATTGAGACATGTTATGTAATTGTGTGACGTGGCGAGTGTAAGCCAACTATTTATGTTTACAATCCCCTCTTTTACATGAGATGTGTAAAGATTACCAAACTTGAGATCATTCTAGGATGGACTTATGCCTTTAAGTCGTGCCTCGACACGTAGGAGGTATAAATCCATCCTGGGCATTACAAGTTCGTATTCAGAGCCTTCTCCGACCTAGGAGCCCCCACTGTTTGATCGAATCATTGACGGTCGAGTCTAGGCACACACTGAAAACTTTTTGAGTCCTATATTATATCGGAGAGTAGGATTTCTTTGCTTCTCATCTCCTTTCTCTCTGGTGAGGACTCCTGACGACTACTCTTGTCTCTCCTATCTTCAAAAATTGCACCAAATTTTTTTTAGGAATCCCGCGAGTATTCTGGGATTGTTTCGATGTTCTTGTGACGAGGATATTGTTCTCGATGCCTCCTGACATTAGGGGTTGTGGCAGTGTCCCGGGGAGTTGAGCTTCGGGGTATTGTCGTCACAAGCATATCGCGGCAGTACTAAATACTTAAGACGGCCGACATCGAAAATCTCTCCTATACGGCCAGTGGCAAGATAACCCCGACATCACCCAGTACTGGGGAGGTAGTTCGGGAGTATTGCCATAGCTTGTTATAGTGGATGCTTTTCGAAGGTCCGAGGTACACAGTTTCCGAGAAAGACTGGTTTTGTGTTGAAGGATGGATACACCTGGATGTAGGTTTAGAGTTGATTGCGCGGTGCTTCCCGTGTATCCCCAACACCTGATTGCATAACTGGAATCTTTCGGAAATTTATAGGTGGGTTTATCCAGTAGATCGTAGGCATTCTTCCAACGGATGCAGGTTAGTGAGTTCGGGGTTCTACATTGAGTGAAGTGGTTATATGACCGATGTTACTATCAGGAGTTGCATCTTAAATGGTCCTTGGCTATGCTGATCCGGGGATTGCAAAACCTTTTCGTAACGCGTTCATATGCTTTCAGCACAAAGATGTTAGAACGAAACTCCTCTCTTGTGTTTGTTCCCATCCGTACCTTGTTGTTTTCTTATTTTACCTTTTGTCCCCTATGTGGCTTCTCGTGAAGATTGATGTTATCATTTAACTGAGAATTTCATTCGTTCCTCTTGTTCGAATGATTTCATTCGTTCTTATTGTTCGAATGATTATTGTGAAGACTTGTTGCAATTCATTCCATTGATTCAGCTTATACCTTTTGTCAATCAATTGCTGATTCGTGGTCATCTCTTTCAGGATGGCTCCGAAAAAGGTTCCCAACGCTAACCCAGAGGTGGAAGAGGTCCCAGATCGTCCTCCTTCCCCTCCTCCTCCGCCCGAGGCTTGGAGAGCGATTATGCAGACTACAGCTCAGAACACCCAGTTGTTGATGCAGATGATGCAGCAGATGCAAGCTAATCAAGCTAATCAGGGTGTTCCAGGGAATCAAGGCAACTTCTTCAACCAGCAGCACCATGCTACTCTCAACCAGTTCCTGGCCAACAATCCTAAAGCTTTCAGTTACTGTGTCGACCCTCTTGATGCTGAAGATTGGTTAACCGACATAAAGAAGCATTTTGAGTGCAGTAACGTGAAGGAAGATGATTATGTGAAGTTTGCAGCCTTCCAACTCAAAGATCAAGCAGCTGATTGGTGGCAGCAGTACAAAGACTCCAGGCCAGGTCAAGTGATCTCTTGGGAGAATTTCTGCAAGGATTTTCGTTCGCACCACATTCCTACAAGTGTCATCGAGGGTATGTGTGAGCAATTCCGCAACCTGAAGCAGGGCTCTATGACAGTCTATCAGTATAATGTCAAGTTCCAAAACCTCGCTCGTTATGCTAAGCAAGACATTCCTGATGCCAAGAGCAAAATCTACCAGTTCCATGGAGGTCTCAAAGATGAACTTCAGCTTGCTCTCACTTTGTTCGAGCCCGATGAGTTCGACAAATTCTATAACATGGCTTTGAAACAAGAAGCAGCTCAGCTTAAGATGGAGGCTTCTAAGAAGAGAATTCAAGATGCCGTTCACTCTTCCTCATCGTCTCAGATGGTCTCGAAGCATCAGAAATTTTGGCTTCCTCCTCCTCCAGTGATTCGAGCTCCATACAACAAATCCAACAACTCCAACAACTACAAGAACTCTAGTGGACGTGGTTTCTCCCACCCACCCAACCCGAGCAACCAGTCGAAGAAGTAGTTTCAGTCTCAAGGCTCCAAGTCCAGTGGTTCTCATTTCCGTCCTCTCTCAGAAGTGACTTGCAACAAATGCACTCAGAAAGGTCACTATGCCAACAGATGTCCGAACCCGAAGCGTCTTCCACCTCCTCCACCTGTGAGTTCAGCTATTGTCACGCATGATCCAAAGGCAGCAAGGGTCAATCTGATGAATGCAGCACAAGCGGAGAATTCTTCTGATGTCATTTTGGGTAACCTTCCAGTGAACTCTATCCCTGCTAAAGTTTTGTTTGATTTGGGTGCTTCATGCTCTTTCATGTCTCAACCATTTGCATCCTAGTATAATGTTGACATCAAAAGTTTGCCAAGGGAGTTATCAGTTGTTTCTCCGGGGAGACGAATGCATTCCAGTATATATGCTCCGGATGTTTCTATTCGCATGGGTGATTATCGATTTTTGGCTTCACCGGTGATTCTCGGCAATTCTGACATTGACCTCATCCTCCGAATGGATTGGCTTTCTCAGCATGATGCTCACATTGATTGTGCTCAAAAGGAAGTCAAGATGACTCATCCTGATGAAGATGTGATTATCTTTGCCTCCAGGGATAACACTATCAGACTTTTCTCTCTCAATGATAAGGGCGAAATTAACGCCATATCTCAAATTCCGGTGGTGAACGAATATCAAGACGTCTTTCCTGAAGAACTTCCAGGCATGCCTCCACACCGTCAGGTGGAATTCGTTATTGAACTCGAGCCGGGTACTGAGCCAGCATGCCGGCGTCCGTACAAGCTCTCTCCGGATGAATTGAAGGAATTGAAGAAGCATCTTGATAAACAGGAGAGTATGGGTCTCATCAGGCCTAGTACGTCTCCGTGGGGCTGTGGTGTCTTATTTGTCAAGAAGAAAGATGGCACGGAGCGTCTCTATGTTTACTACCGGCCATTGAACAAGAAGACAATAAAGAACAAATATCCGCTCCCCAACATCAACGAACTCTTTGAGCAGCTCAAAGGAGCTAAAGTGTTCTCTAAGCTTGACCTCCGAATGGGCTATCACCAAATTCGCATTCGCGAGGAAGACATTCCCAAGACGGCCTTCAGAACGAGCTACAGTTCATACGAGTATACCGTCATGTCCTTCGGTCTCGCCAATGCTCCTCCTACCTTTTCGAGGATGATGCATTACATCTTCAACTCCTATACTGGCGAGTTTGTGCTTGTGTATCTGGATGATATTCTGGTGTTTTCCAAGAATGAAGAAGATCACGAAAAGCACTTACGTCTGGTTCTTGATCGACTCCGAGAGCATAAATTCTATGCCAAGTTCTCCAAGTGCGAGTTTTGGCTCGATAAGGTTTTGTAGCTGGGCCACATCATCTCAGCTGACGGTATTGCAGTAAATCCCGAGAAAGTTGAAGCAATTGTCAACTGGGAAGCTCCTCAGAACGTCAAGCAGCTCCGCAGTTTTCTGGGTCTTGCCAGCTATTGCAGAAGGTTCGTTGAGAACTTCTCCAAGATTGCCAAGCCTCTTTCCAACTTGCTTCAGAAGAATGTCAAATACTTTTGGTCTACATAGTGTGAAGTGGCATTCAAAACTCTCAAAGAAAAGCTTGTCTCTGCTCCAGTTCTGACTCCTCCAGATGAATCCAAGCCCTATGAAGTATTCTGTGATGCTTCTCTTCAAGGCCTTGGTGGTGTGCTTATGCAAGATAAGAGAATTGTGGCATACACTTCTCGTCAGCTCAAGCCAAGTGAGAAGAACTATCCCACACATGATCTCGAGCTAGCAGTTGTGGTACATGCTCTGATTACGTGGAGACATCTGTTGTTGGGCAGAAAGGTCGACATCTTCACTGATCACAAGAGCTTGAAGTACATCTTCACACAGCCACATATGAACCTCCGTCAGACTCGTTGGGTTGAAATGATCCAAGAGTATAATCCCAGCATTGAATACACTCCTGGCAAGGCGAATGTGATTGCAGATGCTTTGAGCAGAAAGGCATATTGCAACAGCCTTCTTATCAAGCCGTGCCAACCTGAGCTTTGTGAAGCATTCACGAAACTCAACCTTCAAGTTGTTCCGCAGGGTTTTCTTGCAAATCTCCAAGTTGCTCCTACCTTGGAAGATCAAGTCCGTGAGGCCCAACTCAGTGATACCATGGTGAAGAAGGTGAAACATGGTATTGCAAAAGGCACTCTAAAATACAAGTGCTTCCGTGTTGATGAGAGAGATACCTTGTTCTTCGAGGACAGACTCGTTGTTCCCAAAGGTGATCTCAGGAAGCTCATAATGGAAGAAGCTCATGATTCTCTCCTTTCCATTCATCCTGGCAGTTCCAAGATGTATCAAGATCTCAAGAAATCTTACTGGTGGACACGCATGAAAAGGGAGATTGCCCAATTCGTGAATGAATGTGATGTTTGCAGAAGAGTGAAAGCAGAACATCAACGTCCAGCCGGTCTTCTCCAACCTCTTCCTATTCCCGAGTGGAAGTTCGACCACATTGAAATGGACTTCGTAACTGGCTTTCCTAAATCCAAGTGAGGAAATGATGCTATCTTTGTGGTGATTGACAAGCTTACCAAAGTCGCTCACTTCCTGCCAGTCAAAGAATCAATCAATGCAGCTCAATTGGCAGAGCTGTACACTTCTAGAATTGTGTCCCTACATGGCATTCCTCAAGTGATATCCTCAGACCGTGGAAGTTTGTTCACTTCAAGGTTCTGGGACTCCTTTCAGTCCGCCATGGGCACTAAGATCAGGTTCAGCACTGCTTTTCACCCTCAGACTAGTTGAAAGAACATGCGGTGCCCCCATGTTTGGTTTTGGTAATTGATGACAATCTCTATGGACTAATGGTTGCCTTGAGTTATATTTGAAGGGTTTGTCCATAGGCTTTTCTTGGAGTTCATTTGTTGGTTTCAAGGAGAGTTTGTGATGACCAAGGTGCTATTAAGGAATTATCCAAAGATTGGTCTTGTGAGTGTTGAGCTTATTGCAAGCATGTCTTGAAGAAGAAGAGTGTGTTATCATTCATGTTTACCTTCAAGACATCATCCAAATGAAGAGAGTTGGAAAGATTCGAGGTTGATCAAGACTAAGTGAAGGAGTGAATCAAGTTGATCAACACACAAAGTGTAGAAGATGTACCGAGAGGGATCAAGCAATCCCATGGTATGGTAAGCATTGTCAATCATGCTTTGTGTACTAACCCATGTTCTTCGTGAGAGTTCTTTGTGGGGTTAGGTTGCGGTGTGCAAGTTCAAGTGGAGCATCACAAAGAAATCAAGTGCTTGAATCTTGCCGTCCATTGTCGTGATAATGGACTTGTGAAGATATGCCGAAGAGTGGCTCACCCATAGAGGAGTATGGGGGAGTAATCTACTAGTCTTCACCGAGACAACGCAATCAAGAAAGATGGTCCAACTTGAGGAAGTCAAGATCGTCTACATCTAGCTCAAGTGGACTTTGTGCAAAGCAAAGGTTTGCCCTTGATAGGTTTTCTATTTTACCGGTCTCGTGGTGGTAGTTGGGAGACCGGGTTATAGGATCGTTGCCGTACTATCAAGGGGGGGCTCTCAAGTTGGTAGCTTGATCGTATCGTTAGTAGAGAGCTCAAACCATTGCATCCTTGCATCATGTTTCTTGGTTCTTGTTTGGTTCTCTTTGTAGTCTTAGAGCTTATGGTCATCTTGATGACAAGCTTGAGTTCATCGAAAACGGAGTTCACATGTGTCTTCTATGATGTTTTCGGTGTTGGAGGTTTTACCGGTCTTATCCGAGAAAGGGTTCTCACCATTTTCTTTTGGGACTTTTCTAACTTGCTTCTTATTGATATTTCTATCAAGATTGTGTTAGCCCTTGTCGCTAGCTTTCCAACAAACTTGGTTTCATCGAATTCGGAGTCCGTATGCAAAAGTTATTGTCGTTTTGGTGTACTGAAAAGGCTGCAGCGGTACTACCGCGCGTAGGAGCGGAAGTAATTTTTTACTACCGCTTTCGGAAGCGGTACTACCGCTTTCGGGAGCGGTACTACCGCTTGGAGCAGTACTACCGCGGCTACTTCCGTGGCTACTTCCGCTCGGGACCAAAAACTCGTCACAAGTCCAGCGGTGGTAGGCACGGATGTAATTTTTTAGTACCGCTCGCAAGCAGTAGTACCGCTACCCTTAGCAGTACTACCGCTACCCCTAGCGGTAGTACCGTGAGGTCAAGCGGTACTACCGCTCCGACGGTTTTTCTGGCCTTTTTGCCTCCTCGCTGTTGTTTTTCAAAGGGGTTCTACTGCCCTAGCGGTAGTACCGCTCCTGGAGCGGTAGTACCGCTCTGTGCGGGCTGTGAGCATAACGGTTGGATTTTCCCCCACCTATAAAAGGGGGTCTTCTTCCCCAATGAACCCAATCCTTTGAGCTCGTGTTCTTCCCCCATTGTTGACCTTCTTCGAGCTTGCTATCTCTCAATCCCTCCATGGATTCTTGCTAGTTTTTGGGGGAAAAGAGAGAGGAGATCTAGATCCACATTTCCACCAATCACTTTCTCCTCTAAGTGAGGGGAACCCCTTGGATCTTGATCTTGGAGTTCTTGGTGTTCTCCTTCTTGTTCTTCCTCTCATTTCCCTCCCTAGCATTAGTTGCTTTGGTGGGATTTGGGAGAGAAGGACTTGGGCACTCCGTGTGCCCTTGCCATTGCATTTGGTGCATCGGTTTGAGTTCTCCACGGTGATACGTGGAAATTACAAGTTGAGAAGCTTATTACTCTTGGGTGCTTGGTACCCTTGAGCTTGTTCCTCTTGGGTGCTTGGGCGCCCTAGACGGTTGTGGTCACCTCGGAGCCATATTCCATTGTGGTGAAGCTTCGTGGTGTTGTTGGGGAGATAGCCCCAACCTTGGTGTTCGGAGCTCAATCATTGTGGTGCAAAGCTCCGGGCAAGCGTCGGGGTCTCCAATTAGGTTGTGGAGATCGCCCCGAGCATTTTGTACGGGTTCGGTGACCGCCCCCAAGGGTTGCCATTTGTACGGGTTCGGTGACCGCCCTCAAGGGTCCCTTAGTGGAATCACGGCATCTTGCATTGTGCGAGGGCGTGAGGAGATTACGGTGTCCCTAGTGGCTTCTTGGGGAGCATTGTGCCTCCACACCGCTCCAAACGGAGATTAGCATCCGCAAGGGTGTGAACTTCGGGATACATCATCGTCTCCGTGTTCCTCGGTTATCTCTTACCCGAGCCCTTTACTTATGCACTATACTTTGTGATAGCCATATTGTTTCTTGTCATATATCTTGCTATCACCTAGTTGTTTTTCTTGCTTAGCATAAGTTGTTGGTGCACATAGGTGAGCCTAGTTGTTGTAGGTTTTGTGCTTGACAAATTAACCGCTAGGTTTATTCCGCATTTGTTCAAGCCGAAACCGTAATTATTTTAAAGCGCCTATTCACCCCCCCCTCTAGGCGACATCCACGATCTTTCAATTGGTATCAGAGCCTCGTCTCTCTTTATAGGGCTTAACCGCCTAGAGAGTAAGGATGTCGACTAGGGGTTTAGGATTCTCTGACACTCTTAGTTTCAATGGCACAAATTTTGATGTTTGGGTAATTCGCATGCTTAATCTCTTTAGGGTCATGGACCCAAATTTAGAGCGAATTGTAGATATGGGTTTTTCTCCTCCAAAGGATCCACAAAGATTATCTTTAGAGGATGAGAAAAACTCTTATCTCAATGCTCAAGCTTCTAATGTGCTTTTTGATGCTTTGAGCAATGTAGTTATATTTCAACTCATGCCGTTCCGGGATGCTCATGAGTTGTGGACAAAGCTTCAAGATAAATATGGTGTGTCCAAGAATTGTAGGAATGATTGTTCTCCCTCCACCTCCGGCTGTGTTGTGTTCTCAACTTCTTCTACTTCACCTACATGTGGTTTGCCACAAGGTAATGATATGGTGAGTAGTGTTGGTCATTGCAATGATGATAGTATGCTTATTGTGGATGATCCTTCATCACTATCTTATTGCAATGCATCTTCTTTGGACTTTAACACTTCGAGCACCCTACATGTTTCACATGCTTGTGTTGATAGTCCTTCCATATCTTGTAGAAATTGCTTGACTAAAACTCATGATGATATGCTTGCTATGTCTTGTTGCCATGATAAAAATGCATCTATTCCCTCGAATTGTTGTACTAACAATGTAGAGGAAACCCAACACCCCATGGAACAAGATGTAGTCTTGAATGGTGCTTCAAGGGATCCTACATCATCATCTACTGCTTTTTGCCTTATGGCTAAGGCTTCAAAGGTATCTCCCACTTTGAACCCCAATATATATTGTCATGATAGTGATGATAACAATGATGATGATGTAGAAAATGATGAAGAAAATGATAATGTTGCCTCCTTAAAAATTAAGGGGGAAATGATTTTTAAAGCTCTTCATAAGAATAAAATTGCTCGTTCCAACTTCATGGAAATCATGTCTATTGCCATTGAGGGCAAGAAATATATAGAGGAGTTGGAATCTCATCTAGAGGAGCATGAGGTCACCATTGAGAAAATGGAAGGTCATGAGCGTGATTACGCTAATGAGATCGCCGACCTCTCGCAAGCTCTTGAACTTGAACAAACCACCAAGGAATCTCTTGAGGAGTCTTTTGCTCTAGAACTATCTAGAATAAAGGAATCCCGTGATAGAGCTCTCGAGGTGGCTAATGATTTTGAAACTAAAAATGAGAAGCTTGAAGTTGCACATGCTAAACTCCTTGAGGATTTTGATTACCTCAAAAATGGCTCAAGGGTCATTAAGAGTGAGCTCATCAAACTCACCGAGTCTCATGCTCAACTTGAAGCTTCATATTCTAAAGAGCTTGCCAAGTTGCCTTCTCCTCTTGCTATTATTGATGATGCTTGTGCTACTAACTCTATTTCTAGTGAAGCATCTATTTTGAAGGAGAATGTTGAGCTAAGGGCTCAACTTGAGTTGCTATCTAGCAATTATGGGAGATTGGAAGAAAGTCATGTAAAGCTCACAAGCTCTCATGATGATCTTCTAGTATCCCATAATGTGCTAAAGATAGCTCATGAGGCTATGATCATCAAGGTAACATCTAGTGAGTCTCATGTGGTCGCTAGCACTACTTCTAGTCAAAATGCTATATTTCCATGTGCTAGTCCTCGTAATTCATCTATGCATAACATTGGTACATCTTGTGATGAATTGCTTTCCTTGCCTTGTTGCTCTAACAATGAAGCCTATACTTCCTCTAGTACTTGTGTTGATACTAACCATGTAGAGGAAATCAAAGAGCTCATGGCCCAAGTCTCTTCCTTGAAGAAAGACTTGGAAAAGTGTCATGAAGGGAAGTCCACACTCAACAATATCTTGAGTGTGCAAAAATACCCCAATGACAAAGGTGGTCTTGGATTCAACTCCAATAAGAAGAAATCCAAGAGCAATAAGAAGAAGGGCCAAGAACAACTCAAGAACTCGGCCAAGATTATTTGCTTCAAGTGCAAAATTGAAGGGCATCATGTTAGATCTTGCCCATTGAATAAGAAGGCCATTAGTGACAAGCAACAAGGGAAGAGGCCACAAGTTCAATCTCGTGCTCAACCGCAAGTTGGAGAAAGGCCGCTTCCCAAGAAGACTCATGCTAATGCTTCTCATTTTGAGAAATCAAATGAGAAGAAAGTGAAGAGTAGATGTTGCTACCTATGCCGTGAGAAGGGTCACCTTGCTTCTTCATGCACTAGTGGTAACTTATCCAACCCAATTATTATTAATGATGTCTATTTTCTTGGGAAGGATAATGTTGGCAATGTGTTTGCCAAGTTTTTTGGTACTCAAAGTGGTGTTAAGAAAAGAACCATTTGGGTAGCCAAGCCTATTGTGACTAACCTCTTAGGACCCAACTTGGTTGGGGACCAACTAGCTCAAACTTGATCAATAGGTGTTTTGGATGGCATTGGAGACTTGGCTACATTATGAAGAATTAAGGGGTCTTCATCATTCATATTGTCTCAAGCCAAGTCATTCGGATGATCAAGTTTCTATCTTATATCCAATGTTCCTCCTTGCGGTAACTCGTGCTTAAATTGTTTACATTGAAAGTTACTTGCCCCTTTGCATGTTGTGGTTTTGTACCTTGCATGTGCTTGTATATGTTGTGCTTCCAATTTGCTTATCTTGAGAAATCAAGTTTGTGTATGTTGGTTTGTACATCATGTACGCGTGTGTCGTGTGTTTAGCCTTTTTGCATCTTGTTTATATCTTAGTTGGCTCTTGTGAGAGATTAATGGAACATCCCATTTTGGGAGAGTGATGTGCTTTCTGCACCTCACAATCCTAAAAATGTGTGTACATGAGGAATACCATCTAGTTTTGATATTACAAGATTATCTAGTCACTATGTGGTATATCTTCTCATGAGAAATTCAAATTCTAAAGTGTCCATTAATTATCTCTTGTTGGTTCCTCTTTTGCGTCTTGGTAAGTTTTTTTATTGGTATCACATTATGGGGGAGTAATATTCTATGTGCATATTACAAGCCTAGAAAATGTGTAAATTTGAGATTTTGTCACCTAGAGTTGATAGTATAAATTATGTTGTTCCTAGGTGACATGTTAGCTCTACAAGTTCCAATTTGCTTGTGCTTGGTGTGAAGATGATGTTGGATATCATTGCTATCCATCACCGGAGATTATTCCCAAATACTTCTTGTCTCTTGACAATTGGTAATCATATATGTGGTAGAAATTGTTGATCATCTTTACATTGGCTTTTTCTTTTGTTCGGCCTATTTCTTTCCAAGATTGCATCAACTCCCATTCCCTTCCGTGCCACTTGTGGATCTTGTTGTTTTCTTGATCTTGTCTAGTGTTTTATGGATATAGCGAAAGTGGTGATCCCATCGTGTGCTTTTCATATTCAACTGCAAATTCTCTATAATGCACAATTCTTGGGGGAGCTATCCTATTTTCGATAGAACACTCTTATTGTGATTCATTTCAAGTGTGTGTTGATGGAAGGCAAGCCGTTTCTTTTTGGTACTTTGTGCCATCATGAAACTTTGTAGATGGGTTGGTTTGTTTGGAACCATCCTCTCTTTTGGGAGTCCGATATCTTTCCTTTTGCGTGTATCAATGGATATGTCATTCCTTGATGTATCTTCTAATAGATATCTTCCAAGTGATGATTTCTCCATTTGGTATCATATTTTCACTTGGTATTTCTTTTTTCATTTTGTTTCGTTTCTTGAAAGTCTTGAGCATGCATATTTACTTCATGTATTTTCTTTGGCATGCTTTCTTTCTTTAACCCAATATATAGGGGAAACTCCACCTAGTCTCAATTTGGATGAGATGTGCATGAAATTCATTTTCATATATAAATGCACATATGTTTGTGGAGTTTGTCCTATGTATTGGTGTTTCTAACTCTTTGGTCCCAATGAGTTTGGGTACCATTTTGTTTGCGTTTGTGTTCTAGGAACAATTGGAGATGCATTGGATGCTCGGCTCATTCAAAAGGAAGGTGGTGTCACCATGTGCTTATTGGAGTCAAGCTAGGATGATCAATGAACTACTATCTACCTTCAATTGGTATCTACTACATCCTTCCAATGGTATCTCGGTAACAAGTATCACCATCTACTTCATGCACACATTTCTTGCACCAACCTTGTGTAGGTTGTATCATGGCATGTTAGTCATTCCTTCTAATGATACTTGTTTCCTTTCTCAAAGCATCCAAACAATGATCTCTTATTGCTAGTTGTGATGTCTTTGATGCTCGTGTGGTTGGAACTCATTTATATACAATAAGAACATATCTAGCAATGTGCTATGCTTTCAAGCAAACATCTTATTGGTATATTTATGACTTCCTTGGGGATATCTTATTCATTCCTTTTTGCAACAATTTTGTGTGTACATCCTTCTTTGTGGATTGATATCATCATGATCTTCATCTACCTAGAATCTTATACACTTTTGAGAAGTTGCATATCTATTTGATATCCCCTTCTTTCACGTCCACCTTTTTGTTCCTGTTTTATTTCTTTGGTGGCTCCGTGAAGGTGTGTGTCCCGAGTGCGGATCTTATATCGTTTCATCTAGATGCACTCTTTTGTGGTGAAGATCATTCTCTCTTGCTTGTCTTGATGAGGCTTTGCCATTTCTACTGGTATCCCTCCTCATGACAAAGCTATCATTTTTATATCTTCACCACAGGTTGTCACAAGCATAGGTTATTTATATGATTATTAGTGAGCTTGTGAACCCATTTGCTGTTTTGTGTGGGAATGATAGGCCTTGCACTGTGTATCTCATTCATTCAAGAGTATACTGATGCTTAATGTTCATCCATACATTAATCTTCTCAAGTGCTTTGCCATGACTCACACACATCATTTTGGTTGAGCCTACTCTTAAGTTGACTCTTTTATATATTGCTCAACCAGTTTTTTGTTGCAAGTGCTAGGCTTTGTTTCCTTCATGCTCACTTGCACTTGGTGTGAGTGTCTATTGATCTTGGGGGAGTGATGATCCTATTTTGTGCACTTGGTATCCTAATGAAAATATTCTAAGGAGTGCATAAATTATGGGGAGCTTCACTAATGTCTTTAGAACACTCCGTAGCTATGTCGTGAGGTTCTATTGATCTTGGGGGAGCGACGATCCTACTTTGTGCTCGTTGTATCCAAATACAAAACTAAATTGTGCACAAATCATGGGGAGCTTCCCTAGTTTCTATAGAACACTCCTTTGCTCCTATCATAATATCTTTTATTCATTTGGCATGTAGGATCATTGGTCTAGTTGGGTCAATTGGTATCTTTTGATAACTTGATTCAATTGGTATCCTTAGATTGCTTGATTGCGTGTTTTTCTCCCTTTGTTATGCCTTTGTGGCATATCATTCTTTTGCAATCTTTGGGCCTCAATATAGTTTGTCTTCCTCTAAGTATTTACAGTTGGATATATGTATTGCCTTCCACTCTCTATTTTGAGGAATACATAATTTATGGAGGAACACAATTTATATTGAACTTCTAAGCTTTTCGCCCATTTTGGCAATCGATGCCAATGGGGGAGAAGTTTCAGAGAGTTGAGTTTTGTGAGGAAGTTTAGAGAGTAGTTTCTTCGCTCTTCTTGCTTTGGTTTTGTTCCTAAGCTTTTGCATCTCATGCACATACATTATTGTTGCATGGTATTGTGATGCATAATTCCTTATATAAACTCTCTTGAAAGTGATTGTCATCAATTACCAAAATGGGGGAGATTGAAAGAACATGCGGTGCCCCCATGTTTGGTTTTGGTAATTGATGACAATCTCTATGGACTAATGGTTGCCTTGAGTTATATTTGAAGGGTTTGTCCATAGGCTTTTCTTGGAGTTCATTTGTTGGTTTCAAGGAGAGTTTGTGATGACCAAGGTGCTATTAAGGAATTATCCAAAGATTGGCCTTGTGAGTGTTGAGCTTATTGCAAGCATGTCTTGAAGAAGAAGAGTGTGTTATCATTCATGTTTACCTTCAAGACATCATCCAAATGAAGAGAGTTGGAAAGATTCAAGGTTGATCAAGACTAAGTGAAGGAGTGAATCAAGTTGATCAACACACAAAGTGTAGAAGATGTACCGAGAGGGATCAAGCAATCCCATGGTATGGTAAGCATTGTCAATCATGCTTTGTGTACTAACCCATGTTCTTCGTGAGAGTTCTTTGTGGGGTTAGGTTGCGGTGTGCAAGTTCAAGTGGAGCATCACAAAGAAATCAAGTGCTTGAATCTTGCCGTCCATTGTCGTGATAATGGACTTGTGAAGATATGCCGAAGAGTGGCTCACCCATAGAGGAGTATGGGGGAGTAATCTACTAGTCTTCACCGAGACAACGCAATCAAGAAAGATGGTCCAACTTGAGGAAGTCAAGATCGTCTACATCTAGCTCAAGTGGACTTTGTGCAAAGCAAAGGTTTGCCCTTGATAGGTTTTCTATTTTACCGGTCTCGTGGTGGTAGTTGGGAGACCGGGTTATAGGATCGTTGCCGTACTATCAAGGGGGGGCTCTCAAGTTGGTAGCTTGATCGTATCGTTAGTAGAGAGCTCAAACCATTGCATCCTTGCATCATGTTTCTTGGTTCTTGTTTGGTTCTCTTTGTAGTCTTAGAGCTTATGGTCATCTTGATGACAAGCTTGAGTTCATCGAAAACGGAGTTCACATGTGTCTTCTATGATGTTTTCGGTGTTGGAGGTTTTACCGGTCTTATCCGAGAAAGGGTTCTCACCATTTTCTTTTGGGACTTTTCTAACTTGCTTCTTATTGATATTTCTATCAAGATTGTGTTAGCCCTTGTCGCTAGCTTTCCAACAAACTTGGTTTCATCGAATTCGGAGTCCGTATGCAAAAGTTATTGTCGTTTTGGTGTACTGAAAAGGCTGCAGCGGTACTACCGCGCGTAGGAGCGGAAGTAATTTTTTACTACCGCTTTCGGAAGCGGTACTACCGCTTTCGGGAGCGGTACTACCGCCTGGAGCAGTACTACCGCGGCTACTTCCGTGGCTACTTCCGCTCGGGACCAAAAACTCGTCACAAGTCCAGCGGTGGTAGGCACGGATGTAATTTTTTAGTACCGCTCGCAAGCAGTAGTACCGCTACCCTTAGCAGTACTACCGCTACCCCTAGCGGTAGTACCGTGAGGTCAAGCGGTACTACCGCTCCGACGGTTTTTCTAGACTTTTTGCCTCCTCGCTGTTGTTTTTCAAAGGGGTTCTTCTGCCCTAGCGGTAGTACCGCTCCTGGAGCGGTAGTACCGCTCTGTGCGGGCTGTGAGCATAACGGTTGGATTTTTCCCCACCTATAAAAGGGGCTCTTCTTCCCCAATGAACCTTATCCTTTGAGCTCGTGTTCTTCCCCCATTGTTGACCTTCTTCGAGCTTGCTATCTCTCAATCCCTCCATGGATTCTTGCTAGTTTTTGGGGGAAAAGAGAGAGGAGATCTAGATCCACATTTCCACCAATCACTTTCTCCTCTAGGTGAGGGGAACCCCTTGGATCTTGATCTTGGAGTTCTTGGTGTTCTCCTTCTTGTTCTTCCTCTCATTTCCCTCCCTAGCATTAGTTGCTTCGGTGGGATTTGGGAGAGAAGGACTTGGGCACTCCGTGTGCCCTTGCCATTGCATTTGGTGCATCGGTTTGAGTTCTCCACGGTGATACGTGGAAGTGAAGTTGAGAAGCTTATTACTCTTGGGTGCTTGGTACCCTTGAGCTTGTTCCTCTTGGGTGCTTGGGCGCCCTAGACGGTTGTGGTCACCTCGGATCCATATTCCATTGTGGTGAAGCTTCGTGGTGTCGTTGGGGAGATAGCCCCAACCTTGGTGTTCGGAGCTCAATCATTGTGGTGTAAAGCTCCGTGCAAGCGTCGGGGTCTCCAATTAGGTTGTGGAGATCGCCCCGAGCAATTTGACGGGTTCCGGTGACCGCCCCCAAGGGTTGCCAAAGTGTAAGGGTTCGGTGACCGCCCCCAAGGGTTGCCATTTGTACGGGTTCAGTGACCGCCCTCAAGGGTCCCTTAGTGGAATCACGGCATCTTGCATTGTGCGAGGGCGTGAGGAGATTACGGTGGCCCTAGTGGCTTCTTGGGGAGCATTGTGCCTCCACACCGCTCCAAACGGAGATTAGCATCCGCAAGGGTGTGAACTTCGGGATACATCGTCGTCTCCGCGTGCCTCGGTTATCTCTTACCCGAGCCCTTTACTTATGCACTATACTTTGTGATAGATATATTGTTTCTTGTCATATATCTTGCTATCACCTAGTTGTTTATCTTGCTTAGCATAAGTTGTTGGTGCACATAGGTGAGCCTAGTTGTTGTAGGTTTTGTGCTTGACAAATTAACCGCTAGGTTTATTCCGCATTTGTTCAAGCCTAAACCGTAATTATTTTAAAGCGCCTATTCACCCCCCCCCCTCTAGGCGACATCCACGATCTTTCACTAGTGGTCAAGTCGAGCGCGTGAATCAGATTCTAGAAGACATGCTCAGAGCCTGTGTCATCTCCTTTGGCATGAAATGGGAAGACTGCCTTCCATTTGCCGAGTTCTCTTACAACAACAGCTTTCAAGCAAGTGCAGGCAAAGCTCCGTTTGAAATCCTCTATGGCAGAAAGTGCCGTACCCCTCTCAACTGGTCTGAAACAGGCGAACGTCAACTTCTTGGCAATGACTTGATCTCAGAAGCCGAAGAAATGTGCAAAGTCATACGTGAGAATCTCAAGGCCGCTCAGTCGCGTCAGAAGAGCTACTATGACGGCAAGCATCGTGATTTGGCATTCAACATCGGTGATCATGTCTATCTCTGTGTGTCTCCGATGAAAGGCACCCAAAGATTCGGTATCAAAGGAAAGCTTGCTCCTAGATACGTCGGGCCTTTCAAGATTCTTGGCAAAAGAGGCGATCTAGCCTATCAACTTGAGCTCCCTCCAAACTTCGCCAATGTTCATGATGTCTTCCATGTGTCTCAACTTCGCAAATGCTTCAAGGCACCTGAGCGCATGATTCCGTTTGAAGAGATTGATCTTCAACAAGACCTGTCCTACCGAGAGCATCCAGTTGCTATTCTCGAAGAAACCGAACGCAAGACCCGCAACAAGTCCATCAAATTTCTGAAAGTCAAGTGGTCACATCACACCGACCTAGAAGCTACCTGGGAACGAGAAGATCATCTTCGTTCCGAGTACCCTTCCTTTTTCCAGTCCTAGATCTTGGGACGAGATCTTTTTGTAGTAGAGGAGAATTTGTAATGCCCCGGATGTAATACTTTCCCTTTTGGGCATATAATATATCTTCGGCTTCAACTATTTCCATTCCGGGTTCTTTGTCTTTCGAGTTTTCGTCGTTTTGTTGTGTGAGTGTGTGGCATTCATTCATATCATGTAGACATGTGCATCGCATTGCTTTTGTGTTGTCGGTTGCATCCGGTTCCACACGTTCCTTCCCGTTGTCCGTTTCGCGTTCCGGAGCTCCCTCACGTGTCCGTGACGTCCCGTAGGCCTACTTTGTTGTTTGGGCGTGTTACGTTACCGGTGTGCCGCGAGGTTGTTGTGTGTGTTGTTGTTTTGTTGTGTGCAACCCGCCTCTCAAATCTCGTCGCGTTTGGACTCCGTTGGCTATCCCATCAGTTATTCGTGTGGGTCCAAAGTGCCTTCACTTTGTGTCCCAGAAACACCCCTACTGCAGTCTACTACTCTCCTAGGCCCATCTAAATTTTTTCCCCGCGATCGGATCCGTCGGATCGCGATCGGAGGGCTCTAAACACCCCCAGATCCCCCCAAACCCTAATCCTGGCAAATCTGCTATTTATAGACCCCCCTAGGTCCATTTTTGGGCATCCCTAGCCTCTTCCCCAATCTCCCTCAAATTTGGGGCTAAACCAGATCCTTTTTGCCACTTTCCTGTCCCCTCCTCGTTTTCCTCCCCGCAGAAATCCCGCAGTCATCAAGGCGCCGTCGTCGCGCTTGGGATCGCTCCTCGATCCGATCTAGGACTCCAGGTCAACGCCGAGGCCCTCCTTCGATCGCGTCAGGCGAGCGACCGCGCCAGCCGCCTGGGCTCCTTCGATCCCGCATCGCCAGCCCGCGGGACCACTTCCCCGGTGCCCCGGCTGGGCCCTCCGTCCTTCCCCGAGGCCCGCCTCCGGCCTTCTCCCGCATCGTCCGAGCCAGCAGCCAGGTGGGCCGCTCCGCTCGCCGGGGCCCAGATCCCCGCCGGACGCTCCGCCGCCACTTGGGCCCCGAAGCCGCGCCGCCATCCGATCGCCAGGCGCCAGCACTCGGGCCGCCTCCTCCTTCGGTCCGTGGGCCGGCTCCTCCCGCATCGCCAGCCGCCGGCCCGCCTGGGATCCCCGCCTGGACCACTTGCCCGATCGCTAGGGCGCCGCCGCCACTCGGGCCGGCCCAGCCGCCGCCTCTCCTCCGCCGATCCAGTCCGCCGCCCGAGCCCGTTGTTTTTTTTTCGGATCCAGATCTGAGAAGAGGTTGCCCCTTTTATCCTCTAAGTCCCCTGTGATTTTGTTCTCAGATGCTATCTTTCAACTGCTCTAACTTCTTGTGTGATTGTCCGTTTCGCGCATATAGCATGTCCAGACGTTCGTGGGATCGTGCACTACGTTTTATCTTTTGGTGTCATGCACGTTAGAGATCTTCTAGGTGCTTGTTTTGCTGTTGCAAGAGTGCATCATGATATAAACTGCTGCTATGTGATGTTTTCATGTCATCTTTGCCATGTGATATCTTTTAGCTCGTTTGTCCGAATGATGCAAATGACATGTCCACGTGTTCGTCTTGCCATGCTCTACATGTTGTATGTGCTAGGTTGCATGATAGATTTATTCTTGCCATGTTTATCATCGTTGCAAAGTGCCATGTGGCTGTGATGTTGTTTCACTTGTTATGAAATGCCTTCTTGTTGAGCTCGTTGCTATCGTTGTGTTTATCTCAATGAAGCATGCTTGTGTGTTTCGGAATCACCATCATGTGTACTTTGATGAGGTGCTTACCACTTGCCATGTTTAGTTTCGAGGTGACTTAAACATGCTCTTTTAGATGCCATGATGAAATTGCTGTTTTAGGACTTAGTGGATTTTCACTAAGTCTGAAATCTGTAACGTTCCGATGTCATGTTCGTGTGATGTTCTAGGACAAAGCATGATAGTTTTGGAGTGGATCTTGATTGTTCCTTGCAGTATATATTGTTGGCTTTCCATTCATGTTATCACATGTCTATTTGAGTGGCCGTAGCATGTTTATCTTTTGCTCCAAAGTTTCAATAAAATTCTGCTGCCAGAATTTTCTTGTCAAGTTCAATATGTCCAAGTTCATTGCTATTGAACCGTGACTCCTTTGGGGGTGCACCTTTGGACTTAGTTGCTGTAGTATATGTCTAGTTTGTGTTCTAGGTCTTTGCCATGTTGTTTGAGTGCTGTAGCTTAATTATTTTGTGCTTCGAAGTTGCTATGTCGCTGTAATTTTCAGCTTTCGCTCATTTCTTGTTTCGGGCATAACTTTTAGCCCGTAACTCCGATTTCAGCGAATCTTATATGAAACTTGATTGATTTTCTGTGTAGATTCACAATATCATATTGTTATCATGTTTTGAGGTGTTTTGCTTGAGTGCTATTTCCGTGCTCCGTGTGCATCCTTAGTGCATCCATCATGCATCCATCATTTTCGAGTGCGCATTGCATCTTGTTGATTTGTGCTTGGTGTGATTGTTTTGTTTAGAGCCAGAAGCTGAGACCGAGTACGAGTACGAGCACGAGGTTTCCAATGAGGTTGAGCACGAGGACCCTTCTTACGATCCGAACGACTTCTCTTCAGGCAAGATGACCGAACCCCGATAACATTACTATCTTTGCCTATTGCTAGTAGTTCCGCTCTATAGTGTTGCCTCGATGCCCATGATCTTCTTGTCAGCCTCCTACTGTAACCATTGCCATGTTTAACCAACCTACCTATGCAAACCGTTGCTTGGCTAAGTACGCTTCGCTCAGCCCTTCTTATAGCATTGCTAGTTGCAGGTGAAGATCGAAGATGCTTGCTTCATGTTGAAGTTTGGTTGGGTTTTATCACACTATATAAATGCTTAAAATGAAATCATCTATATATTGGCAAGGGTGGAAGGCTAAGCCTTTTGCTTGGTGATTTGTTCCACTCATGCCGTTAGGAATCGTATAAACCGGTGTTATGTTCCTTGATTATGCGTTCCTAACACGGTTGGGGTGTATGGGACCCCCTCGATAAACCGCTAAGTGCTAAGTCTTTTCCAGCAAGTCCCAACATTAGTACTATTTGCCTAATAACAAACTAAACTTGCATAGGAAGTTATAAACCCTTTTTCTTAATCAACAACCCCGGGCCAGTGCTCCACATGAGTGTTGGTCCGAACTGGGGGTCCTGCGGGGCCACCTCAAGGAAACTCGAGGTCTGGTAAAAACCCGTAGCATCACCCATCCGGTCGTGTCCTGAGACTTAGATACGCGCGGCTACTATCAGGGTGTCGACACGCCGGGAGGATTTGCTGGATTAGCCTTACCTTAGTTCGGAGTATCTTGAGCACGGGATTCCGAGAATACTCGGGTCTTCCCACTTTGGAGTTGCGACTCCGCGGATCGTGGGCTTGTAATGGGTCAAGTTGGAACACCCCTGCAGGGTTATGAACTTTCGAAAGCCGTGCCCGCGGTTATGTGGCAGATGGGAGCTTGTCAATATCCGGTTGTAGATAACTTGACACAATGTTTCTAATACACTACCAGCGTGTGTTCCGTGACCGTCAATTTCCGAATAGGGATTCGGGAGTTGAACACGGAGGGGTTATGTTTGTGGAGCTTGTAGCTAGGATCACTTCGTGATCACTTCTCGACCGAGGCTTTCTCTTCTCGCTCTCACTCACGTAAGCTAGTTGCTAGTTGCTGCTGCAGACACTTATTCTTTTCTTCAGCCTTTATCCTCTCCCAAAGGCTTAAATAGTCTTGTTACCCGGGAACGGGATTGCTGAGTCCTCTGTGGCTCATAGTTACTTCACCACACCAGATGCAGGTCCAGTTGTGAGCTATCCAGGTGATGGCACCAAGCTGGATTGGGAGTACGACGAGGAGCGTAGTCGGTACTATGTTCGTTATCCGGATGATCAGTAGTGGAGACTCCTACTAGGATTCGATCCGCCTGTGGTTTATTTATTTCAGTTTGGTAACTTGACATTTGGGTTTTGCCCTTAGAGGGTTGTCATATTCTTAATGTATGATGATTGAGACATGTTATGTAATTGTGTGACGTGGCGAGTGTAAGCCAACTATTTATGTTTACAATCCCCTCTTTTACATGAGATGTGCAAAGATTACCAAACTTGAGATCATTCTAGGATGGACTTATGCCTTTAAGTCGTGCCTCGACACGTAGGAGGTATAAATCCATCCTGGGCAATACACCCACCTCACCTACACCACATGAGTGGAATGAGAAAGGTAACAAAGGTGAAGGTGATGCTCTCGTCCCACTAGTGGACTATGTTAACTTTAATTGCTTGCATGATGTTGATCCACCTATTGCCATGCTTCGTGCTAGTATGATTTCCCCATGCGATTATTTACCCATTTATGATGAGTTTGATGATTGTCATGTGGAGTCTATTAGTTGTGATGCCATGTTGCATAGGATTTCTAGTGATAATTCCCTCGGTCACATCATGTTTGACAATCCGCTTGACTTGTCATATGCTATGCATGAGATCAACAATATGTCATATTTGCAATCTCATCGTAGTAACTATGCATATGCCATTAAGATAAATCCAATTTTCACTTATGGCATAGATGACAAGCCCATGGTTATTGGCATTTGTTTTCCTTGTGATGATATTGACATGCTACCTTTGCATCATTTATCTCATATGCCATGCCATGACCACCTAGCTTTGGATATGCATTATTTCGGAGATTGTTTCACTTCTCCACATTATGCTTTCGATATTGCTCATGAGGAGACCCCCATAGTTTCCTCATACAATTTAGGAGATTTTGATCCATCCCATCCATTGCATGATCCCCATACTTGTATGCTCAATTTGCATACACATCATGCTATACACAATAACTATTCTTTCATGATGGATGCCATATTTCTCTATCGTGCCTCAAATTTCTTTGAGCGATGCTTATCTTGTGATAACTCACATATGCACATACACATCATGATGGATGATGTGTACATTTACCACACGCACAATTTCTTTGGCTTGTGTCTCTTTTGTGTAGGTACACATACTTACTCGTCAACCTCGCAAGAGCACGAGTTGACAAAACGAGCCCTAGAGAGCACCGATGACTTGGGATTCCATGGATTATCCTTCCAACCGCTCCCTTCGCGCAAAGACTTCGCACATCTCTTCTACATGGCCCTCACATGGTTATGGGTTATTGTCCATTATATCTCTTATGCCCCTCTTGCCATGTTCACATTGCATGATATGTCAATCCCTTTGCCTTTGCCATGCATTTGTGACCCATGCTTTGCATTACACATGATGATTGATTCTCATACTTGTATGTGTATTTGCAAGCTTGGTGGAGATACCACTTGTTATTGTCATGATTCCTTTGCACACCATGCCTATTATGATGCTTTGACCTTGATTTGTGATCGTGCTTGCGATATGTCATGTGCATTGCCAATATCCACTATTTGCTCACATGACATTATTGCCATGCCTTCTCCTAGTGTGTTGCATCTTCGCTCCACTAGTTTGCACAACTTGATCACCCGACTTGCTTATGTTGCATCACTGATGATTCATACTTGCTCCTTTCATGCGGTTGATGACAACCATTGCCATGCTTTGCACATGATTGATATTGCTTGTTGTCATATGTCTCCACATGTTGCCTCTCTCATGCTACCATGTATTGAGCGCGACCATGATTTTAGTCTTGCCAATGAGATTGCCCCCATAGCATTCTCGCATTTATTTGGAGATTATGACATCATTCTTGTGAAGCATGCTTGTTTTACCTCCTTGCACCATATGCCAAGTGCCATGAATATAGCTATTGTTCCATCATATTATTCATGCACTTTTGCTCCTAATGGTTATGTGCAAGAGAAGAGAACCATCATGATGGATGATGTGTTTATCTACCATGCACATACGTTCTTCCTTTTGTTGTGTGCATGTGTAGGATACTTGGAATATGTGTCGACTTCCACTTCACGTGAGTTGACCATTCGAGCTCTTGAGAGCGAACCACTTTCTACCACGACGCTTCTACATCGCACTTGCTTGTACTTCGGCATTGTGAAGAATGCACAAGGACATGCTTTCAAGGTGATATCCTTCTCTTTCGAGAACACAAAAACCATGAGCATGAATATTGTGGATCATACTACATGTGTTGCTTGCACCATGAGACTTATTTGTCATCTTGGACCCCTTGATCGCGCACATGTTAGTGATATTGCTTTCTTTCACGATAGCCACATTGCCATGCCTCATGTTATATATGCCTTGTGTGTTGCATCCGACTTGTGGATTACTTGCTCCTATCATGTGCTTGGTTGCAACAATATCATCTCTTCACATATGCCATGTCCCATTGCTTGTCACATGATTGACTTGTTTGCCTCACACATGATGAACAGTTGCTATTTCTATTGTGTTGAGTGCCACTCGATTTTCACTACACCCTATGCGCATTATGCTTGGATTGTCTTGCACTTGACCCTTGTGTTTAGACACTTCATTTTCTTTGGTGTTGTGAATGATTCTTATGCCTACCATAGACCTTTCATTGAGCGCTTTATGCATGCTTGCTATGACCATGAGGTAGATGCTTATTCTCTTGTCACACCTATGTGCATCTCTACCTCACATTTACATGCTTGTTTCAATGATGTTCTTGATTGTGCTAAACTTATATGCGTTTTTGCCATGCCAC
The DNA here is from genome assembly GCA_902687465.1 of Secale cereale. Classification (NCBI taxonomy): domain Eukaryota; kingdom Viridiplantae; phylum Streptophyta; class Magnoliopsida; order Poales; family Poaceae; genus Secale; species Secale cereale. Next base: position 361,927,952 of record LR738712.1, on the reverse strand, counting down.
ACTTCTTTGTCACACCTTATGCTATGCTTGATGACAACACTTGTTTGGTGAATCACCTCCTGAATGCTTGGTTTTGCACTAACGCTAACCACATTTGTTTTTCCAAGTGTTTGTTGTCCTTACTCCTTTTGAAGGAATCACTAGACGGTGCGACATGGGAGAGTGCCCATGTAGAGCTTCAAGATGATGAGCACTTCGTGATCGTCCACATCTACACGACGCCGCCATCTCTTTCCCATGGTGATTTGGTTTTCGATCCGAGGTCGGATCTTTCCCAAGGGGGAGGGGATGATGTGGAGCATCCTATGGACATCACCATGTCAAGAGTCTGCTTGGCAAGTGACACGTGTGACCTCTACTTCTCATACATAAAGGTGAATCATCTCCTTTACACGTGTTCACTTGACCCCTTCAAGGATGGTATACTACTTGACACTCCACTCGTGTGCATGCATAGGTATTGTCGGAGCTTCACGGACGACGACGAGGAGTGCAAGCGCCAAGGATCACCTACACCATCTGCGAGGGAAGCGTGGAAGAGAAGACGGAAGAAACGGAGCTGCTGGAAAAGCTACAGGCTCCGGACGTCCGGCCTCTACCGGACGACCGGCGACTCCCAGGCGACCGGACGACCGGAGGCCACCGGACGTCCGTGACATCGGCATCAGAACCGAAATCCAGGAAATTACCGGAAGTCCGGGGGCTACCGGACGTCTGGTCCCTCCCGAGCCACCGGACGTCCGGTGTCCAGCGGATGACCGGTACCTGTCTGCGTACAGCGTTTGGGCCGAGGCCCATGTATCCCTTTCGCCCCTCACTTACCCCTTGGTGGCCCTAGACTATATAAACTCCTCCACCTCCTCCACTTTAGGGTTAGCATTGATTTAGCTCATATGTGAGATAGAGCTTTGCTCATCCATCCCGGATCTACTCCACGAGAGAGACCGCGACCCCTCTACGGAGAAGATCCACCTTGGATTCAAGACCCCTAAACGGGAAGATCCTTCGCGGATTCAAGACCTCCTCTTGGAGATGAACTCTACCTTGTATCTTTCCCTTTGTTGTTCATGTACTCGTGATCTTGTGTGTTTGATTGTCTAGTGGATGTGTGATTGGACTTGTTCTTGAGTGATTCTCTCGTGTTTCCCCTCGTGTTCCCCTCTCATGTTCTTCGTGTTCATTGTGGGATCCCCTCCATTTCGTGAAAGATCGGCCATCTAAGGTTCCACCCTACATCACCTTCCCAGCTCCACATACATCTACGTCGTGCGTTTGACTCTCCCTGGTAATCGCTTTATCCAAGCTTTGAGAGTTTTGACTACCACGGTTGCCGATCACCACCTGCTGCTGGGTAAGAACTGGTAAGAATTTGAGATTTGCTAGTTGGATTTGTGACACCCGCCACCACCACCACTTATTAGTAGTCTGTAGGATCATATTCTTGTGTGTTTCTATTGCTGCTAACCATGCCAGGATCTCAAGTCGACGAGACTGACTGGGAGAACTTGACGAACAAGGAGCTTCATGATAAGTTTCAGCAAATGATGAGTGTACAGGTGCAAGATGTGCTAAACACATTGGACGAGGCCATGGAGAAGATAGATGGCATGGATAAGACGTTTGAAACAAAGCTCGATAACAAGTTTGCTGAATTGCTTTCGCGTCTTCCACCCCCACCGGCAGCTGCTGCTGTCCCACCTCTACAACAACAACAACAACAACAACAACATACCCCATGGGACGAGCACAGCGCGTTCCCCTTGAGCATGGTCAAGCTTCTGGTGCTGCTGTTGATGTTTTTGTAGCTCTTGCTGCTACTGCAGAGGTGGAGGACCATTACGAGGATGAGGTTGACCAAAATCAGAACTACATGCAACAACCAGCACCACCACCACCAGGTCGTCTTCATGCATATCATCGCAACGGTAGGGCTGCACCACCACCTGAGGTACATGACCATCTTCCTAAACTGAAATTGAATATTCCACCATTTGAGGGTAGATATGTTCCTGATATATATCTTACTTGGGAGTTAGAAACTGAACAACGTTTTACATGTTTACATTATCCCAAGGAGAGACGTGTTCCTGCTGCTATTTGTGCTTTCACTAGTTTTGCATGTGTTTGGTGGTCTGAACATTGTAGATTATATCCTATTCCAGCTACTTGGGCTGCTTTGAAAACTGCTATGCGTACCCGTTGGGTTCCACCATATTATCAACGTGAATTACTTCAAAAATTGCAGCGCTTAAGACAAGGAAAAAATTCTGTAGAAGAATATTATCAGCAATTACAAACTGGTCTTATTAGATGTGGTATTGTTGAGGAGAATGAAGCTATGCTTGCACGTTTTATGGGTGGATTAAATAGAGAGATTCAGACCATTCTACAGTATAAGGATTATAATAATATCACTCGTTTATTCCATCTTGCTTGTAAAGCTGAACGTGAAGTGCAGGATCGACATGCATTGGCACAGACTAACTTTTCCGCAGGTCGACCTTCATCATGGACACCGCATGCATCCTCTACTTCCACACATTCTAATGCACCGACACCTCCATCATCTGTTACCTCCAGCCGTGATACAAGGAAGCAGGCACAACCATCATTATCTGCCAAGAGCACACCTATTGGGCCTGCGCAGAGTTCTTCTTCTTCCATGGCATCAACAGGGCACACCAGTGATATTATTTGTCGTCGTTGTAAGGGAAGAGGACATTTTGCGAGAGATTGCAAATCTCAGCGTGTGTTGATTGCTACTGAGGATGGTGGATATGAATCCGCTAGTGACTATGATGAGGAGACGTTGGCTCTTATTACACGTGAAGAATACGGTGGAGACGATTCTGATCATGAGACGCAATACATGGCTCCTGAAGATGCTGACAGGTATGAATGTTTAGTTGCTCAACGTGTTTTGAGTGTGCAGGTTACACAAGCTGAGCAAAATCAGAGGCATAATTTGTTCCATACAAAGGGAGTCGTGAAGGAACGTTCTGTTCGCGTGATCATAGATGGAGGGAGTTGCAACAACTTGGCTAGCATGGAGATGGTGGAGAAGCTAGCTCTCACCACAAGACCACATCCACATCCTTACTACATCCAATGGTTCAACAACAGCGGCAAGGTTAAGGTAACACGTACTGTTCGTGTGTATTTTAGTATCTCTACATATGCTGATTATGTTGATTGTGATGTGGTACCTATGCAAGCATGTTCCTTATTACTTGGTAGACCATGGCAATTTGATAAAAAAATTGTACACCATGGTAGAAACAATCAGTATACTCTTGTTCATAAGGATAAAAAATATTACTTTGCTTCCTATGACTCCTGATTCCATTTTGAAAGATGATATTAATAGAGCTTATAAAGCAAAACAGGAGAAAAATAAGAGTGAAATCAGATTGTGGCAAAAGAATTTGAGCAACAAATGAAGCCTAATAATAAACCATCTACTGTTGCTTCTGAAATTAAATTGAAAAGTGCATGTTTATTTGCCACCAAATCTGATATTGATGAGCTAGATTTTAGCAAATCTGTTTGCTATGCTTTTGTATGCAAAGAGGCATTATTTTCATTCGAGGACGTGCCTTCCTCTTTGCCTCCTGCTGTCACTAACATTTTGCAGGAGTTCGCCGACGTCTTTCCACAAGACGTGCCACCGGGATTACCACCTATTCGAGGGATTGAGCATCAGATTGACTTAATTCCCGATGCATCGCTACCCAACCACGCAGCATACCGTACCAATCCAGAAGAGACGAAGGAGATTATGCGTCAAGTACAGGAGCTACTCGACAATGGTTATATACGCGAATCCCTTAGTCCTTGTGTTGTTCCTATTATTCTAGTGCCGAAAAAGGATGGTACATCGCGTATGTGTGTTGATTGTAGAGCCATTAATAATATTACTATTCGTTATTGTCATCCTATTCCTAGGCTAGATGATATGCTTGATGAATTGAGTGGCTCTACAATATTCTCCAAAGTTGATTTGCGTAGTGGATACCATCAAATTCGTATGAAATTGGGAGATGAATGGAAAACAGCATTTAAAACTAAGTTTGGATTATATGAGTAGTTAGTCATGCCTTTTGGGTTAACTAATGCACCTAGTACTTTCATGAGATTAATGAATGAAGTTTTACGTGCTTTCATTGGACGATTTGTGTTAGTATACTTTGATGATATATTGATTTTTAGCAGATCTTTGGAGGAACATTTGGAACATTTACGTGCTGTTTTTATTGCTCTACGCGATGCACGTTTGTTTGGTAACCTTGGAAAGTGCACCTTTTGCACCGACCGAGTCTCTTTTCTTGGCTATGTTGTTACTCCACAGGGAATTGAGGTTGAGAAAGCCAAGATTGAAGCTATTGAGAGTTGGCCGCAGCCCAAAACGGTCACACACGTGAGGAGTTTCCTTGGCCTCGATGGATTCTATCGGCGTTTTGTGAGAGATTTCAGCACCATTGGTGCACCTCTCAATGAGCTTACAAAGAAGGATGTGCCTTTTGTTTGGGGTACTGCACAGGAAGAAGCATTCACGGTATTGAAAGATAAGTTGACACATGCTCCTTTACTCCAACTTCCTGATTTTAATAAGACTTTTGAGCTTGAATTTGATGCTAGTGGAATTGGGTTAGGAGGTGTGTTATTACAAGATGGTAAACCTGTTGCATATTTTTCTGAAAAATTGAGTGGGCCTAGTCTGAATTATTCTACTTATGATAAGGAATTATATGCTCTTGTTCGGAATTTGGAGACATGGCAACATTATTTATGGCCCAAAGAATTTGTTATACATTCTTATCATGAATCTTTAAAGCACATTAAAAGTCAAGCAAAACTGAACCGTAGACATGCTAAATGAGTTGAATTCATAGAGACTTTCCCTTATGTTATTGAACACAAGAAGGGAAAATAAAATGTTATTGCTGATGCATTGTCTCGTCGTTATACTATGCTTTCACAACTTGACTTTAAAATATTTGGTTTGGAGACCATGAAAGATCAATATGTGCATGATGCTGAATTTAAAGATGTATTGCAGAATTGTAAAGAAGGGAGAACATGGAACAAGTTCGTCATTAATGATGGATTTGTGTTTCGAGCTAACAAGCTATGCATTCCAGCTAGCTCTGTTCGTCTTTTGTTGTTGCAGGAGGCGCATGGAGGAGGATTAATGGGACACTTTGGCGTGAAGAAGACGGAGGACGTACTTGCTACACATTTCTTTTGGCCAAAGATGCGACGGGATGTTGAGCGTTTTGTTGCTCGTTGCACTACATGTCAAAAAGCTAAGTCACGACTCAATCCTCATGGTTTATATATGCCTTTGCCTGTCCCTAGTGTTCCTTGGGAAGATATATCTATGGAGTTTGTTTTGGGTTTACCTCGAACAAAGAAGGGGAGGGATTGCATATTTGTTGTCGTGGATAGGTTCACGAAGATGGCACACTTTATACCATGTCATAAAAGCGACGATGCTGCTAATGTTGCTGATTTGTTCTTTCGTGAAATTATTCGCTTGCATGGTGTGCCAAATAGTATTGTCTCAGATCATGATACTAAATTTCTTAGCCACTTTTGGAGATGTTTATGGGCTAAGTTGGGGACTAAACTGCTTTTTAGTACTACTTGTCACCCCCAAACTGATGGTCAAACTGAAGTAGTCAACAGAACTTTGTCTACTATGCCAAGGGCTGTTTTGAAGAATAATAAGAAAATTTGGGAAGAATGCTTGCCTCGTATTGAATTTGCTTATAATCGTTCGTTGCATTCTACTACTAAGATGTGCCCTTTTGAAATTGTCTATGGTTTCCTACCTCGTGCACCTATTGATTTGTTGCCTCTTCCATCTTCGGAGAAGGTTAATTTTGGTGCTAAACAACATGCTGAATTGATCTTAAAAATGCATGAGTTAACTAAGAAAAATATTGAGCGCATGAATGCTAAATATAAACTTGTTGGAGATAAGGGTAGAAAACGTGTTGTCTTTGCACCTGGAGATCTTGTTTGGTTACATTTGCGTAAGGATAGGTTTCCTAATTTGCGCAAGTCAAAGCTAATGCCACGTGCTGATGGTCTTTTCAAGGTGCTAGAGAAAATAAATGATAATGCATCTAAGCTTGAGTTGCCTGCAGATTTTGGGGTTAGTCCCACATTTAACATTGCAGATTTGAAGCCTTACTTGGGTGAGGAAGATGAGCTTCCGTCGAGGACGACTTCAATTCAAGGAGGGGAGGATGATGAGGACATCACTAACAAGGTTACACCCACAGCTCCAACTGGCACATATACAGGACCAATTACTAGAGCTCGCGCATGCCAGTTAAATTACCAGGTACTTTCGTTTCTTGGTAATGAATATAATGTTCATGAGAATATAATGCTGCCTAAATTGGATACATTTGTCTTGCTTACAAATGAAGGGCCTAGCTTGGACAAGACGGATGAACATTGGAGCAAGATCAAGCATGGAGATGATGGCATGCGCAAGGGGAACAAGAATGGAGTTATAAGTGATGATTTCAGGACTTTGAAGCCACCATAATGAGTGCGTGAAGCCTTGGACGAAATATACAAGACGCCACTTCATAAATTTCGTCCAGAGGCTATTATAGGTGCTGCGTCACCTTATTATTGGGTCAGGCCCATGTAATTTCGAAATACTTGTGTATAGGCTGTTTTTAGAGTCCGTATGTGTGGGGAAACAAGAGTTAGGGTTGGTTTCGGACCCCTCCACCAAGGGCCACGAAATTCCCCCCTCTTTCCCCATATATACAGCCCTTAGGGCGTCGTTTAGACTTTGGGGTTTTGTTTAGATTAAAAGTTTGCCATAGCTGCAACTTCGCGTACTTCGTTTGTGTTCAACGACCAGACAAAGGCGTCCCAGAACCCCACCTTGATCAATAAAGCTTTCCTCTTATATTCGCAATATCCAGATTGCAATCTTAGTTTCTTGCTTGTTCTTCGTTTGCCTGCAGGAAACAGACCTTCGTGGTGAGGTTGATCGTGCTCCGGTGTGGTCGACAACCTCTCGGAGTTGGTTTAGAGATTGCTAAGGCGCGACGTCCACGCATGTTCGTAGTCCGATCGTCAAAGTCGACTTCATCCAAACGATAGTCACCATCTCATCGAAAGACGGGACACATTTGCCTCTATCAATATGGATTGTACAAATGTCCCATACACCTGGAATTAGACATGGCACAAAAGTCTGTGAAGTATTTTTGTCCTGGATGACATAAATAAATTGTTGCATAGTTTGCATTAGAAATCACCTCACAAATATACATGTATGCAATATTTTTGGTCGTATCCAAGGTAGTCATGTCCTCATCAACCGTGGCTACGTCTGCGGGGGAAGTCGGGTCGGGGGATGCTGGGACGACCGCGGCCCCCGCCAGGAGTGGCGTGATCAGCCTCGGGAGGACCGTTTGCGCGGCCAGCCCCGCAAGGATGCCTGGAGGGACCAGCCCCGGGAGGACCGTCCTCAGGGCAAGGCCGGCCTACCACCTCTGCCACCGCCAAGGAGAAACGACGACCAGGACGAGGGGGCTGGGGGCTTCCAGGAGCCGCGTGCCATCGCTTGCATCTTGGGCGGAGCACATGCCCCAGCTTCTCAGCGCCTCTTCAAGCAATTCGCCTGTGAAGTAAACGCGGCTCTCCCTAGGCTCGAAGCTACTCGCCCACTCAGGTGGTCCAGATGCCTCATTACCTTCAGTTCGGCAGGCCAGCTCTAGTGCGCAACTATGGCTGGCGCCCTCCTGATGCTTCATTCACCCGTCATCAGCAACGTCCAAGTTACAAAGACCATCATCGACGATGGAGCATGGCTCAACATCCTGTCCATCGAGACATTCGACAGCCTCCAAGTACCCTACGATCAACTGCTGCCTACCAAGCCCTTCTCCAGAGTGACTGACGGCTCCACCACCCCCGTAGGGCAGGTCCGCCTACCTGTCACCTTCGGCAAACGCAACAACTACCACACTGAGCTCATCGACTTCGATGTCGGCCATATCCACCTCCCTTACAACGCCATCCTCGGGTACCCGGCCCTGGCCAAGTTCATGGAAGTGACTCACCAAGGCTACAATGTTCTCGAGATGCCGGGGAGTGGCAGCGTCATTACCATCGCCTGTGAGGAGAAGGACGCAGTGTGCTCACTCGAGCGTGCTTACCAGGCGGCAGCAGTTGAGGATCTAGACAGCGACAACGTCATCTACCCACCTGAGGTCGTCCCCAGGAAGAAGAAGCAGTTGCTCGCCCTGGAGCCCCATGGGGATGCAGCACAGGGCGGTAGCACCGCGGGAACTACACCAAGGGAGGGGCCGCCTCCCTCTCTCACATAGGAAGGCGCGCCCGGCGCCCCCCTCAGGCTGGGCTCGGGGGCTCTCCTCTAGAGGGCCTCAGACTTAGCTAATGTCACGAGGCAGGAGCTCGGGCACCATATGGAGGAGTGCTTTCCCACGCACTTTCCTCCAGAGGCCTCAAGGCATGAGGCACCAAGCGCTCAGGAGTTCATCAACTAGACTGTTGAAGACCTACAGGAGCCAAGAGCCATGCGGGGGGAGCGCCGCCCGGCTCCTCTGAGGGCAGCTGTCGGTCCAGGCTTAGGAGACGGGCTGTGCGTTTGCGTCAACGTCCCCGCACTCAACAGGATCGCATCCTAGGAGCTCTACCGGCCTTCCCAGGTGGGCCGGTGCCAGGGTCCCCCTCACATCTACGTACGCATGCCCTTCGGCCTGCCGAACTAGGCGGCCCTGCACCAGCACCACATGCGGGAAGTCCTGGCGAATCGCGAGGCGAGGCATAAGGAGATCCAGGCGGAGTTGGACTCGGCCCTCTATGAGATCTGGGGAACCCCAGAGCCTCACGAGGCACCGGAGCCAGGTTGCACGTAAGGAACTGCGTCTGCGTCGAGCGTCTTCAGCTACACCAACACTACTTCAGCAATTGTGCCAGGTGACATTTTCCGGATTTTTGTTCAACTGGGAGCGCCCCTCGGACTGCGTCATTCACAGGTCGCACGGGCCTGTCCCTGCGACATGTATCCTTTTGCATCTCAGATCACCTTGTGGGGGGCGCCCCTCGGGCTTCATTATCCCCAGGCCGCACAGTTTCGTCCTGGTGGCATGTATCTCCCTTACATTTTACCTAAGCTAGTGCTGCCATCTCTGTCATTTTGCATTCGAATCACTCGTTTGACCATCATTCCTATGCCATGAACATCAAGCGCCCCCCACAAGCTTGCTTGCATCCGTCTTATGACCGAGGGCTGGCACGACGTCTGTGCTCAGGTCCGTCCCTACAACTTTGCCAAATCCATGCGACTGAGCTCTGGCTCGCGGGCCAGCCCCGTGTACGTCACCTCTTATGGCCCTTGGTGCCTCGCCCACGCTCGAGCCGAATGCTAGCAGTGGAGTCGAGGCGCACGACACCATGTCCCGTTGTTGCAGGAGCCGCGGGCCGGATGACTTCCCTTAGGATGTCCACATGAGAAGACTAGGCATGGCGCTTGTGCTCGGGTCCGTCCCTGCAGCATCGATAAATCCAACGGTTGAGCTCTGTCTAGCGGGCCTGCCCCATTCACGTCACCTCCTGGGGTCGTTGGTGCCCGGCCTTCTCATAAGGCAACCTCGAGGGATTCACCCGGAGTAGGTTGCCTAACCACCTTGTAGGATCACCTCAAGCGCTCTTATTCAAGACCAGGTGCAACCCTCCTTGAGGTAGGGCCCCGTGAGTCCCAAGCTGGCTCACGGGTGCCCAGATACACCTCGTCTAGCCCCACTATGCTAGCCACGTGTCCGGGCAGGGCTGTATACGCCCGGGGGTTCTCCGCAGTAGGGAGTCCCCTCCCATGGTCCAGTGGGAGCACCATGCTCCGCACTGGCTGACGACACAGTCGAGGAGCGGCTATGCCCGCGCAAGAGCGGCAGGACCATGCTCCGCGATGGTGATAAACAACTGGGGGTGGTTTCATGACCGCATTAACCTTAGGGAGCCCCTCGGCTCAGTGAGCAGTCCCACCGCGTTGCGCTCCCCTCGGGAGGGTAGCGCGAGGGGGCTGGGCACGAGGGCTACGTCTAGGTCACGCCTGGCGTACGCCCCACCAGGTCCCTCGAGCCTGGTCGACGTGCAACCCTCCCGAGCGCAAGCCCGGCGAGGATAGGTATGGGGTCTGTTCGTACGTCAAGGGGGACCCTTGGGCATCGCGACCCTAGGGCCTAACTGGTCCCGTAGCCCCTCACTCCTTGGTTTATCCTGGTTCCCGGTCAAGGCCAGCGGCAGCTGAGGTACGCGCGGGGCCGGGCCCTGCCGACACAGAACATCAAGGCCTAAGTCCAGCACTCACTTCCCTCAGGGCTGTCCGTACGTCAAGGGGGGCCCTTGGGCATCGTGACCCAAGGGCCTAACTGCTCCCGTAGCCCCTCACTCCCTGGTCTTGTCCTAGTTTCCGGTCAAGGCCAGCGGCGGCTGAGGTACGTGCCGGGCCGGGCCCTGCTGACGCAGAACACCAAAGCCCTGCCTAGCGCTTCCTACCTAGGGATCGTTTGTTTGTTAAGGGGGACTCCTAAGCATCGCGACTCAGGAGCCTAACTGGCCATGTAGCCCCTCACTCACTGATCTTGACATAGTGTCCTGGGCAAGCCAGCTGGCGGCTTAGGTATGCGCGAGGTCGGGCCCTGCCGACGTAGAACGATAAATAAGGAAGGAAGCACGAATATCTAGCAATTGTTACAAACCGAAATGTCCTTCAAAACATCAAACAGAAGTTTTAACGCCTCCACGAGGCTCGCCCATGTCGCAGGGGAATGAACATAAGGAGGAGCACCGTCACCCACCAGCAGGACCTTCCTTCAGCCGTGGGCGCTGCTGCCTGAAGGGACCTCCTCACCAGCGGCACCACCGCGCCCTGGGGAAACGGTCTTGGCTGCAGTATTGGTGGCGCCATCGGCTGGAGGAGAAGGATTGACGATGAGGAACTCCTTCAGCAAAGCCTCCACATGGTCCTTCACGGCTTCAGCGGCGGCCTCGTAACGCTTTGCCTCCACGGGCTCGAGCAGTGCCCCGAGATCGGCGTTGGGTTCACGAAGGTGCAGGTGGCTGAGGATGCGCGTCAATGAAGAAGAAGAAAACACGCGAGCTTCCTCCTCCGCCAGGGGATCGATCTCGCGGACGACATCCTCAAGCGCCAGGACAAGATAAGGAAGCAGCTGGGCAGGGCCTTCATCATCCGCCGCCAGCGGCTTATCCAAGCCCTTCTCGTAGAGTGCCCCCAGCGCTTGGCGGGATCTCTCCTCGAGGGACTAGAAGGTCGCGTGGTCCTCAGTCAGGACCTTCGCCTTGGCCTCCAGCTGGGCCTCCTTTGCTTCCGTCGCTCGCTTCAGCTCCTCCAGTCGGCCGCACTCCACAGACAGCTCCCTTGTCAGCTGCTCCAGCTCGGCGTCATGACTGGCCATGACATCTTCTCGGGCCTACATCCTCTCCTCGTCCACCTCGCATTTCCCACGCAAGTCATCCACAGAGGCCGCCACGACTTGGCTCAGCACATCTCAGGAAGACGCGTTGGAACTCAGCCAGCCGGAAACCAGCTCCAGACGCCCAGCCGCCAGACGATGATCAGTACCCTGAAGGTCATCCTGGAGCTGCTTCAGTGCAGAGATGGCCTCCTTCAAGGCGCTGGGCGAAGCCGGAGGTCCGCGAGCTGGCGGCATGATCACAGTAGGGGACTGTGGCGCGACCAAGACCTCCTGAGCCCTGGCAACTCCAGCGGTCGAGGCGGAGATGGTGGTCCCCGAAACCTGCTCGGCGAAGGCCGTGACCCCCACCTAAGGCGGGTCTCCTGGGCCATGCGACAGCACCCGTGCAATAGAAGCAGAAGCTCCTCCACCACCTGTCTGCGCCAGAGGGGACGAGGCCAAGCCAGGCCGCGGGACCTCTGGTGTGGTCGACGGTGTTGCTCTAGCAACGTGGGGCAAGATATTGTGAATCAATAACGGAATCAAGAACGAAGACAAAAATAGGCCAAGGTACTTACCGATCCACTGCGACAAAACCCTGACACCTCTTCAGAACCGTGGAGCCCAGGGGTCCCGCGGCTTGTGCCGCGGGAACGTGGTCCCCCAAGACAGGCGGCACAACAGCGGCGCTTGGCGATGTCGTGGCTGAGGCGCTACCTCGGGTGATCGGCGCCGACCGGCTCTTCGTCGGGACCCCGGCTGGCGACTTCTTCAAGGGGTTGTGCCTTGACCTTGTGATAGCTCCGGCAGGGGCGGCACCTCCTCCGTCAGGTGGTCGTCGTCACCGTCATCGTCGGGCAAGGCGCGAACGAGGTCGGCCTTGCGAGGAGGTAGGACTCTCCAGCCCCCTCCACGGTTGCCTCCGAATCATCTTCCTCGCTGGACTCGCCAGAAGATGCCTCCAACGGCGCTGCTACAACTTGAGCTTCAGGGGCCGCGAGAGGCATGAGACCGCGCGCGTAAAAGAAGGGCATGGAGGCCGCCACCCCTGCACCGTCCTGGCGGCAGTACAAGGGAACATGGGAAGCTGGCGGATATCCAAGCTTGGAAGGGAGGCGGCGAAGATTTGGAACATGGCGGAGGAGAGGAACAAGAAAGGGGATATGGAGCTAGGCTAGGGCTAACAATGAAGGCACTGTGGCATGCACTTGCCTTTTGTCAGCAATGCAGTTGTCGAGGCAGCGTGGAAGCGCAGACGCCCACGTCCCATCAATCGCCACTCGTCAGACAAGGCTACAGGCTTTTGGGGCCTACGGCGCTACGCGCTTGGCCCTTGGCTTTGCCGTGAAGCCAAGCCCAAGCGCACCTTGGGCCCGGGGGCTACTGTTGGCGTTTCTGGAACAGGGGTACCCAGACTTGCCTGCCTACGGTCCATGGCGTGGCTCACCAGGCGGCCGGGTACGGCCTAGCATCTTCAGGGACCACTCAAGACCCTCGCGATGGGCCAAGCCTCGCGAGGCGGACAACACAAGGCATCCCTTGGGGCGGCCTCACCAGGCCGGCTCGTGAGGATCGGAGATATCGAGGCGAGGGACACCTCGCGAGGTCCTCATGACGCGAGCAGTGAAGACCAAGGCCAGGCGGGCGCCAGCGGGCGCAGGAGTGCCAGTTTCCCCTTTGGTGCTAAAGGAGCAGGTGCAGGCGAAGAGTCCCGAGGCATCAGGCAAAGGTTTCCATATCGGTGCAACAAGACCAAGACCAGCAGGACAGCAGGACGGAGGTCATCGCGGAGCCCACGACAGCGTCACCACCAGAGCCTTTGGCAGGCGAAGACCACCTCTTGTCAGGATAGCTTGTACTGGTTGTCCCCCTTCAAATTTGACCGTTGTGGGATCCCTTCCCGCTCAATACTTGGGAAGAGGACCCGAGCCACTATAAATAGGACTAGACACAACCATTGGGATGATCTGATCGGATCGGGAGTTGATCTCATCATGAGTTGATCAGATAGAAGGCCACACACCACCAGCTCACTCGAGCACAAGAACACCTCTCCTCAGGAGGCAGTTCATCCATGTACTAGTTCTTCCTCATCGTATAAGGCAATCCACCACACCACACTGGATTAGGGTATTACACCACAACGGTGGCCCGAACCAGTATAAATCTTGTGTCACTTGTTCTTCGGATCTGACGAGCTAGGCCTAGGGTTGTTGGGTAGACGAGCCAGGGCGGAAGGAGAGATCTTCATGCGCATCCCAGAGTTTGAACCTTAAGGGTTTTGCCGGAACCCTAGATCCGACAATGATATTGGCTCTAATCATGGCAATCTCCATTTCCTTGTAATACTCTTCAATGGACTTGGTGCCTTGCTGGAGGAGTTGCAATCTCTTGAATAGGTCGGGGCTATAGTGTGTTGGCACAAAGTGCACTCTCATGACATCCTTCATTTGATTCCAAGTAGTGATGAGTGGCTCGCCTTTTTCTTCTCGTCGCTCAATGACTTCATTCCAGCAAATAAGAACATAGTCTTGGAACTCAAGGGATGCCATCGTGATCTTCCTCTCTTCATCATAGTTGTGGAGACGAAAGGTCTTGTCGACTTTCAATGCCCATGAGATATATTTTTTGGGGTCGGTTCTTCCAGAAATCTTTGGCATGTTGAAGCTTGCCATAGCGGTCCTCTTTATTGTTTGCTTGCCTATTTTGATGGCATTCTTGATGTGGAGGATTGTGAACCTCAAGTTTCTCTAGGCGTTGTGGATTCTCATTGTTTTGTTGCTCACGCAGAACTTGTGGTCCTTGGCGAGGTTGTTGCTCTTGTCACACTTGAGGAGGAGCTCGGCGTTGCATCCTTGCTTGATGTCGCATCTCTTGAATTTCAGCGTGAGGTGCTTCTTCTTCTTCTTGACGAGTATCTAGGTTGCGTGCGACTCGAGAGATTGTGCTTCTTGTTGTTGTTGTTCTTGACGTTGCGCCTCGACATCTTGCTCGTCTTGGTGGTGGCGCGCTAGCTCTTCCTCTTGTTGGCGTAAGTGTTGCCTTTCTTGCGCTTGTTCGAGTGTAGCTTGGTTTTTATGATGTTGTTGTTCTTGCTCTTCAAGTTGCTCTTGTGAACTGTTCCTGTGAAGTGGTTTCCAGCTTGCATGTCGGTTTTGGCGTGCGACTCGATTAAGAGTGTTCAATGTAGATGTAGTTGAGCTGGAGATGGAGTCGGAAGAATGACGACTTGAGCGACTCCATCATTGTGATGATGTAGTTCAAGAAGGTCGATTGATCATCAAAGTCCTTAGCTGGTCCATTCGAGTAGTCATGTTTGCATTGATGTGTCCAAAGTATTCTTTTGTTTGTTCTTTGGAATGCCTCCAGTCGGTGGCGAGTAGCTCAATGCGCTCTTGCATAGCTTCATTCTCTTGATGTAGAGCTCGTTGAACAACAAATAAGTGAACCTTCGTGACGTAGTTGTTCAATTCTTGAGGATCATCATATAGCGGATTCATAGATGTACTTGGCATGTCCATCATTGCAAGCAAGTATGTGAGTGGAAGAAGGAAGGAACTATACTAAATGTACCTTGACCGATGTTGAGAATGGATCAAAGATCACTCAATGATGTAATAAGGTAACAACATAATTGGTACTGTATCTCGTCCATCTCTCACACCTACACAATGAAAGCCTTTGGTGGAGCTTGGTGAGGATGGTGGACATAAGTATACAATTGTTAGTAAGAGTCAATAATGTTGAAAAAGATTCGCAAATTTGCAAATCCAACAAGAAGACCAATAGATATAAGTGGTACATGGAAACACACACGCAAATAGATAAATGGGGTTGTGCAAACAAAGGGATGAGCTAAAAATGTGGAATCCATGGAAAATGATCTTGTTGCACAACACTAGTGAGACACTAGCAGGATTGCACAATAGGCGGATACGAGACTTGTGCACAACCTACTAGGCAAAAATGCAATGACTTCTATCCCAAGTATGATATATGTTCATTGTTTCGATGATATGATCCAAGATGATCGAGTATGACAATCTTAATGGTGCTATGGTTCTTGCTTAAAAGCTCTTTGCTTATCTTTCTCTTTTGCTTAAAAGCTTGGTTGGCTCTTTCTCTTTGAGCTCTTTTGTTAGGGCACTTATGTAAAACTTCTCGAACCAAGATAGCAATTGTGTATATGCTATGACAACCTTGTGACACAAGAGATGATGTCAAGATACCAAGATGATACCGATATAGTATGTATGCAATGTAATGTATGCTCACTAATGTGCACAAGTAACATTGCCGGCAATATTCAAAGGCTAGTCTCGATAGGTAAGTGACGCAAAAGGAAGTCTATGGTGTTATCAATGCAATTGCAAGGTAGGATATACAAAGGTGTCGTAAATGTTACCGTCTTGTCGAGGGTGAGTGGTGGTGTCATCCATGTCGTTCTGTTCCAAGTTAGCCTAAATACCAGAGGAATTGGAGAAAGCACAACTCAATTGATACAAGAAAAAACGTATCAAGCTTGTTAGACTTGGAACTTGGTAAGCTATGTCGTTTGCGAAAATGGTGGTGGTTTGCGGAAATTCAGTTTCGTCAGGTTCGGTTGGACGTCCGGTGGTTGTCGGACGACCGGAAGTCGTCGGATGTCCGGTGGTTGTCGGACGTCCGGTTCCTGGGAGACTTTGGGCACGGGATGAACTCTAGGGTTCATGGCGAAGGGCCATAATTTGGGCATAATCGGACGAATTTGTGGATGTAATTTGTGGAAAAGATGGGGGAAAGCTAGATCTACCTGCAACACATGAAATCCACAGATCAAATCCAACAAAACTTCATCGTACTAACAAATCTCAGAATAAAATTTGGGGCTATTTTTGTGGGTAATTTTCGAAATTGGGACAAAATCAACAAAACAAGGCTAGAAAACAAGGGTTGGGGATCCAATTTCGTGATCAACCAAGGCTCATGATACCAAGATGATGTACGGTGGAAACCCTAGGCCGATCTTTCATGATATGGAGGGGATCCTACAAAGAACAGAAGGAACACACAAGGAGGAACACAAGGGGAAACACTCAAATCAACGAGAACAATCACACATGTGCTAGATCGATGAGCATAAAGAGTGATACAAGATCGAAACGCAACAAAGGACGATAGACGGTAATAAGTTCTTCTCTGTGAGGAGGTATTGATCCACTTGGGGGATCTTCTCCGTAGAGGCCGCGGTCTCTCGAATGAGAAGAACCAAGAGGATGAGCAAAGCTCTATCTCAAAAATGAGCTATCACAATGCTAATCCTAGAAAGAGGGGGTACGAGGAGTATTTATAGTCTAAGTTGATGAAAGGGTACGTGGGCCTCAGCCCAACTCATTCTGTGCGCACAGGTGTCGGACGTCCGCAAGCTACCAAACGTCCGGTGGCTCGCGAGGGTCCGGACATCCGGAAGGCTCGGACTTCCATTGTTTTTCATCTAAGGTGTGGCACCGGATTTCTGGAGGGGCTCGGTCATCCGATCGTCGTCCGTCCGTTGGGTCTCGGACGTTCGGTCGCTGGAGGTAGTCGGATGTCCGGTCCCTGTCGGTCGTTCGGCCGCTGTAGAGTTCTTCGGCTGGTCCTTTTGCCTGGTGCAGACTCTAAGAGTCAGACGTCTGACGCGGCTCGGTCCTCCGGGGGCTGGCAAGTTTGGGCAGCTTCTTCTCTTAATCCTTATGCTTGCGGACTTGTCCATCTTCACGAGCATCTCCGAGGGGATCTTCTAGGTACCTAAGCAAAGATAGCATTTCCGTTTGAGGTAGTAGCCATGTCTCACATGATTCATATTCATTAAGGAGAGATGTCACCTCGGTTTTGAGATCTCTTGCACGAGATCGTGTCATTGGTCCACTTGGTATTTGGGGAGATGGATCCATGGGGATGAGCGTAGGATGCTCCACATCAAACATGCACGAAGGCATGACAGGGCAGATCATTGTTTTAACTGCTACCCTATTACCAGGCTTCCAGTTGAGCCCAATAGCTTTGGAGACAAGTGTTTTTTGGATTTACACTGCTATGATCCGGCATTGGAATCGTCCGACTTATGATCATCACAATCAGTTCTCTCCATGATGCCTTGAAGGTTCTGCATCATCCTATGTTGGCTCTTGTTGTCGGGCATCCGAAGGTTAGCCGAAGTCCAATCAATGCCTGTTAAGGCCTCAAATATGACTTCGTCATTGATCATGGGAGAAGGGTCAATGTTAGGGGCAAAAGTATGCTTACGCTTTGGTGGAGCAAGATCAACGACATCATGAACCGGTGTTTTCACTCTAGTATTATCACTGTCGTAAGCCGGCTGGTACTTTGTCAAATCATCTCCTTGGCCAATTTGCATGCCAAGGGGCGCATTTCTCTCACACACTCGGCGAAATCGGCTGGATGAAATGGAGGCTCAACAAGAGTATATACGGCCTTCATCATGCGGAGCATCCTATGGACATCACCATGGCAAGAGTCCATTCGGCAAGTCACATGTGAGACCTCTACTTATTATACAAAAAGGTGAATCTTCTCCTTTACACGTGTTCACTTGACCACTTCAAGGATGGTATACTACTTAACACTCCACTCGTGTGCATGCACAGGTATTGATGCGGGTTCAACCCGATTCTAGGCCAATCTTTCACGAAAAGGGGGGATCCCGCGAGGAACGCGATGAACACGGGGACGAACAAGGAGAAATCACAAGGGAAAACGCTCAAGAACAAGTCCAATCACACATCCACTAGACAATCAAATACACAAGATCACAAGGTACATGAACAACAAAGGGAAAGATACAAGGTAAAGTTCATCTCCAAGAGGAGGTCTTGAATCCGCAAAGGATCTTCCCGTTTAGGGGTCTTGAATCCGTCGTGGATCTTCTCCGTAGAGGGGTCGCAGTCTCTCCTAGGAGTAGAACCACTAAGATGAGCAAAGCTCTAGTCTAAAATGAGCTATCACATTTGCTAACCCTAAAATGGTGGAGGTGGAGGAGTATATATAGTCTAGGGTCATGAAGGGGTAAGTGAGGGGCGAAACGGGTACATGGGCATCGGCCCGGATACATGCACGCAGGCAAGGCCGGATGTCCGGGCTGGCGGCCGGATGTCCGGGGCTTCGGGGCGAGCCGGATGTCTGGGGTCACGGCCGGATGTCCGGGCTGAAGGGGCTCGGTTCTGATGCTCTCTGGATAGGAGGGTCCGGATTTCCGGGAGGAGTGCCGGATGTCCGGCCGTTGCTGAAGCGCCGGATGTCCGGCCGCTGTAGTATCAGCAGCTCCGTCTTCTTCCGTCTTCTCTTCCAAGCTTCCCTCGCGGATGGTGTAGTTGTCCTATGCATGCACACGAGTGGAATGTCAAGTAGTATACCATCCTCGAAGGGGTCAAGTGAACACGTGTAAAGGAGATGATTCACCTTTATGTATGAGAAGTAGAGGCCGCACGTGTCACTTGCCAAACGCACTCTTGACATGGTGATGTCCTTAGGATGCTCCACATCATCCCCTCCCCCTTGGAAAAGATCCGACCTCGGATCGAAAGCCAAATCACCATGGAAAAGAGATGGCGTCGCCATGTCGAAGCGGTCGATCACCAAGCACTCATCATCTTGAAGCTCGAAATGGGCACTCTCCAATGTCGCACCGTCTAGTGATTCCTTCAAAAGGAGCAAGGGCAACAAACACTTGGAAAAACAAATGTGGTTAGCGTTAGTGCAAAACCAAGCATTCAAGAGGGGATTCACCCAACAAGTGTTGTCATCAAGCATATCATATGGTGTAACAAGGGGTTGTGGCATGGCATTTAAGCACATCAATTGAGCACAATCAAGGTCATCATGGAAACAAGCATGTAAATGTGAGGTAGATATGCACATATGTGTGACAAGGGAGTAAGCATCTACCTCAAAGTCGTAGCAAGCATGCATAAAGCGCTCAATGAAAGGTCTATGGTAGGCATAGGAATCATTCACAACACCGAATAAAATGAAGTGTCTAAACACATGAGTCAAGTGCAAGACAATCCAAGCATTGCATGCATAGGGTGTAGTGAAAGTCGTGTGGCACTCAACACAAAAGAAAGAGCAATTTTTCAACATGTGTGAGGCAATCAAGTGAAGCATGTGACAAGCAATGGGACATGGCATATGTGAAGAGATGACATTGTTGCAACCAAGCATATGATAGGAACAAGTAATCCACAAGTCGGATGCAACACACAAGGCATATATATCATGAAGCATGACAATGTGGCAATGGCAAGTCGAAGAAAGATCTCTAGCATGTGTGCAAAGTGTCATGGTGCAAGCAACACAAGTAGTATGATCCACAATATTAATGCTCATGGTTTGTTGTTTCTCGAAAGAGAAGGATATCACCTTGAAAGCATGTCCTTGTGCGTCCTTCACAACGCCGAAGCACAAGCAAGTGCGATGTAGAAGCATCGTGAACAAAGGTGGTTCGCTCTCAAGAGCTCGAATGGTCAACTCACGTGAAGTGGAGGTTGACACGAAGTCCAAGTATCCTACACATGCACACAACAAAACAAAGAACGTATGTGCATGGTAGATAAACACATCATCCATCATGATGGTTCTCTTCTCTTGCACATAACTATTAGAAGCAAAAGTGCATGAATAAGATGATGCAACAATGGCTATATTCATGGCACTAGGCATATGGTGCAAAGAGGTAAGACAAGCATGCTTCACAAGAAATATGTCAAAATCTCCAAATAAATGCGAGAATGCTATGGGGGCAATCTCATTGGCAAGACTAAAATCATGGTTGCGCTCAATGCATGGACAATCATATAGCATGAGAGAGGCAACATGTGGAGACATATGACAACAAGCAATATCAATCATGTGCAAAGCATGGCAATGGTTGACATCAACCGCATGAAAGGACCAAGTATAAATCATCGATGATGCAACATAAGCAAGAATATCAATCATGTTGTGCAAACTAGTGGAGCGAAGATGCAACACACTAGATGAGTTCATAGCAATCATGTCATGTGAGCCAATAGTAGGCATAAGCAATGCACACGACATATCACAAGCACAACCACATAGCATGAACAAGGTATCATCATAGGCATTTGGCACAAAGAAAACATGGCAATAACAAGCAATATATCCACCAAGCATGCAAATACACATACAAGCATGAGAATCAATCATCATGTGTAATGCGAAGCATGGGTCACAAATGCATGGCAAAGGCATATAAATGAGCATATCATGCAAAGTGAACATGGCAAGAGGGGCATAAGAGATATAATGGACAATAACCCATAACCATGTGAGTGCCATGTAGAAGAGATGCGCGAAGTCTTTGCGCGAAGGGAGCGGTTGGAAGGATAATCCATGGACTCCCAAGTCGTCGTTGCTCTCTAGAGCTCGTTTCGTCAACTCGTGCTCTTGCGAGGTTGACGAGTAAGTATGGGGATCTACACAAAAGACACACAAACCAAAGAAATTGTGTGCGTGGTAAATGTACACATCATCCATCATGATGTGTATGTGCACGTTAGAGTTAGCACAAGATAAGGATCTCTCAAAGAAATGTGATGCATCGTATGAGAACATGTCATCCATCATGAATGAATAGTTATTGTGTATAGCATGATGTGGATGCAAATTGAGCATACAATTATATGGCACATCTATAGCATGTTCATTCATGGGGAGCATATTGTGCACACAAGCATGGGGATCATGCAATGGATGGGATGGGTCAAAATCTCCTAAAATGTATGAGGAAACTATGGGGGTATCCTCATAAGCAATATCGGAAGCATAATATGGAGAAGTGGAACAATCTCCGAAACAATGCATATCCGAAGCTAGGTGGTCATGGCATGGCATATGAGATAAGTGATGCAAAGGTGGCATGTCAATATCATCACAAGAAAAACAAATGCCAATAACCATGGGCTTGTCATGTATGCCATAAGTGCAAATTGGATTAATCTTAATGGCATATGCATAGTTACTACGATGAGATTGCAAATATGACATATTGTTGATCTCATCCATAGCATATGACAAGTCAAGCGGATTGTCAAACATGATGTGACCGAGAGAATTATCACAAGAAATCCTATGCAACATGGCATCACAACTAATAGACTCCACATGGCAATCATCAAACTCATCATAAATGGGTAAATCATCGCATGGGGAAATCATACTAGAATGAAGCATGGCAATAGGTGGATCAACATCATGCAAGCAATCAATGTCGACATAGTCCACTAGTGGGACGAGAGCATCACCTTCACCTATGTTACCTTGTTCATTCCACTCGAGTGTAGGTGAAGTGGCAAAGACCAAATGGTGGTCATCATCATCATCTTGATGGAACCATGTGGGGGCGCATCATATTCCACCATGGCCATCGTCTTGTCCATAGGAAGGACGAAGTGGTCGCGAATCGGCGCATCATCATAAATGGGACCTAGCACCAAATGAGAAGACACAATAGAGGTGGTGGTTAAGTTGTTAGAAATCGAAATGGCCTCACATGCCATATCAACTTCCTCACTCTCTCTATGTGGTGGTGGCTCACTCACTCCCTCAAGGTAGGTGCACTCAATGTCACATATGGTGGAGTCACTCAAATCACTCAAGTGGTGGTGATGGTAACTCTCCTCACATGGGAATTGTGGCAACTCATCATATATGGTGATGAGGACATCACTAACAAGGTTACACCCACAGCTCCAACTGACACATATACAGGACCAATTACTAGAGCTCGCGCACGCCAATTAAATTACCAGGTACTTTCGTTTCTTGGTAATGAATCTAATGTTCATGAGAATATGATGCTGCCTAAATTGGATACATTTGTCTTGCTTACAAATGAAGGGCCTAGCTTGGACCAGAAGGATGAACATTGAAGCAAGATCAAGCATGGAGATGATGGCGTGCGCAAGGGGGACAAGAATGGAGTTACAATGGATGATTTCAGGACTTTGAAGCCACCATAATGAGTGCGAGAAGCCTTGGACGAAATATACAAGATGCCACTTCATAAATTTCGTCCAGAGGCTATTATAGGTGCTGCGGCACCTTATTATTGGGCCAGGCCCATGTAATTTCGAAATACTTGAGTATAGGCTGTTTTTAGAGTCCGTATGTGTGGGGAAACAAGAGTTAGGGTTGGTTTCGGACCCCTCCACCAAGGGCCACGAAATTCCCCCCCTCTTTCCCTCATATATACAGCCCTTAGGGCGTCGTTTAGTTTTTGGGTTTTTGTTTAGATTAAAAGTTTGCCATAGCTGCAACTTCGCGTACTTCGTTTATGTTCAACGACCAGACATAGGCGTCACAGAACCCCACCTTGATCAATAAAGCTTTCCTCTTATATTCGCAATATCCAGATTGCAATCTTAGTTTCTTGCTTGTTCTTCGTTTGCCTGCAGGAAACAGACCTTCGTGGTCAGGTTGATCGTGCTCCGGCGTGGTCAATAACCTCTCGGAGTTAGTTTAGCGATTGCTAAGGCGTGACGTCCACGCACGTTCGTAGTCGGATCGTCAAAGTCGACTTCATCCAAACGATAGCCACCATCTCATCGAAAGACGGGACACCTTTGCCCCTATCAAGTGGTATCAGATTTCCAGGTTGCTCGGTGAGATTTTACAGTTTTTCGTAGATTAGATCGAGTCTGTTCTTCATACCTACAGTCCACGAAAAAGCCAAAAAAAATTAGGGTTAGTTCATCCCATCCGAACCAATCTGAGCCTTTGCATAATCTTTTCTGTATTTGCTTTGTTGAATTTGCGGTTGCATCGTCATGTCAAGTTGCTGGTCTTAGCGTCTAGTCTTTTAGAGTTTCGAGTTCTGGTCATAAGTTGTCACGCCGCCGCCGCAACATCTTCATCGCTACTGCCACATACCACCACCGATCCGTATCCATATACCACCACCAATCCGTATCCATATACCACCACCGCTGCCATAACCTACCACCGCTGCCATATCCTACCACCATATATCCACCACCAATCCGAGTTCTTTTCATATTAGGTTTGTTCTCGAAATCCATCTAGGTTTCGGATTTGTGTTTCCTTGCCTGTGTAGGTCTCGAAAAAAAAATTCGACAGGTGAAAATATTTTTTCCCTATCCTATTTTTGGGCTTTTCTGAGTCTTTTGAGACACGTGCCACCATACTGATTTTTTACCGCACTTTTTCGTCGTCGCTGCCCTGATTCCGAAAAAACAAATCGTCAAAAAAAATTTCGTGCCTATCATCTTAGTTTGACTTGGGAAGTGTTTTGAGACACTCGCCATTATAGTGATTTTCGGCAAAAAAAAAGAGCGCAAAAAAAAAGAGGCGAAAAAAAAAATTCCAGAGTGTGCTTTCCCCTTGATTACGTGCAGCACCGTGATTTCGTTAGTGTTCTAGGCTCGCGTCTCTAGTACGGTCTAGCCTAGGACCAGCACAGTACCGTCGTTGAGCGTTTATTCACCTTTGCATCTCTGAATTGATTATTGCTGACCCTTTTTACTACCATATTATAAGCCTTCCCAGCTCCACATACATCTACATCGTGTGTTTGACTCTCCCTGGTAATCGCTCTATCCAAGCTTTGAGAGTTTTGACTACATCGGTTGCCGATCACCGCCTGCTGCTGGGTAAGAACTGGTAAGAATTTGAGATTTGCTTGACGGATTTGTGACACCCGCCACCACCACCACTTGTTAGTAGTCTGTAGGATCATATTCTTGTGTGTTTCTATTGCTGCTAACCATGCCAGGATCACAAGTCGACGAGACTGACTGGGAGAACTTGACGAAAAAGGAGCTTCATGATAAGTTTCAGCAAATGATGAGTGAACAGGTGCAAGATGTACTAAACACATTGGACGCGACCATGGAGAAGATAGATGGCATGGAGAAGACGTTTGACACAAAGCTCGATAACAAGTTTGCTGAATTGCTTGCGCGTTTTCCACCACCACCGGCTGCTGCAGCTGTCCCACCTCTTCAACAACAACAACAACAACAACAACAACAACAACAACAACAACAACAACAACAACGGCGCCTTCCGAATCAAGTGGGACGAGCACAACGCGTTCCCCTTGAGACTGGTCAAGCTTCTGGTGCTGCTGTTGATGTTTCTGTAGCTCCTGCTGCTACTGCAGAGGTGGAGGACCATTACGAGGATGAGGTTGACCAAAATCAGAACTACGTGCAACAACCAGCACCACCACCACCAGGTCGTCCTCATGCATATCATCGCAAAGGTAGGGCTGCACCACCACTTGAGGTACATGACCATCTTCCTAAACTGAAATTGAATATTCCACCATTTGAGGGTAGATATGTTCCTGATATATATCTTACTTGGGAGTTACAAACTGAACAACGTTTTACATGTTTAAACTATCCCGAGGAGAGGCGTGTTCCTGCTGCTGTTTGTGCTTTCACTGGTTTTGCATGTGTTTGGTGGTCTGAACATTGTAGATTATATCCTACTCCAGCTACTTGGGCTGCTTTGAAAACTGCTATGCGTACTCGTTGGGTTCCACCATATTATCAACGTGAATTACTTCAAAAACTGCAGCGCTTAAGACAAGGACAAAATTCTGTAGAAGAATATTATCAGCAATTACAAACTGGCCTGATTAGATGTGGTATTGTTGAGGAGAATGAAGCTATGCTTGCACGTTTCATGGGTGGATTAAATAGAGAGATTCAGACCATTCTAGAGTATAAGGATTATACTAATATCACTCGTTTATTCCATCTTGCTTGTAAAGCTGAACGTGAAGTGCAGGATCGACAGGCATTGGTGCGGACTAACTTTTCTGCAGGACGACCTTCATCATGGACACCGCGTGCATCCTCTACTTCCTCACATTCTACTGCACCGACACCTCCATCAGCTGTTACCTCCAGCCGTGATACAAGGAAGCAGGCACAACCACCATTATCTGCCAAGAGCACACCTATTGGGCCTGCACAGAGTTCTTCTTCTTCCATGGCATCAACAGGGCACACCAGTGATATTATTTGTCGTCGTTGTAAGGGAAGAGGACATTTTGCGAGAGATTGCAAATCTCAGCGTGTGATGATTGCTACTGAGGATGGTGGATATGAATCCGCTAGTGACTATGATGAGGAGACTTTGGCTCTTATTACACGTGAAGAACACGGCGGAGACGATTCTGATCATGAGACGCAATACATGGCTCCTGAAGATGCTGACATGTATGAATGTTTAGTTGCTCAACGTGTTTTGAGTGTGCAGGTTACACAAGCTGAGCAAAATCAGAGGCATAATTTGTTCCATACAAAGGGAGTTGTCAAGGAACGTTCTGTTTGCAAGCTTTGAGTGTGCAATTTAGTATCTCTACATATGCTGATTATGTTGATTGTGATGTGGTACCTATGCAAGCATGTTCCTTATTACTTGGTAGACCATGGCAATTTGATAAAAATTCTGTACACCATGGTAGAAACAATCAGTATACTCTTGTTCATAAGGATAAAAATATTACTTTGCTTCCTATGACTCCTGATTCCATTTTAAAAGATGATATTAATAGAGCTAATAAAGCAAAACAGGAGAAAAATAAGAGTGAAAATCAGATTGTGGCAAAAGAATTTGAGCAACAAATGAAGCCTAATAATAAACCATCTACTGTTGCTTCTGAAATTAAATTGAAAAGTGCATGTTTATTTGCCACCAAATCTGATATTGATGAGCTAGATTTTAGCAAATCTGTTTGCTATGCTGTTGTATGCAAAGAGGCATTATTTTCATTCGAGGACGTGCCTTCCTCTTTGCCTCCTGCTGTCACTAACATTTTGCAGGAGTTCTCCGACGTCTTTCCACAAGACGTGCCACCGGGATTACCACCTATTCGAGGGATTGAGCATCAGATTGACTTAATTCCCGGTGCATCGCTACCCAACCGCGCACCATACCGTACCAATCCAGAAGAGACGAAGGAGATTATGCGTCAAGTACAGGAGCTACTCGACAAAGGTTATATACGCGAATCCCTTAGTCCTTGTGCTGTTCCTATTATTCTAGTGCCGAAAAAGGATGGTACATCGCGTATGTGTGTTGATTGTAGGGCCATTAATAATATTACTATTCGTTATCGTCATCCTATTCCTAGGCTAGATGATATGCTTGATGAATTGAGTGGCTCTACAATATTCTCCAAAGTTGATTTGCGTAGTGGATACCATCAAATTCGTATGAAATTGGGAGATGAATGGAAAACAGCATTTAAAACTAAGTTTGGATTATATGAGTGGTTAGTCATGCTGATACGGAGTATCCCATGATCATCCCCATGTTCACTCGACGAGACCTCAACTACACACAATTGGACACAAGGTTCACTCGCTCCTCTCTGAACCTCCACTTTCTACATGTGAGACATGCCTACTACCTCAAATATATGTGCTATGCATGTTCAGGAACACCCAAGGAGACCATGGAGAACCCAAGAACCAAGGCCAAGTGCGCGCGGAAGAGAAGGAAGAAGGGCCAGCACCTACAGGCCCCGGACATCCGGCCCCCAGGCCCGGACATCCGGCGCCCCGGACATCCGGGCCCTGGCCGGAAATCCGGCGCCACTGTCCAGAAGACACCCGTGGCTCAACCCCTCCATCCCGGACATCCGGCCCCTCGGCCCGGACATCCGGCGTCTCGGGAAGGCCCGGACATCCGGCCCCCGCCCGGACATCCGGCCCCTGTCTGCGCACAGTGTATCGGGCCTGAGGCCCATGTATCCCTCTCCCACTTACCCCTTCGTGGACCTAGACTATATATACTCCTCCCCCTCCTCCATTTGAGGGTTAGCTTAGAGATAGCTCATTTGATACCTAGAGCTTTGCTCATCTAGTGGTTCATCTCCTTGTGAGTGACTGCGGCCCCTCCACGGAGAAGATCCACACGGATTCAAGACCTCTGCGGAGAAGATCCTACGGGATTCAAGGCCCCTCGCGGGAAGATCCTACGGGATATCATCAAGACCTCCTCACGGAGAAGAACCGGTTACCCTTTGTATCGTCCCTTGTTGATCATGGATCTTGTATCTCTTTGTGTTTTGAGGATCTAGCATATGTGTGACTTGTTCTTGTTGGTTTGAGTGATTCTCTCGTGTTTTCCCTCGTGTTCCCCTCTCGTGTTCTTCGTGTTCATCGTGGGATCCCCTCCATTTCGTGAAAGATCTGCTGATTAGGGTTCCACCCTGTATCAAGATATGTTCCTGATATATATCTTACTTGGGAGTTACAAACTGAACAACGTTTTACATGTTTAAACTATCCCGAGGAGAGACGTGTCCCTGCTGCTGTTTGTGCTTTCACTGGTTTTGCATGTGTTTGGTGGTCTGAACATTGTAGATTATATCCTATTCCAGCTACTTGGACTGCTTTGAAAACTGCTATGCGTACTCGTTGGGTTCCACCATATTATCAACGTGAATTACTTCAAAAACTGCAGCGCTTAAGACAAGGAAAAAATTCTGTAGAAGAATATTATCAGCAATTACAAACTGGCCTGATTAGATGTGGTATTGTTGAGGAGAATGAAGCTATGCTTGCACGTTTTATGGGTGGATTAAATAGAGAGATTCAGACCATTCTAGAGTATAAGGATTATACTACTATCACTCGTTTATTCCATCTTGCTTGTAAAGCTGAACGTGAAGTGCAGGATCGACAGGCATTGGCGCGGACTAACTTTTCTGCAGGACGACCTTCATCATGGACACCGCGTGCATCCTCTACTTCCTCACATTCTACTGCACCGACACCTCCATCAGCTGTTACTTCCAGCCATGATACAAGGAAGCAGGCACAACCACCATTATCTGCCAAGAGCACACCTATTGGGCCTGCACAGAGTTCTTCTTCTTCCATGGCATCGACAGGGCACACCAGTGATATTATTTGTCGTCGTTGTAAGGGAAGAGGACATTTTGCGAGAGATTGCAAATCTCAGCGTGTGATGATTGCTACTGAGGATGGTGGATATGAATCCGCTAGTGACTATGATGAGGAGACTTTGGCTCTTATTACACGTGAAGAACACGGCGGAGACGATTCTGATCATGAGACGCAATACATGGCTCCTGAAGATGCTGACAGGTATGAATGTTTAGTTGCTCAACGTGTTTTGAGTGTGCAGGTTACACAAGCTGAGCAAAATCAGAGGCATAATTTGTTCCATACAAAGGGAGTTGTGAAGGAACGTTCTGTTCGTGTGATCATAGATGGAGGGAGTTGCAACAACTTGGCTAGCATGGAGATGGTGGAGAAGCTATCTCTCACCACAAGACCACATCCACATCCTTACTACATCCAATGGTTCAACAACAGCGGCAAGGTTAAGGTAACACGTACTGTTCGTGTGCATTTTAGTATCTCTACATATGCTGATTATGTTGATTGTGATGTGGTACCTATGCAAGCATGTTCCTTATTACTTGGTAGACCATGGCAATTTGATAAAAATTCTGTACACCATGGTAGAAACAATCAGTATACTCTTGTTCATAAGGATAAAAATATTACTTTGCTTCCTATGACTCCTGATTCTATTTTGAAAGATGATATTAATAGAGCTAATAAAGCAAAACAGGAGAAAAATAAGAGTGAAAGTCAGATTGTGGCAAAAGAATTTGAGCAACAAATGAAGCCTAATAATAAACCATCTACTGTTGCTTCTGAAATTAAATTGAAAAGTGCATGTTTATTTGCCACCAAATCTGATATTGATGAGCTAGATTTTAGCAAATCTGTTTGCTATGGTTTTGGGTGCAAAGAGGCATTATTTTCATTCGAGGACGTGCCTTCCTCTTTGCCTCGTGCTGTCACTAACATTTTACAGGAGTTCGCCGACGTCTTTCCACAAGACGTGCCACCGGGATTACCACCTATTCGAGGGATTGAGCATCAGATTGACTTAATTCCCGGTGCATCGCTACCCAACCGCGCACCATACCGTACCAATCCAGAAGAGACGAAGGAGATTATGCGTCAAGTACAGGAGCTACTCGACAAAGGTTATATACGCGAATCCCTTAGTCCTTGTGCTGTTCCTATTATTCTAGTGCCGAAAAAGGATGGTACATCGCGTATGTGTGTTGATTGTAGAGCCATTAATAATATTACTATTCGTTATCGTCATCCTATTCCTAGGCTAGATGATATGCTTGATGAATTGAGTGACTCTACAATATTCTCCAAAGTTGATTTGCGTAGTGGATACCATCAAATTCGTATGAAATTGGGAGATGAATGGAAAACAACATTTAAAACTAAGTTTGGATTATATGAGTGGTAAGTCATGCCTTTTGGGTTAACTAATGCACCTAGTACTTTCATGAGATTAATGAATGAAGTTTTACGTGCTTTCATTGGACGATTTGTGGTAGTATACTTTGATGATATATTGATTTTTAGCAGATCTTTGGAGGAACATTTGGAACATTTACGTGCTGTTTTTATTGCTCTACGTGATGCACGTTTATTTGGTAACCTTGGAAAGTGCACCTTTTGCACCGACCGAGTCTCTTTTCTTGGCTATGTTGTTACTCCACAGGGAATTGAGGTTGATAAAGCCAAGATTGAAGCTATTGAGAGTTGGCCGCAGCCCAAAACGGTCACACACGTGAGGAGTTTCCTTGGCCTCGCTGGATTCTATCGGTGTTTTGTGAGAGATTTCAGCACCATTGCTGCACCTCTTAATGAGCTTACAAAGAAGGATGTGCCTTTTGTTTGGGGTACTGCACAGGAAGAAGCATTCACGGTATTGAAAGATAAGTTGACACATGCTCCTTTACTCCAACTTCCTGATTTTAATAAGACTTTTGAGCTTG
Organism: Secale cereale; assembly: GCA_902687465.1. Taxonomy (NCBI): domain Eukaryota; kingdom Viridiplantae; phylum Streptophyta; class Magnoliopsida; order Poales; family Poaceae; genus Secale; species Secale cereale. The sequence continues at coordinate 361,897,592 of LR738712.1, read as the reverse complement.
AATGTGATGCTAGTGGAATTGGGTTAGGAGGTGTGTTATTACAAGATGGTAAACCTGTTGCATATTTTTCTGAAAAATTGAGTGGGCCTAGTCTGAATTATTCTACTTATGATAAGGAATTATATGCTCTTGTTCGGACTTTGGAGACATGGCAACATTATTTATGGCCCAAAGAATTTGTTATACATTCTGATCATGAATCTTTAAAGCACATTAAAAGTCAAGCAAAACTGAACCGTAGACATGCTAAATGGGTTGAATTCATAGAGACTTTCCCTTATGTTATTAAACACAAGAAAGGAAAAGAAAATGTTATTGCTGATGCATTGTCTCGTCGTTATACTATGCTTTCACAACTTGACTTTAAAATATTTGGTTTGGAGGCCATCAAAGATCAATATGTGCATGATGCTTAATTTAAAGATGTATTGCAGAATTGTAAAGAAGGGAGAACATGGAACAAGTTCGTCGTTAATGATGGATTTGTGTTTCGTGCTAACAAGCTATGCATTCCAGCTAGCTCTGTTCGTCTTTTGTTGTTGCAGGAGGCGCATGGAGGGGATTAATGGGACACTTTGGCGTGAAGAAGACGGAGGACGTACTTGCTACACATTTCTTTTGGCCAAAGATGCGACGGGATGTTGAGCGTTTTGTTGGTCGCTGCACTACATGTCAAAAAGCTAAGTCACGACTCAATCCTCATGGTTTATATATGCCTTTGCCTGTCCCTAGTGTTCCTTGGGAAGATATATCTATGGACTTTGTTTTGGGTTTACCTCGAACAAAGAAGGGGAGGGATAGCATATTTGTTGTCGTGGATAGGTTCTCGAAGATGGCACACTTTATACCATGTCATAAAAGCGATGATGCTGCTAATGTTGCTGATTTGTTCTTTCGTGAAATTATTCGCTTGCATGGTGTGCCAAATACTATTGTTTCAGATCATGATACTAAATTTCTTAGCCACTTTTGGAGATTTTTAGTACTACTTGTCACCCCCAAACTGATGGACAAACTGAAGTAGTCAACAGAACTTTGTCTACTATGCTTAGGGCTGTTTTGAAGAATAATAAGAAAATGTGGGAAGAATGCTTGCCTCATATTGAATTTGCTTATAATCGTTCGTTGCATTCTACTACTAAAATGTGCCCTTTTGAAATTGTCTATGGTTTCCTTCCTCGTGCACCTATTGATTTGTTGCCTCTTCCATCTTCGGAGAAGGTTAATTTTGATGCTAAACAACGTGCTGAATTGATCTTAAAAATGCATGAGTTAACTAAGGAAAATATTGAGCGCATGAATGCTAAATATAAACTTGTTGGAGATAAGGGTAGAAAACGTGTTGTCTTTGCACCTGGAGATCTTGTTTGGTTACATTTGCGTAAGGACAGGTTTCCTAATTTGCGCAAGTCAAAGCTAATGCCACGTGCTGATGGTCCTTTCAAGGTGTTAGAGAAAATAAATGATAATGCATATAAACTTGAGCTGCCTGAAGATTTTGGGGTTAGTCCCACATTTAACATTGCAGATTTTAAGCCTTACTTGTGTGAGGAAGATGAGCTTCCGTCGAGGACGACTTCAATTCAAGAAGGGGAGGATGATGAGGACATCACTAACAAGGTTACACCCACAGCTCCAACTGACACATATACAGGACCAATTACTAGAGCTCGCGCACGCCAATTAAATTACCAGGTACTTTCGTTTCTTGGTAATGAATCTAATGTTCATGAGAATATGATGCTGCCTAAATTGGATACATTTGTCTTGCTTACAAATGAAGGGCCTAGCTTGGACCAGAAGGATGAACATTGGAGCAAGATCAAGCATGGAGATGATGGCGTGCGCAAGGGGGACAAGAATGGAGTTACAATGGATGATTTCAGGACTTTGAAGCCACCATAATGAGTGCGAGAAGCCTTGGACGAAATATACAAGATGCCACTTCATAAATTTTGTCCAGAGGCTATTATAGGTGCTGCGTCACCTTATTATTGGGCCAGGCCCATGTAATTTCGAAATACTTGAGTATAGGCTGTTTTTAGAATCCGTATGTGTGGGGAAACAAGAGTTAGGGTTGGTTTCGGACCCCTCCACCAAGGGCCACGAAATTCCCCCCCTCTTTCCCTCATATATACAGCCCTTAGGGCGTCGTTTAGTTTTTGGGTTTTTGTTTACATTAAAAGTTCGCCATAGCTGCAACTTCGCGTACTTCGTTTGTGTTCAACGACCAGACATAGGCGTCACAGAACCCCACCTTGATCAATAAAGCTTTCCTCTTATATTCGCAATATCCAGATTGCAATCTTAGTTTCTTGCTTGTTCTTCGTTTGCCTGCAGGAAACAGACCTTCGTGGTCAGGTTGATCGTGCTCCGGCGTGGTCAATAACCTCTCGGAGTTGGTTTAGCGATTGCTAAGGCGCGACGTCCACGCACGTTCGTAGTCGGATCGTCAAAGTCGACTTCATCCAAACGATAGCCACCATCTCATCGAAAGACGGGACACCTTTGCCCCTATCATATGGGGCTAGTGGTGAAGTCACTCGCACTCTCGATATGGTGGCAAAAGTCACTCAAGTCATCATATGTCGCCGTGGTCGAAGGGAAAATCCCATGCTCAACCATCTCGTCACCGTCGCCTTGGAAGAAGGGCGAAGATGGCACATCATCACTCTCGCCTCCAAAGATGGAAGCATCATCCTCGCTCGTTGTCGTGTCGTTCGCCTCCAAAGCTTGGTCTTCGAATGGCTCCGTAATTGTAGTTGGCGCTGCAAAATCTTGAAAAAGAGTCAAAGTAGACTCGGCATCATCAATGCCACAAAGAGGGATGGCGGTGGAGACGAACTTGGGAGCATCATCTTGGAGCTCGTTGGGCTTGGACATCGTGGTGGTACTAGCCTCATGCTCGCCATCTTGGAGCTTGGTCTTCGAGAAGTTTTCTTGCGGTGGAGAAGTGATGCGGAGCATCCCGAGGTCATCCCCATGGACCCTCCTTCACCTCCTCAAGTGCCTCAAGGACCAATGACTCGTGCTCGTGCTAGAGCTCTCGAGACCGAGGTGACGTCACTCCTAGCCCTACTTCCATACGAATCATGCGAGACATGGTTGCTACCTCAGACGGATGTGCTTTGTGTGCTCAGGTGTGAAGAAGACCACATTGGAGAAGGGCGTGAAGACGGACAAGTCCCCAAGTTCACGGCCGAGTTGATGCATCGAGAAGGGCAGAAGGAAGCTCCAGGCCCCGGACATCCGGCCCCCTGGCCCGGACATCCGGCCCCTGGGCAATCATCTACAGAAGGCCAGCAGACGACGCTACAGGGCCCGGACATCCGGCCTCGGGCCCGGAAATCCGGCGCCACTGTCCAGAGAGCACCCGAGGTTCGACCCCTCCAGCCCGGACATCTGGCCCCTCGCCCCGGACATCCGGCGCCCCGCGAAGCCCCGGACATCCGGCCCGACGCCCGGACGTCCGGCCCCTGATTTGCCTGCGCGCATCCTTTGGGTCGAGGCCCGTGTACCCCTTCGCTTCGTACACTATATAAACTCTTTTCTCCCCACCGTTTAGGGTTAGCTTTTGGATAGCTCATTTCAGACCTTTGTGTGGATTCTCTCCCACGAGACCGCGCGCCTCTTCGGAGAAGATCCACCTCGGATTCAAGACCTCCACATCGGGGAAGATCCTACGGGATAACCAAGACCTCCTCCGGGAGAAGACTATCTTTGTACCACCATCATTGACTATGGACCGTGTATCTCTATGTGTATCGTGGATCTAGCACTTGTGTGATCATCTTCGTGTTGATTTGTGTGTTTCCTCTCGTGTTTTCCCCCGTTTCCGCTTTGTGTTCTCCGTGTTCATCGTGGGATATCCTCCAAACGTGAAAGATCTGCTGATTAGGGTTCCACCCTTGATGAGGACATCACTAACAAGGTTACACCCACAGCTCCAACTGACACATATACAGGACCAATTACTAGAGCTCGCGCACGCCAATTAAATTACCAGGTACTTTCGTTTCTTGGTAATGAATCTAATGTTCATGAGAATATGATGCTGCCTAAATTGGATACATTTGTCTTGCTTACAAATGAAGGGCCTAGCTTGGACAAGAAGGATGAACATTGGAGCAAGATCAAGCATGGAGATGATGGCATGCGCAAGGGGAACAAGAATGGAGTTTCAATTGATGATTTCAGGACTTTGAAGCCACCATAATGAGTGCGAGAAGCCTTGGATGAAATATACAAGATGCCACTTCATAAATTTCGTCCAGAGGCTATTATAGGTGCTGCGTCACCTTATTATTGGGCCAGGCCCATGTAATTTCGAAATACTTGAGTATAGGCTGTTTTTAGAGTCCGTATGTGTGGGGAAACAAGAGTTAGGGTTGGTTTCGGACCCCTCCACCAAGGGCCACGAAATTCCCCCTCTTTCCCTCATATATATAGCCCTTAGGGCATCGTTTAGACTTCGGGTTTTGTTTAGATTAAAAGTTCGCCATAGCTGCAACTTCGCGTACTTCGTTTGTGTTCAACGACCAGACAAAGGCGTCACAGAACCCCACCTTGATCAATAAAGCTTTCCTCTTATATTCTCAATATCCAGATTGCAATCTTAGTTTCTTGCTTGTTCTTCGTTTGCCTGCAGGAAACAGACCTTCGTGGTCAGGTTGATCGTGCTCCGGCGTGGTCGATAACCTCTCGGAGTTGGTTTAGCGATTGCTAAGGCGCGACGTCCACGCACGTTCGTAGTCGGATCGTCAAAGTCGACTTCATCCAAACGATAACCACTATCTCATCGAAAGACGGGACACCTTTGCCTCTATCAAGTGGTATCAGATTTCCAGGTTGCTCGGTGAGATTTTACAGTTTTTCGTAGATTAGATCGAGTCTGTTCTTCATACCTACAGTCCACGAAAAAGCCAAAAAAAAATTTAGGGTTAGTTCATCCCATCCGAACCAATCTGAGCCTTCATAATCTTTTCTGTATTTGCTTTGTTGAATTTGCAGTTGCATCGTCGTGTCAAGTTGCTGGTCTTAGCGTCTAGTCTTTTAGAGTTTCGAGTTCTGGTCATAAGTGTCACGTCGCCGCCGCACCATATTCATCGCCGCTGCCATACCACCACTGCTGCCATATCCCACCACCGCCACCACATACCACCACCGCTGCCATAACCTACCACCGCTGCCATATCCTACCACCATATATCCACCGCCAATCCGAGTTCTTTTCATATTAGGTTTGTTCTCGTGATCCATCTAGGTTTCGGATTTGTGTTTCCTTGCCTGCGTAGGTCTCGGAAAAAAAAGAAGCGCAAAAAAAAAGAGGCGAAAAAAAATACAGAGTGTGCTTTTCCCTTGATTACGTGCAGCGTCGGGATTTTGTTAGTGTTCTAGGCTCGCGTCTCTAGTACGGTTTAGCCTAGGACCAGCAGAGTACCGTCGTTGAGCGTTTATTCACCTTTGCATCTCTGAATTGATTATTGCTGACCCTTTTTGCTACCATATTATAAGCCTTCCCAGCTACACATACATCTACATCGTGCGTTTGACTCTCCCTGGTATCCAAGCTTTGAGAGTTTTGACTACATCGGTTGCCGATCACCACCTGCTGCTGGGTAAGAACTGGTAAGAATTTGAGATTTGCTTGACGGATTTGTGACACCCGCCACCACCACCACTTGTTAGTAGTCTGTAGGATCATATTCTTGTGTGTTTCTATTGCTGCTAACCATGCCAGGATCACAAGTCGACGAGACTGACTGGGAGAACTTGACGAACAAGGAGCTTCATGATAAGTTTCAGGAAATGATGAGTGTACAGGTGCAAGATGTGCTAAACACATTGGACGAGGCCATGGAGAAGATAGATGCAATGGAGAAGACGTTTGAAACAAAGCTGGATAACAAGTTTGCTGAATTGCTTTCGCATTTTCCACCACCACCGGCTGCTGCAGCTGTCCCACCTCAACAACAACAACAACAACAACAACAACAACGTCGCCTTCCGAATCAAGTGGGACGAGCACAGCGCGTTCCCCTTGAGACTGGTCAAGCTTCTGGTGCTGCTGTTGATGTTTCTGTAGCTCTTGCTGCTACTGCAGAGGTGGAGGACCATTACGAGGATGAGGTTGACCAAAATCAGAACCACGTGCAACAACCAGCACCACCACCACCAGGTCGTCCTCATGCATATCATCGCAACGGTAGGGCTGCACCACCACCTGAGGTACATGACCATCTTCCTAAACTGAAATTGAATATTCCACCATTTGAGGGTAGATATGTTCCTGATATATATCTTACTTGGGAGTTACAAACTGAAAAACGTTTTACATGTTTAAACTATCCCGAGGAGAGACGTGTTCCTGCTGCTGTTTGTGCTTTCACTAGTTTTGCATGTGTTTGGTGGTCTGAACATTGTAGATTATATCCTACTCCAGCTACTTGGACTGCTTTGAAAACTGCTATGCGTACTCGTTGGGTTCCACCATATTATCAACGTGAATTACTTCAAAAACTGCAGCGCTTAAGACAAGGAAAAAATTCTGTAGAAGAATATTATCAGCAATTACAAACTGGCCTGATTAGATGTGGTATTGTTGAGGAGAATGAAGCTATGCTTGCACGTTTTATGGGTGGATTAAATAGAGAGATTCAGACCATTCTAGAGTATAAGGATTATACTAATATCACTCGTTTATTCCATTTGCTTGTAAAGCTGAACGTGAAGTGCAGGATCGACAGGCATTGGCGCGGACTAACTTTTCTACAGGTCGACCTTCATCATGGACACCGCGTGCATCATCTACTTCCACACATTCTACTGCACCGACACCTCCATCAGCTGTTACCTCCAGCCGTGATACAAGGAAGCAGGCACAACCACCATTATCTGACAAGAGCACACCTATTGGGCCTGCACAGAGTTCTTCTTCTTCCATGGCATCAACAGGGCACACCAGTGATATTATTTGTCGTCGTTGTAAGGGAAGAGGACATTTTGCGAGAGATTGCAAATCTCAGCGTGTGATGATTGCTACTGAGGATGGTGGATATGAATCCGCTAGTGACTATGATGAGGAGACTTTGGCTCTTATTACACGTGAAGAACACGGCGGAGACGATTCTGATCATGAGACACAATACATGGCTCCTGAAGATGCTGACAGGTATGAATGTTTAGTTGCTCAACGTGTTTTGAGTGTGCAGGTTACACAAGCTGAGAAAAATCAGAGGCATAATTTGTTCCATACAAAGGGAGTTGTGAAGGAACGTTCTGTTCGCGTGATCATAGATGGAGGGAGTTGCAACAACTTGGCTAGCATGGAGATGGTGGAGAAGCTATCTCTCACCACAAGACCACATCCACATCCTTACTACATCCAATGGTTCAACAATAGCGGCAAGGTTAAGGTAACACGTACTGTTCGTGTGCATTTTAGTATCTCTACATATGCTGATTATGTTGATTGTGATGTGGTACCTATGCAAGCATGTTCCTTATTACTTGGTAGACCATGGAAATTTGATAAAAATTCTATACACCATGGTAGAAACAATCAGTATACTCTTGTTCATAAGGATAAAAATATTACTTTACTTCCTATGACTCCTGATTCCATTTTGAAAGATGATATTAATAGAGCTAATAAAGCAAAACAGGAGAAAAATAAGAGTGAAAATCAGATTGTGGCAAAAGAATTTGAGCAACAAATGAAGCCTAATAATAAACCATCTACTGTTGCTTCTGAAATTGAATTGAAAAGTGCATGTTTATTTGCCACCAAATCTGATATTGATGAGCTAGATTTTAGCAAATCTGTTTGCTATGCTGTTGTATGCAAAGAGGCATTATTTTCATTCGAGGACGTGCCTTCTTCTTTGCCTCCTGCTGTCACTAACATTTTGCAGGAGTTCGCCGACGTCTTTCCACAAGACGTGCCACCGGGATTACCACCTATTCGAGGGATTGAGCATCAGATTGACTTAATTCCCGGTGCATCGCTACCCAACCGCGCACCATACCGTACCAATCCAGAAGAGACGAAGGAGATTATGCGTCAAGTACAGGAGCTACTCGACAAAGGTTATATATGCGAATCCCTTAGTCCTTGTGCTGTTCCTATTATTCTAGTGCCGAAAAAGGATGGTACATCACGTATGTGTGTTGATTGTAGAGCCATTAATAATATTACTATTCGTAATCGTCATCCTATTCCTAGGCTAGATGATATGCTTGATGAATTGAGTGGCTCTACAATATTCACCAAAGTTGATTTGCGTAGTGGATACCATCAAATTCGTATGAAATTGGGAGATGAATGGAAAACAGCATTTAAAACTAAGTTTGGATTATATGAGTGGTTAGTCATGCCTTTTGGGTTAACTAATGCACCTAGTACTTTCATGAGATTAATGAATGAAGTTTTACGTGCTTTCATTGGACGATTTGTGGTAGTATACTTTGATGATATATTGATTTTAGCAGATCTTTGGAGGAACATCTGGAACATTTACGTGCTGTTTTTATTGCTCTACGTGATGCACGTTTATTTGGTAACCTTGGAAAGTGCACCTTTTGCACCGACCGAGTCTCTTTTCTTGGCTATGTTGTTACTCCACAGGGAATTGAGGTTGATAAAGCCAAGATTGAAGCTATTGAGAGTTGGCCGCAGCCCAAAACGATCACACACGTGAGGAGTTTCCTTGGCCTCGCTGGATTCTATCGGCGTTTTGTGAGAGATTTCAGCACCATTGCTGCACCTCTCAATGAGCTTACAAAGAAGGATGTGCCTTTTGTTTGGGGTACTGCACAGGAAGAAGCATTCACGGTATTGAAAGATAAGTTGACACATGCTCCTTTACTCCAACTTCCTGATTTTAATAAGACTTTTGAGCTTGAATGTGATGCTAGTGGAATTGGGTTAGGAGGTGTATTATTACAAGATGGTAAACCTGTTGCATATTTTTCTGAAAAATTGAGTGGGCCTAGTCTGAATTATTCTACTTATGATAAGGAATTATATGCTCTTGTTCGGACTTTGGAGACATGGCAACATTATTTATGGCCCAAAGAATTTGTTATACATTCTGATCATGAATCTTTAAAGCACATTAAAAGTCAAGCAAAACTGAACCGTAGACATGCTAAATGGGTTGAATTCATAGAGACTTTCCCTTATGTTATTAAACACAAGAAGGGAAAAGAAAATGTTATTGCTGATGCATTGTCTCGTCGTTATACTATGCTTTCACAACTTGACTTTAAAATATTTGGTTTGGAGACCATCAAAGATCAATATGTGCATGATGCTGAATTTAAAGATGTATTGCAGAATTGTAAAGAAGGGAGAACATGGAACAAGTTCGTCGTTAGTGATGGATTTGTGTTTCGAGCTAACAAGCTATGCATTCCAGCTAGCTCTTTTCGTCTTTTGTTGTTGCAGGAGGCGCATGGAGGAGGATTAATGGGACACTTTGGCGTGAAGAAGACGGAGGACGTACTTGCTACACATTTCTTTTGGCCAAAGATGCGACGGGATGTTGAGCGTTTTGTTGCTCGCTGCACTACATGTCAAAAAGCTAAGTCACGACTCAATCCTCATGGTTTATATATGCCTTTGCCTGTCCCTAGTGTTCCTTGGGAAGATATATCTATGGACTTTGTTTTGGGTTTACCTCGAAGAAAGAAGGGGAGGGATAGCATATTTGTTGTCGTGGATAGGTTCTCGAAGATGGCACACTTTATACCATGTCATAAAAGCGATGATGCTGCTAATGTTGCTGATTTGTTCTTTCGTGAAATTATTCGCTTGCATGGTGTGCCAAATACTATTGTTTCAGATCGTGATACTAAATTTCTTAGCCACTTTTGGAGATGTTTATGGGCTAAGTTGGGGACTAAACTGCTTTTTAGTACTACTTGTCACCCCCAAACTGATGGACAAACTGAAGTAGTCAACAGAACTTTGTCTACTATGCTTAGGGCTGTTTTGAAGAATAATAAGAAAATGTGGGAAGAATGCTTGCCTCATATTGAATTTGCTTATAATCGTTCGTTGCATTCTACTACTAAGATGTGCCCTTTTGAAATTGTCTATGGTTTCCTACCTCGTGCACCTATTGATTTGTTGCCTCTTCCATCTTCGGAGAAGGTTAATATTGATGCTAAACAACGTGCTGAATTGATCTTAAAAATGCATGAGTTAACTAAGGAAAATATAGAGCGCATGAATGCTAAATATAAACTTGTTGGAGATAAGGGTAGAAAATGTGTTGTCTTTGCACCTGGAGATCTTGTTTGGTTACATTTGCGTAAGGATAGGTTTCCTAATTTGCGCAAGTCAAAGCTAATGCCACGTGCTGATGGTCCTTTCAAGGTGTTAGAGAAAATAAATGATAATGCATATAAACTTGAGCTGCCTGCAGATTTTGGGGTTAGTCCCACATTTAACATTGCAGATTTGAAGCCTTACTTGGGTGAGGAAGATGAGCTTCCGTCGAGGACGACTTCAATTCAAGAAGGGGAGGATGATGAGGACATCACTAACAAGGTTACACCCACAGCTCCAACTGACACATATACAGGACCAATTACTAGAGCTCGCGCACGCCAATTAAATTACCAGGTACTTTCGTTTCTTGGTAATGAATCTAATGTTCATGAGAATATGATGCTGCCTAAATTGGATACATTTGTCTTGCTTACAAATGAAGGGCCTAGCTTGGACAAGAAGGATGAACATTGGAGCAAGATCAAGCATGGAGATGATGGCATGCGCAAGGGTTAGTCATGCCTTTTGGGTTAACTAATGCACCTAGTACTTTCATGAGATTAATGAATGAAGTTTTACGTGCTTTCATTGGACGATTTGTGGTAGTATACTTTGATGATATATTGATTTTTAGCAGATCTTTGGAGGAACATTTGGAACATTTACGTACTGTTTTTATTGCTCTACGTGATGCACGTTTATTTGGTAACCTTGGAAAGTGCACCTTTTGCACCGACCGAGTATCTTTTCTTGGCTATGTTGTTACTCCACAGGGAATTGAGGTTGATAAAGCCAAGATTGAAGCTATTGAGAGTTGGCCGCAGCCCAAAACGGTCACACACGTGAGGAGTTTCCTTGGCCTCGCTGGATTCTATCGGCGTTTTGTGAGAGATTTCAGCACCATTGCTGCACCTCTCAATGAGCTTACAAAGAAGGATGTGCCTTTTGTTTGGGGTACTGCACAGGAAGAAGCATTCACGGTATTGAAAGATAAGTTGACACATGCTCCTTTACTCCAACTTCCTGATTTTAATAAGACTTTTGAGCTTGAATGTGATGCTAGTGGAATTGGGTTAGGAGGTGTGTTATTACAAGATGGTAAACCTGTTGCATATTTTTCTGAAAAATTGAGTGGGCCTAGTCTGAATTATTCTACTTATGATAAGGAATTATATGCTCTTGTTCGGACTTTGGATACATGGCAACATTATTTATGGCCCAAAGAATTTGTTATACATTCTGATCATGAATCTTTAAAGCACATTAAAAGTCAAGCAAAACTGAACCGTAGACATGCTAAATGGGTTGAATTCATAGAGACTTTCCCTTATGTTATTAAACACAAGAAGGGAAAAGAAAATGTTATTGCTGATGCATTGTCTCGTCGTTATACTATGCTTTCACAACTTGACTTTAAAATATTTGGTTTGGAGACCATCAAAGATCAATATGTGCATGATGCTGAATTTAAAGATGTATTGCAGAATTGTAAATAAGGGAGAACATGGAACAAGTTCGTCGTTAGTGATGGATTTGTGTTTCGAGCTAACAAGCTATGCATTCCAGCTAGCTCTGTTCGTCTTTTGTTGTTGCAGGAGGCGCATGGAGGAGGATTAATGGGACACTTTGGCGTGAAGAAGACGGAGGACGTACTTGCTACACATTTCTTTTGGCCAAAGATGCGACGGGATGTTGAGCGTTTGGTTGCTCGCTACACCACATGTCAAAAAGCTAAGTCACGACTCAATCCTCATGGTTTATATATGCCTTTGCCTGTCCCTAGTGTTCCTTGGGAAGATATATCTATGGACTTTGTTTTGGGTTTACCTCGAACAAAGAAGGGGACGGATAGCATATTTGTTATCGTGGATAGGTTCTCGAAGATGGCACACTTTATAACATGTCATAAAAGCGATGATGCTGCTAATGTTGCTGATTTGTTCTTTCGTGAAATTATTCGCTTGCATGGTGTGCCAAATACTATTGTTTCAGATCGTGATACTAAATTTCTTAGCCACTTTTGGAGATGTTTATGGGCTAAGTTGGGGACTAAACTGCTTTTTAGTACTACTTGTCACCCCCAAACTGATGGACAAACTGAAGTAGTCAACAGAACTTTGTCTACTATGCTTAGGGCTGTTTTGAAGAATAATAAGAAAATGTGGGAAGAATGCTTGCCTCATATTGCATTTGCTTATAATCGTTCGTTGCATTCTACTACTAAGATGTGCCCTTTTGAAATTGTCTATGGTTTCCTACCTCGTGCACCTATTGATTTGTTGCCACTTCCATCTTCGGAGAAGGTTAATTTTGATGCTAAACAACGTGCTGAATTGATCTTAAAAATGCATGAGTTAACTAAGGAAAATATTGAGCGCATGAATGCTAAATATAAACTTGTTGGAGATAAGGGTAGAAAACGTGTTGTCTTTGCACCTGGAGATCTTGTTTGGTTACATTTGCATAAGGATAGGTTTCCTAATTTGCGCAAGTCAAAGCTAATGCCACGTGCTGATGGTCCTTTCAAGGTGTTAGAGAAAATAAATGGTAATGCATATAAACTTGAGCTGCCTGCAGATTTTGGGGTTAGTCCCACATTTAACATTGCAGATTTTAAGCCTTACTTGGGTGAGGAAGATGAGCTTCCGTCGAGGACGACTTCAATTCAAGAAGGGGAGGATGATGAGGACATCACTAACAAGGTTACACCCACAGCTCCAACTGACACATATACAGGACCAATTACTAGAGCTCGCGCACGCCAATTAAATTACCAGGTACTTTCGTTTCTTGGTAATGAATCTAATGTTCATGAGAATATGATGCTGCCTAAATTGGATACATTTGTCTTGCTTACAAATGAAGGGCCTAGCTTGGACAAGAAGGATGAACATTGGAGCAAGATCAAGCATGGAGATGATGGCATGCGTAAGGGGAACAAGAATGGAGTTTCAATTGATGATTTCAGGACTTTGAAGCCACCATAATGAGTGCGAGAAGCCTTGGACGAAATATACAAGATGCCACTTCATAAATTTCGTCCAGAGGCTATTGTAGGTGCTGCGTCACCTTATTATTGGGCCAGGCCCATGTAATTTCGAAATACTTGAGTATAGGCTGTTTTTAGAGTCCGTATGTGTGGGGAAACAAGAGTTAGGGTTGGTTTCGGACCCCTCCACCAAGGGCCACGAAATTCCCCCTCTTTCCCTCATATATACAGCCCTTAGGGCGTCGTTTATACTTTGGGTTTTGTTTAGATTAAAAGTTCGCCATAGCTGCAACTTCGCGTACTTCGTTTGTGTTCAACGACCAGACAAAGGCGTCACAGAACCCCACCTTGATCAATAAAGCTTTCCTCTTATATTCGCAATATCCAGATTGCAATCTTAGTTTCTTACTTGTTCTTCGTTTGCCTGCAGGAAACAGACCTTCGTGGTCAGGTTGATCGTGCTCCGGCGTGGTCGATAACCTCTCGGAGTTGGTTTAGCGATTGCTAAGGCGCGACGTCCACGCACGTTCGTAGTCGGATCGTCAAAGTCGACTTCATCCAAACGATAACCACTATCTCATCGAAAGACGGGACACCTTTGCCTCTATCAACCCTACATCATCTTGGTATCCAGAGCATAGGTTGATCACGATTTTGGAGCCCCACACCCTGTTTTCTAGCTTGTTTTTGTTGTGTTCTTCCCAATTTCGAAAATCCCCCACAAAAAGAGCCCCAAATTTTTTTTGTGATCTGTTGATTTGGCAAGATTTTGTTGAATTTGTTCCATGGATTTGCTGTGCCACGAGTGGATCTAGCTTCTCCTCCACTTTTCCCCAATTTCCATCCACGAAATCTGACGAATTTTGGCCCCAAAGTCACTGTGTGCAAGGAGTTCTTCGTGGCCTCGGGCACCCCGGACATCCGGCCCGTGCCCCGGACATCCGGCCCGGCCCGGACATCCGGCCCCTAGCCCAGACATCTGGCCTCCCGCAGCCATTTTTCCCCACTCCACCCCACCTTGCACTTACCCACCGCCATTTTCGTTCGGTAACCCACCCAACCTTCTGCATACCACCACCATTTCCGCAACCACCATCGCTTACCCGTTTCGAGTTTGAAAAGTTTATCCCCCTTTGCCTTGGTTACTTGAGTTGTGGTTTCACCGTTTCCTTGGATGTTTAGGCTACCTTGGAACGGCAAGACATCGACATCACCATCGCTCAACTTCGGCAAGGACGGTAACATCGACGACACTTTGTTCATGCTATCTTGCAATTGCATTGTCACCCTATGAACCATCTTTGCGTAGCTTTCCCATTGAGACTAGCCATTTGAGTATTGCCGGGCCACGACACTTGTGCACATTAGTGATAGTCATAGATATTGCATACTACATCATCATATCTCCGTGTGACAAAAGAGTGTCCCGCATACACAATAGCTACCTTGATCCGAGAAGCATGCATTAGTATCCAAAGAAAGAGCTCACAAGCTTTTAAGCAAAAGAGCCAACCAAAGCAAAAGGACAATAGCATCATACGCCTTGCATCAAAAGAGATCATACATCATAGCAACATCATCTTGTGCTCAAGCATCGGCACATCATACACTCATAGCATACTTGTGATAGTTAGTCGTTACGTTTTGCCTCTTATAGGTCGTGCACAAGTGCGTATCCGCCTATTAAGCAATCGGTTAACGTCTCTCTAGTGTTGTGCAACACGAGCATTTTCCGTGGATTCCACATTTTCGCTCATCCTTGGTTGCACAACCACATTTATCTATCCGTGCGTGTGTTCCGTGTGCTACTTTGCTAGTGATCAACTTGTTGCATGAGCAAATTGTGAACCATTTTCAACATCATTGAGTCACTTTGACGATTGCATTGAATTTGTGCCACATCCTAACCAAGCTCCTCTCAAAGCTTTACTTGTGTAGGTGTGAGAATCGACAGGAAGTGGTATCAATAGTGCTATTTCCGGGTTACATTATCGAGTGATCATTGATCCATTTTCAACTTCGGTTAAGGTACATTGATATTGTCTTCTCCTTTCTCCCAATTACATACTTGCTTGTGATGATGGATAGGCCAAGTACATCTTCCAACCCGATCTTCGATGATCCTCAAGAAGCGAACAACTACGTCACCAAACTACATCTCTTCGGTGTCCAACGAGCTCTACATCAAGAGAGTGAAGCTATGCGCGAGTACATTGGTCAAGTCGCTGAGGACGCGCGCCAATTTGAAGCAAGAACAAAAGAGCAATTCGACATCATCAACACCAACATGTCTACTCAATTCAACGAGCTCCGGACATTGATTGTCAACCGACGTTCTTCTTCAACATCCTCTCAAAGACGAAGCCGCTCAAGTCGACATTCCGACTCCACGCAAGACTCAAGTACACCTACGTCCAACACTCTTCGTCAAGCCGCCCGTCAACGTCGACATGACAACTGGCAACCTCTTAATGACAAGAGTTCCCAAGAGCTATTCGACGAGCAAGAAAGCCGACATCGTCAAAACCAAGCTACACTTGAGCAAGCACAAGAACGACAACGACTACGCCAACAACAACAAGAGCGAGCACGTCAACACCAAGAAGAACTTGATGCCGAGGCTAATCGCCAATCACAACAACGTCGAGAAGCTCAAGCTATGGAGGCGCAACGAGCGTTACAAGATGCACATCGCAATGTGGCAGCCCGCACTCGTCACACTCGTCAAGAAGAGGATTTCCTTCGTGATGAGGTGCAAGAGAGGCGCCATCAAGCAAGAATGCAAGAAGAAGCTCCTCCTCAACAAGTACACCAAGCTCGGCAAGAGCAATGTGATAATGCCAACCGCCAAAATCAAGACCGCCCTCCCAATAGGCAAGGAAACAATGACGAGCATCGCTATGGCAAGCTCAAATTCACCATGCCAAAGTTCTCCGGAAGCATTGATCCCGAAGACTATCTCTCATGGGCATTGAAGGTTGACAAGATTTTTCGCCTTCACAACTTCGATGAAGAGAAGAAGATCGCAATGGCATCCCTTGAGTTCCAAGACTATGTTCTCATATGGTGGGAGCAAATCATAGAAAGAAGAGAAGCAAAAGGCGAACCTCCTATCACCACTTGGGCTCAAATGAAGGTAGTCATGAGAGCACGCTTTGTGCCTACCCACTACAACCGTGACTTGTTCAAGAAGCTACAACTCCTCAAGCAAGGTACCAAGTCCGTTGAAGAGTACTACAAGGAGATGGAGATTGCCATGATAAGAGCCAACATCACGGAAGATGAAGAGCAAACTATGGCGAGATTCTTGAATGGACTCAACTATCCTATCAAGAAGATTGCGGACTTCCAACCATACAACAATCTCCTCGAGCTAGTCCATCAAGCAACCAAAGTGGAGCGACAAGTTCAAGAGGACTACAAGTACTCCAAGTTCAACTCCAAGAACTTCGGCTCCTACAACCAAGCTTCAACGACTTCGGCTACTCCTCCTACCTCTACCAAGCCATCTACAAACTTCAGCGACAAGCCAAGCTACAAGAATGCGACTACATCGAGTCGTCCTCCTTCTACCAACAACTTCAAGCCAAGAGCTTCCTCAACTATAACTCCAACCAAAGACAACTCCAAGACGAGCTCCATCAAATGCTTCAAGTGCCAAGGACGAGGCCACAAGTCATTTGAGTCCAAGACCGTTCGCACCATGATCATCAATGATGACGGATCTTATGACTCCATGAGCGATGATGAGATGGAAGCACTTGAGCATGTCGTTATGCATCGCCAAGTGAATGAAGAAGAAGACCGTCAAGTGTTTTGCGACAATGACTCAAGCCCCAATCTTGTTGTCTCCAAAGTCTTGACACTCCAACACCAACAAGATGACGACCAACGATGCCACATTTTTCATACAAAGGCCGGCATCAATGGACGCTCCGTCAAAGTTATCATCGATGGAGGAAGTTGTCACAACTTGGCAAGCGAAGAGCTATGCGACAAGCTTCATTTGGTCAAGACGAAGCATCCTCGACCCTACGAGGTCCAATGGCTAAACGACGCAGGAATTCTTCGAGTCGAGCACACCGTGCAAGTCTCTTTCAAGATTGGCGCCTACGAGGACACTCTTGAATGTGATGTGATCCCCATGTCCGTGTGCCACCTTATTCTTGGACGTCCATGGCAATTTGATCGTGGAGTCACACACAATGGACGGACAAATCACTATCATTTCAAGATGAAGGGCAAGGAATTCGTGCTCCGACCAATGTCTCCAAGTCAAGTAGCCGCCGACAAGCTTTTACCTACCAACCATCGTGGAGAGAATGGTGAGAGAGTGAGCCACCCAAAGGAGAGTGAGAGCCACAAGCCAAATATGAGCGACTCCACGATGAGCGACAAGAAGAAACTAGTGCTATTTGCCACCAAAAGTGAGATGAGAGAAGTGTGTGAGAACCCATCGAGTGTCTTTCACCTTGTGCTCTTATGCAAAGGGGAAGCCAAAACTGCTAATTTGTTGCAGGAATTCTCGGACGTCTTTCCCGATGATCTACCTCCTTGTCTACCTCCACTTCGCGGAATCGAACACCGCATCGACCTCATACCCGGCGCACCACTTCCAAACAAGGCTCCTTACCGCGTCAACCCCGAGGAAACAAAGGAGATACAACGGCAAGTGCAAAACCTCATCGACAAAGGTCATGTACGTGAAAGCCTAAGCCCTTGTGCCGTTCCGGTTATTCTTGTGCCTAAGAAAGATGGAAGTTTTCGCATGTGCTTCGATTGTCGTCCTATTAATGCTATCACCGTTAGATACCATTATCCCATACCACGCTTAGACGATATGCTTGATGAATTATGTGGTGCCACCATATTTTCAAAAATTGATCTTAAAAGTGGTTACTACCAAATTTGCATTCAAGAGGGTGATGAGTGGAAAACAGCTTTCAAAACCAAGTTTGGGTTATATGAGTGGCTTGTTATGCCAATGGGCTTATCGGAAGCACCCGGTTCATTTATGAGTCTTATGCATTTTTGTCTACGACCCTACATAGGCATCTTTGTAGTGGTTTACTTTGACGACATCCTCGTTTTTAGCAAGATGCTAGAGGACCATGTGACACACATCCGTTTGGTTTTACAAACCCTTCGGAAAGAGCGCTTATATGCTAATATGGAAAAATGCACTTTTGGCGTTGACAAGGTTGTCTTCCTAGGATTTGTCGTTTCTTCACAAGGTGTTCACGTTGATGAAACTAAAATTGAAGCAATTAAAACTTGGCCTCAACCAACGAATCTCATGCAAGTGCGTAGTTTCCTTGGTCTAGCCGGTTTCTATCGACGTTTTGTGAAGGACTTTAGCACCATTGCTATGCCCCTACACACCTTGAGCAAGAAGAACGCACCCTTCATTTGGGGTCCTTCACAAGACATCGCGTTCTAATGAGCTTAAGAGCTTGCTTACCCACGCACCACTTCTAGCCCTACCAAACTTTGACAAACCGTTTGAGATTCATTGTGATGCTAGTGGTACCGGCATAGGTGGCGTGCTAATGCAAGAAAAGCGCCCAATTGCGTACTTTAGCGAGAAGCTATCAGGAGCGCAACTTAACTATCCCATCTATGATAAAGAGCTTTATGCCTTGGTGAGAGTTTTACGTGTTTGGGAACACTATCTTAGACCTCATGAATTCATTCTTCATACGGACCATGAGACACTCAAATATCCTAAGTTGAACAAGCGTCATGCTAAATGGAGTGAGTTCATTGAGTCTTTTCCCTATGTCATCAAATACATCAAGGGCAAAGAAAATGTTGTGGCGGACGCGCTTTCCCGCAAATGCATGCTTGTAACACAACTTGAGTTGAATGTGATTGGCTTTGAGCACATAAAAGATTTATATGAGCATGATCCTTTCTTTGCAAATGCTTATGCTAAGTGCTTGACTCACACTTCTTGGGAACATTACTACCTAAAGGATGGATATCTTATGAGAGCTAACAAACTTTGCATTCCCGAATCTTTGCTTCGTTTGCTCCTTTTGCAGGAATCTCATGGAGGCGGACTCATGGGACACTTTGGACGCGACAAGACGTTTGCTACCCTCTCTAAGAACTATTTTTCGCCCAAGATGCTCCGTGACGTCTCACGCCTCACCAACCGATGTTCTACATGCCGCAAAGCTAAGTCCAAAGCTCAATCTCATGGTTTTTACATGCCTCTTCCTATTCCATACCATCCGTGGGAAGACATAAGCATGGATTTCATACTTGGCTTGCCTAGGACTCAAAATGGAAAAGATTCCGCGCTAGTTGTCGTGGATAGATTTTCTAAAATGGCTCATTTTATTCCTTGTAACAAGATAGACGATGCTTCACATTTTGCAACTCTCTTTTGTAGGGAGGTCATTCGTCTACATGGCGTGCCGAAAACGATCGTCTCGGACCGGGACGTCAAGTTCTTGAGCTACTTCTGGAAAACCCTCTGCGCTAAGCTCGGAATCAAGCTCCTATTTTCTTCGGCCTACCATCCACAAACGGACGGCCAAACGGAGGTGACGAACCGCACGCTGTCGACACTTCTTCGCGTGTTGATCAAGAAGAACATCAAGGAATGGGAGCAATGCTTGCCCATCGCCGAGTACGCCTACAACCGTGCAAGACACTCGACAACCGGCAAGTCTCCCTTCGAGATCGTCTACGGCTTCAACCCGTTGTCCCCATTGGACATTCTACCTCTACCTCTACAAGAGCGCACGAACATGGACGCAAGTGCACGAGCAAGCTATCTCAAGAAGGTGCACGAAGATACAAGAGCTATGATCGAGCGACAAGTACATCGCCTTGCCACCAAGCTCAACGTCAACAAGGCACCAATGGTGTTCCAACCGGGAGATCTTGTTTGGCTACATCTTCGCAAGGACCGTTTCCCACAAGAGCGCAAGTCCAAACTTCTACCTCGCGCCGACGGACCCTTCAAGGTGCTAGCACGCTACAACAACAACGCTTACAAGATCGACATTCCACGCGACAAGTACTTCGTGAGCGACACTTTCAACATCCAAGATCTATCTCCTTTCTATGGTGATGAAGATTTTGATCCGAGGTCGGATCTTTCCCAAGGGAGGGGAGATGATGCGGAGCATCCCGAGGTCATCCCCATGGACCCTCCTTCACCTCCTCAAGTGCCTCAAGGACCAATGACTCGTGCTCTTGCTAGAGCTCTCGAGACCGAGGTGACGTCACTCCTAGCCCTACTTCCATACGAATCTTGCGAGACATGGTTGCTACCTCAGACGGATGTGCTTTGTGTGCTCAGGTGTGAAGAAGACCACATTGGAGAAGGGCGTGAAGACGGACAAGTCCCCAAGTTCACGGTCGAGTTGATGCATCGAGAAGGGCAGAAGGAAGCTCCAGGCCCCGGACATCCGGCCCCCTGGCCCGGACATCCGGCCCCTGGGCAATCATCTACAGAAGGCCAGCAGACGACGCTACAGGGCCCGGACATCCGGCCAGGGCCCGGACATCCGTCCAAGCATGGCCCGGACATCCGGCCTCGGACTCGGAAATCCGGCGCCACTGTCCAGAGAGCACCCGATGTTCGACCCCTCCAGCCCGGACATCCGGCCCCTCGCCCCGGACATCTGGCGCCCCGCGAAGCCCCGGACATCCGGCCCGACGCCCGGACGTCCGGCCCCTGATTTGCCTGCGTGCATCCTTTGGGCCGAGGCCCATGTACCCCTTCGCTCCGTACACTATATAAACTCCTTTCTCCCCACCGTTTAGGGTTAGCTTTTGGATACCTCATTTCAGACCTTTGTGTGGATTCTCTCCCACGAGACCGCGCGCCTCTTCGGAGAAGATCCACCTCGGATTCAAGACCTCCACATCGGGGAAGATCCTACGGGATAACCAAGACCTCCTCCGGGAGAAGACTATCTTTGTACCACCATCGTTGACTATGGACCGTGTATCTCTATGTGTATCGTGGATCTAGCACTTGTGTGATCATCTTCGTGTTGATTTGTGTGTTTCCTCTCGTGTTTTCCCCCGTTTCCGCTTTGTGTTCTCCGTGTTCATCGTGGGATACCTCCAAACGTGAAAGATCTGCTGATTAGGGTTTCACCTTACATCAAGAAGCCTTGGCCTTCATTAGTTCTTGTTCTGCCTTGAGAGCACCAATGTAGTTGTCATCGAGGGACTTGTAGTTCTCGAGGAAGATAGTCTTGGAGATGTCGTTGTTCAATCCCATCATGAAGTGGAACTTCATCGAAATGGGGTCGTCCACGCCGGCCCGTCGCAAGGCCATCTTCATCTCCTTGAAGTACTTGTCGATGGACTTGGATCCTTGTATGGTGTTCTCCAATTGGCGTAGAAGTTATACCGTGTAAGTGGGAGGCACGAACTCTCGCCGCAAAGCTTTCTTCGTCTTGGGCCAACTCATGTCATACTCCTCCGAAGGTGTGTTAAACCACCATGTCGATGCGAAGTCGTGGAAGTTTCTTGTGGCGCACTTCACTTGATCTTGGGGAGGAACTTGAAGTAGCATGAGGTAATCGTCCATCAAGCGTTCCCACTCGAGGTACTCCTCGGGTTCTTGAGTCCCATAGAAAGGAATCTCGTGGTCGTTGTCGAGGTCGTAGTAGCTCGTGGAAGTCGCGGACTTGAGCTTGGGGAGCTTCTCTTGATCATAAGCTTGAGGTGCTTGTGGGCGAAGATGCCGCATATCCAAAGGCGAAGATGCCTTGAAGTCGCTTGGCGAAGATGCCAAGGTGTACGGTGAAGTCGTTGAGCGGTTGTTGGTGTTGAGCTCTTGACCTTCACGTTCTTGGCGTTGATGGTGTCGATGCCGATGAGATCTTGCCGGAGATGGTAGCTCGGAAGGATGTGCACTTGAGCGTCTTCTCGAAGATGAGGGAGACCTCTTGCGGTTCTTGATGAGGGCTTTGAGCTCCTCCATTTGAGCATTCATGTTGGTGCACAAGTTGTTCGTCATGGCATCGAACTTGTCGTTGGTGGTGTAGACCGAAGTAGAAGAAATGCTTTGCCTATCCATCACAAGACTCGAGCAAAGGTGAGTAGGAGATGAGATAAACAATACCAAGTTACCTTTTCCGAATGTTGAGGATGTATCCCGTTTCACTCAATGTAAAATGAATGAATAGTGGAATTGGTACCGGACTTGTTCACTCACACCTATCAAGTAAAGCTTATGGAGTAGCTCGGTGAGGATAGTGGCACAAAAATTTGATGCAAAATGTTAGAAAGAGTCAATAATGTTGAAAGAGATTCACAAATTTGCAAGCGAAATAAGTAGACCAATAGCAATGAGTGGCACACAGAAACACACACACGGATAGATAAATGTGGTTGTGCAACCAAGGAATGAGCGAAATGATAGAGGCAAAGGTGTCCCGTCTTTCGATGAGATGGTGGCTATCGTTTTGGAGGAAGTCGACTTTGACAATCCAACTACGAACGTGCGAGGACGTCGCGCCTTAGCAATCGCTAAACCAACTCCGAGAGGTTGTTGACCACGCCGGAGCAAGATCAACCTGACCACGAAGGTCTGTTTCCTGCAGGCAAACGAAGAACAAGCAAGAAACTAAGATTGCAATCTGGATATTGCGAATATAAGAGGAAAGCTTTATTGATCAAGGTGGGGTTCTGTGACGCCTTGGTCTGGTCGTTGAACACAAACGAAGTACGCGAAGTTGCAGCTATGGCGAACTTTTAATCTAAACAAAACCCAAAGTCTAAACGACGCCTTAAGGGCTGTATATATGGGGGAAAGAGGGGGACATTTCGTGGCCCTTGGTGGAGGGGTCCGAAACCATCCCTAACTCTTGTTTCCCCACACATACGGACTCTAAAAACAGCCTATACTCAAGTATTTCGAAATTACATGGGCCTGGCCCAATAATAAGGTGACGCAGCACCTATAATAGCCTCTGGACGAAATTTATGAAGTGGCATCTTGTATATTTCGTCCAAGGCTTCTCGCACTCATTATGGTGGCTTCAAAGTCCTGAAATCATCAATTAAAACTCCATTCTTGTTCCCCTTGCGCATGCCATCATCTCCATGCTTGATCTTGCTCCAATGTTCATCCTTCTTGTCCAAGCTAGGCCCTTCATTGGTAAGCAAGACAAATGTATCCAATTTTGGCAGCATCATATTCTCATGAACATTAGATTCATTACCAAGAGACGAAAGTACCTGGTAATTTAATTGTCGTGCGTGAGCTCTAGTAATTGGTCCTGTATATGTGTCAGTTGAAGCTGTGGGTGTAACCTTGTTAGTGATGTCCTCATCATCCTCCCCTTCTTAAATTGAAGTCGTCCTCGACGGAAGCTCATCTTCCTCACCCAAGTAAGGCTTCAAATCTGCAATGTTAAATGTGGGACTAACCCCAAAATCTGCAGGCAGCTCAAGTTTATATGCATTATCATTTATTTTCTCTATCACCTTGAAAGGACCGTCAGCACGTGGCATTAGTTTTGACTTGCGCAAATTAGGAAACCTACCCTTACGCAAATGTAACCAAACAAGATCTCCAGGTGCCAAGACAACACGTTTTCTACCCTTATCTCCAACAAGTTTATATTTAGCATTCATGCGCTCAATATTTTCCTTAGTTAACTCATGCATTTTTAAGATCAATTCAGCACGTTGTTTAGCATCAAAATTAACCTTCTCCGAAGATGGGAGAGGCAACAAATCAATAGGTGCACGAGGTAGGAAACCATAGACAATTTCAAAAGGGCACATCTTAGTAGTAGAATGCAACGAACGATTATAAGCAAATTCAATATGAGGCAAGCATTCTTCCCAGATTTTCTTATTATTCTTCAAAACAGCCCTAAGTATAGTAGACAAAGTTCTGTTGACTACTTCAGTTTGTCCATCAGTTTGGGGGTGACAAGTAGTACTAAAAAGCAGTTTAGTCCCCAACTTAGCCCATAAACATCTCCAAAAGTGGCTAAGAAATTTAGTATCACGATCTGAAACAATAGTATTTGGCACACCATGCAAGCGAATAATTTCACGAAAGAACAAATCAGCAACATTAGCAGCATCATCGCTTTTATGACATGGTATAAAGTGTGCCATCTTCGAGAACCTATCCACGACAACAAATATGCTATCCCTCCCCTTCTTTGTTCGAGGTAAACCCAAAACAAAGTCCATAGATATATCTTCCCAAGGAACACTAGGGACAGGCAAATGCATATATAAACCATGAGGATTGAGTCGTGACTTAGCTTTTTGACATGTAGTGCAGCGACCAACAAAACGCTCAACATCCCGTCGCATCTTTGGCCAAAAGAAATGTGTAGCAAGTACGTCCTCCGTCTTCTTCACGCCAAAGTGTCCCATTAATCCTCCTCCATGCGCCTCCTGCAACAATAAAAGACGAACAGAGCTAGCTGGAATGCATAGCTTGTTAGCACGAAACACAAATCCATCATTAACGACGAACTTGTTCCATGTTCTCCCTTCTTTGCAATTCTCCAATACATCTTTAAATTCAGCATCATGCACATATTGATCTTTGATGGTCTCCAAACAAATATTTTAAAGTCAAGTTGTGAAAGCATAGTATAACGACGAGATAATGCATCAGCAATAACATTTTCTTTTCCCTTCTTGTGTTTAATAACATAAGGGAAAGTCTCTATGAATTTAACCCATTTAGCATGTCTACGGTGCAGTTTTGCTTGACTTTTAATGTGCTTCAAAGATTCATGATCAGAATGTATAACAAATTCTTTGGGCCATAAATAATGTTGCCATGTTTCCAAAGTCCGAACAAGAGCATATAATTCCTTATCATAAGTAGAATAATTCAGACTAGGCCCACTCAATTTTTCAGAAAAGTATGCAACAGGTTTACCATCTTGTAATAACACACCTCCTAACCCAATTCCACTAGCATCACATTCAAGCTCAAAAGTCTTATTAAAATCAGGAAGTTGGAGTAAAGGAGCATGTGTCAACTTATCTTTCAATACCGTGAATGCTTCTTCCTGTGCAGTACCCCAAACAAAAGGCACATCCTTCTTTGTAAGCTCATTGAGAGGTGCAGCAATGGTGCTGAAATCTCTCACAAAACGCCGATAGAATCCAGCGAGGCCAAGGAAACTCCTCACGTGTGTGACCGTTTTGGGCTGCGGCCAACTCTCAATAGCTTCAATCTTGGCTTTATCAACCTCAATTCCCTGTGGAGTAACAACATAGCCAAGAAAAGAGACTCGGTCGGTGCAAAAGGTGCACTTTCCAAGGTTACCAAACAAACGTGCATCATGTAGAGCAATAAAAACAGCACATAAATGTTCCAAATGTTCCTCCAAAGATCTGCTAAAAATCAGAATATCATCAAAGTATACTACCACAAATCGTCCAATGAAAGCACGTAAAACTTCATTCATTAATCTCATGAAAGTACTAGGTGCATTAGTTAACCCAAAAGGCATGACTAACCACTCATATAATCCAAACTTAGTTTTAAATGCTGTTTTCCATTCATCTCCCAATTTCATACGAATTTGATGGTATCCACTACGCAAATCAACTTTGGAGAAAATTGTAGAGTGATGTAGGGCGGAACCCTATGTGGCCGATCTTTCACAAAATGGAGTGGATCCCATGAAGAACACGAAGAACACGAGAGGGGAACACGAGGGGAAAGACGAGAGAATCACTCAAACCAACAAGAACAAGTCACACATATGCTAGATCCTCGAAACACAACGAGATACAAGATCCATGATCAACAAGGGACGATACAAAGGGTAACCGGTTCTTCTCCGTGAGGAGGTCTTGATGATATCCCGTAGGATCTTCCCGCGAGGGGCCTTGAATCCCGTAGGATCTTCTCCGCAGAGGTCTTGAATCTGTGTGGATCTTCTCCGTGGAGGGGCCGCAGTCACTCACAAGGAGATGAACCACAAGATGAGCAAAGCTCTAGGTATCAAATGAGCTATCTCTAAGCTAACCCTCAAATGGAGGAGGGGGAGGAGTATATATAGTCTAGGTCCACGAAGGGGTAAGTGGGAGAGGGATACATGGGCCTCAGGCCCGATACACTGTGCGCAGACAAGGGCCGGATGTCCGGGCGGGGGCCGGACGTCCGGGCCTTCCCGAGACGCCGGATGTCCGGGCCGAGGGGCCGGATGTCCGGGCTGGAGGGGTTGAGCCACGGGTGTCTTCTGGACAGTGGCGCCGGATTTCCGGCCAGGGCCCGGATGTCCGGGGCGCCGGATGTCCGGGCCTGGGGGCCGGATGTCCGGGGCCTGTAGGTGCTGGCCCTTCTTCCTTCTCTCCCGCGCGCACTTGGCCTTGGTCCTTGGGTTCTCCATGGTCTCCTTGGATGTTCCTGATCAGGCACAAGGTCCGCGCTTATAGTAGCATCCATGTCTCGCGAGAAAAGAAAGGGGAAGCATCGAGGAACGGGATCACCTTGCATCCAAGTGGTGTACATGGGGATGAACGAAGGATGCTCCGCATCATCTCCCCTCCCTTGGGAAAGATCCGACCTCGGATCAAAAACCTCATCACCATGGAAACGGTAGTCGTGAACGGACTTGTAGTTGGACGAAGTTGAAGGCGTGTCGCAATCCAAGTACTCCAAGGTGTCTTCGGTATGGGGTACATGCAAAATGAGCAAACACAAAGTAAACTTGGAAATACAATGGTTAGCGCACACAAAGTGTCCATCATGTAAGAATGAGCCCGTGTGACAAGGTACATGAAGCTTAGCAAGATGATATAGTATGAGATGTAAAGCATTCATGTGATCAAATGCATTTGTGGTGCACACAAAGTTGTTGTGAATGTGATCATTGCAACCATTGTGCAAAATGATGTCATAGTGTGATGGTTTATCAAGAGCATGAACATGGCAAGTGATGCTCAATATGTGTATGTTATCATGCAATTGATGGTGGGCAATATGATCATTATGTATGAATATGCCGTCAAGAAATATCACAACAAATTTGCTAAGGAAATGCACAAGCTCATATATCATGGATGACATGGGAATACACGATGCAACAAGGCAATCATAATGTGAGTCAATCCATGGGCAAGATGCAAATTTGTTATGGGAGTGATATGTCCATGGAGCATGGCATGTGAGCACACAATCAACAAATATGAAGGTTTTGGTGCAATGTGTCAAACGGGTTTTGACATACCAATGCTCGATGTCGTGGCAATAGTGGTAGACCGGTGGTGAATCCATAGGGTCCATCTTTAATGTCGGTCCTCCATCCCGTAGATGTATCATGTAGACAACAAGAAGGAAACAACAATGAAAGTATGGCCCATCCAATATGCATATGTGAGGATGGCTCACAAAGAAGGAATTCACCTTATGGAGATTCTCGCGAAAGTTGGTGTTGCACATCATGTATGCCTTCGCATGACCAAGTTGTCGCATGACGACACCGCCTTGTGAATCCTTCAAAATGAAAGAACATGACAAACACTCGGAAAAACAAATGAGGTTAGCGGAAATGCAAAACCTATCATTCGAGTGGTAAGATACCCAACAAGTGTATTCAACATGCTTATCACAAGAAAGAACAAGGTAATGTGGCATGGCATGTAAGCATATGATGCGATAACAACCAAAGGCATTAGGCTCAAACAAGCAAGCATGCATCACAAGAATGGTGTCCAAGTCTCCAAGATCAACAAACATAGCATTGTTGCACTCAATACAAGTGATGAGAGATGCAACTAGTGGAGACAAATGACAATGATCAAGATATATCATGTGAGTGGCATGAACATATATGTCATCAACCCAAGAAAGCAAGTAAGAGAGGAACATGGGTGATGCAACATAGCAAGCAATCATAGTGATCAAGTCAAACAAGCCAGTAGTGCGAAGATGTGATAGAGGCAAAGGTGTCCCGTCTTTCGATGAGATGGTGGCTATCGTTTTGGAGGAAGTCGACTTTGACGATCCGACTACGAACGTGCGAGGACGTCGCGCCTTAGCAATCGCTAAACCAACTCCGAGAGGTTGTTGACCACGCCGGAGCACGATCAACCTGACCACGAAGGTCTGTTTCCTGCAGGCAAACGAAGAACAAGCAAGAAACTAAGATTGCAATCTGGATATTGCGAATATAAGAGGAAAGCTTTATTGATCAAGGTGGGGTTCTGTGACGCCTTGGTCTGGTCGTTGAACACAAACGAAGTACGCGAAGTTGCAGCTATGGCGAACTTTTAATCTAAACAAAACCCAAAGTCTAAACGACGCCCTAAGGGCTGTATATATGAGGGAAAGAGGGGGGAATTTCGTGGCCCTTGGTGGAGGGGTCCGAAACCAGCCCTAACTCTTGTTTCCCCACACATACGGACTCTAAAAACAGCCTATACTCAAGTATTTCGAAATTACATGGGCCTGGCCCAATAATAAGGTGACGCAGCACCTAAAATAGCCTCTGGACGAAATTTATGAAGTGGCATCTTGTATATTTCGTCCAAGGCTTCTCGCACTCATTATGGTGGCTTCAAAGTCCTGAAATCATCCATTGTAACTCCATTCTTGTCCCCCTTGCGCATACCATCATCTCCATGCTTGATCTTGCTCCAATGTTCATCCTTCTTGTCCAAGCTAGGCCCTTCATTTGTAAGCAAGACAAATGTATCCAATTTAGGCAGCATCATATTCTCATGAACATTAGATTCATTACCAAGAAACGAAAGTACCTGGTAATTTAATTGGCGTGCGCGAGCTCTAGTAATTGGTCCTGTATATGTGTCAGTTGGAGCTGTGGGTGTAACCTTGTTAGTGATGTCCTCATCAATATATATCTTACTTGGGAGTTACAAACTGAACAACGTTTTACATGTTTAAACTATCCCGAGGAGAGACGTGTTCCTGCTGCTGTTTGTGCTTTCACTGGGTTTGCATGTGTTTGGTGGTCTGAACATTGTAGATTATATCCTATTCCAGCGACTTGGACTGCTTTGAAAACTGCTATGCGTACTCGTTGGGTTCCACCATATTATCAACGTGAATTACTTCAAAAACTGCAGCGCTTAAGACAAGGAAAAAATTCTGTAGAAGAATATTATCAGCAATTACAAACTGGCCTGATTAGATGTGGTATTGTTGAGGAGAATGAAGCTATGCTTGCACGTTTTATGGGTGGATTAAATAGAGAGATTCAGACCATTCTAGAGTATAAGGATTATACTACTATCACTCGTTTATTCCATCTTGCTTGTAAAGCTGAACGTGAAGTGCAGGATCGACAGGCATTGGCGCGGACTAACTTTTCTGCAGGACGACCTTCATCATGGACACCGCGTGCATCCTCTCCTTCCTCACATTCTACTGCACCGACACCTCCATCAGCTGTTACCTCCAGCCATGATACAAGGAAGCAGGCACAACCACCATTATCTGCCAAGAGCACACCTATTGGGCCTGCACAGAGTTCTTCTTCTTCCATGGCATCAACAGGGCACACCAGTGATATTATTTGTCGTCGTTGTAAGGGAAGAGGACATTTTGCGAGAGATTGCAAATCTCAGCGTGTGATGATTGCTACTGAGGATGGTGGATATGAATCCGCTAGTGACTATGATGAGGAGACTTTGGCTCTTATTACACGTGAAGAACACGGCGGAGACGATTCTGATCATGAGACGCAATACATGGCTCCTGAAGATGCTGACAGGTATGAATGTTTAGTTGCTCAACGTGTTCTGAGTGTGCAGGTTACACAAGCTGAGCAAAATCAGAGGCATAATTTGTTCCATACAAAGGGAGTTGTGAAGGAACGTTCTGTTCGCGTGATCATAGATGGAGGGAGTTGCAACAACTTGGCTAGCATGGAGATGGTGGAGAAGCTATCTCTCACCACAAGACCACATCCACATCCTTACTACATCCAATGGTTCAACAACAGCGGCAAGGTTAAGGTAACACGTACTGTTCGTGTGCATTTTAGTATCTCTACATATGCTGATTATGTTGATTGTGATGTGGTACCTATGCAAGCATGTTCCTTATTACTTGGTAGAACATGGCAATTTGATAAAAATTCTGTACACCATGGTAGAAACAATCAGTATACTCTTGTTCATAAGGATAAAAATATTACTTTGCTTCCTATGACTCCTGATTCCATTTTAAAAGATGATATTAATAGAGCTAATAAAGCAAAACAGGAGAAAAATAAGAGTGAAAATCAGATTGTGGCAAAAGAATTTGAGCAACAAATGAAGCCTAATAATAAACCATCTACTGTTGCTTCTGAAATTAAATTGAAAAGTGCATGTTTATTTGCCACCAAATCTGATATTGATGAGCTAGATTTTAGCAAATCTGTTTGCTATGCTGTTGTATGCAAAGAGGCATTATTTTCATTCGAGGACGTGCCTTCCTCTTTGCCTCCTGCTGTCACTAACATTTTGCAGGAGTTCGCCGACGTCTTTCCACAAGACGTGCCACCGGGATTACCACCTATTCGAGGGATTGAGCATCAGATTGACTTAATTCCCGGTGCATTGCTACCCAACCGCGCACTGATACGGTGTATCCTAGGGCCATCACCATGGACCCTTCATCGCCTCACCAAGTGCCCAAAGGACCCATGACTAGAGCACGTGCAAGAGCTTTTGAGACCGAGGTGACCTCGCTCCTCTCTTTACATCTTTCGGATTCACTTGAGGTACGGCCTCTACCTTCATCAGAGACTCTATGCATACTCAGGTACTTGGACGAAGGCCGCGGGACAGCTCTACATGATGCTCAAGAGGACAGGACCGACAAGTGCTCGAGACAAGAAGAAGGAATGCTGAAGATGCTACAGGCACCGGACGTCCGGCCTGCACCGGACGACCGGCGACTCCCAGGCACCGGACGACCGGAAAACACCGGACGTCCGGTCCCTCCCAGACGACCGGACGACCGGAAGCCACCGGACGTCCGTGACTTCGGCAACAGAAGCTAAATAGCGGAAATCCGAGGATTACCGGACGTCCGGTCCCTCCGGAACCACCGGACGTCCGGTAACCCCCGGACGTCCGCTACGACGGCGACCGCGTGTGTAATATAAATACTGTTGACCTCCTCCCTTTAGACTCAGCTGTGGTTTAGCTCATTTGACACTTGTGTGGATTTCTCCCACGAGACCGGTGCGCCTCTACGGAGAAGATCCACCTCTGGATTCAAGACCCCTAACGGGAAGATCCCACGGGATTCCAAGACCTCCTCCGGGAGAAGACTATCTGTATCACTGATAGAGGCAAAGGTGTCCCGTCTTTCGATGAGATGGTGGTTATCGTTTTGGAGGAAGTCGACTTTGACGATCCGACTACGAACGTGCGAGGACGTCGCGCCTTAGCAATCGCTAAACCAACTCCGAGAGGTTGTTGACCACGCCGGAGCACGATCAACCTGACCACGAAGGTCTGTTTCCTGCAGGCAAACGAAGAACAAGCAAGAAACTAAGATTGCAATCTGGATATTGCGAATATAAGAGGAAAGCTTTATTGATCAAGGTGGGGTTCTGTGACGCCTTGGTCTGGTCGTTGAACACAAACGAAGTACGCGAAGTTGCAGCTATGGCGAACTTTTAATCTAAACAAAACCCAAAGTCTAAACGACGCCCTAAGGGCTGTATATATGAGGGAAAGAGGGGGGAATTTCGTGGCCCTTGGTGGAGGGGTCCGAAACCAACCCTAACTCTTGTTTCCCCACACATACGGAATCTAAAAACAGCCTATACTCAAGTATTTCGAAATTACATGGGCCTGGCCCAATAATAAGGTGACGCAGCACCTAAAATAGCCTCTGGACGAAATTTATGAAGTGGCATCTTGTATATTTCGTCCAAGGCTTCTCGCACTCATTATGGTGGCTTCAAAGTCCTGAAATCATCCATTGTAACTCCATTCTTGTCCCCCTTGCGCATGCCATCATCTCCATGCTTGATCTTGCTCCAATGTTCATCCTTCTTGTCCAAGCTAGGCCCTTCATTTGTAAGTAAGACAAATGTATCCAATTTAGGCAGCATCATATTCTCATGAACATTAGATTCATTACCAAGAAACGAAAGTACCTGGTAATTTAATTGGCGTGCGCGAGCTCTAGTAATTGGTCCTGTATATGTGTGAGTTGGAGCTGTGGGTGTAACCTTGTTAGTGATGTCCTCATCATCCTCCCCTTCTTGAATTGAAATCGTCCTCGACGGAAGGTCATCTTCCTCACCCAAGTAAGGCTTCAAATCTGCAATGTTAAATGTGGGACTAACCCCAAAATCTGCAGGCAGCTCAAGTTTATATGCATTATCATTTATTTTCTCTAACACCTTGAAAGGACCATCAGCACGTGGCATTAGCTTTGACTTGCGCAAATTAGGAAACCTATCCTTACGCAAATGTAACCAAACAAGATCTCCAGGTGCAAAGACAACACGTTTTCTACCCTTATCTCCAACAAGTTTATATTTAGCATTCATGCGCTCAATATTTTCCTTAGTTAACTCATGCATTTTTAAGATCAATTCAGCACGTTGTTTAGCATCAAAATTAACCTTCTCCGAAGATGGAAGAGGCAACAAATCAATAGGTGCACGAGGTAGGAAACCATAGACAATTTCAAAAGGGCACATCTTAGTAGTAGAATGCAACGAACGATTATAAGCAAATTCAATATGAGGCAAGCATTCTTCCCACATTTTCTTATTATTCTTCAAAACAGCCCTAAGCATAGTAGACAAAATTCTGTTGACTACTTCAGTTTGTCCATCAGTTTGGGGGTGACAAGTAGTACTAAAAAGCAATTTAGTCCCCAACTTAGCCCATAAACATCTCCAAAAGTGGCTAAGAAATTTAGTATCACGATCTGAAACAATAGTATTTGGCACACCATGCAAGCGAATAATTTCACGAAAGAACAAATCAGCAACATTAGCAGCATCATCGCTTTTATGACATGGTATAAAGTGTGCCATCTTCGAGAACCTATCCACGACAACAAATATGCTATCCCTCCCCTTCTTTGTTCGAGGTAAACCCAAAACAAAGTCCATAGATATATCTTCCCAAGGAACACTAGGGACAGGCAAAGGCATATATAAACCATGAGGATTGAGTCGTGACTTAGCTTTTTGACATGTAGTGCAGCGAGCAACAAAACGCTCAACATCCCGTCGCATCTTTGGCCAAAAGAAATGTGTAGCAAGTACATCCTCCGTCTTCTTCACGCCAAAGTGTCCCATTAATCCTCCTCCATGCGCCTCCTGCAACAACAAAAGACGAACAGAGCTAGCTGGAATGCATAGCTTGTTAGCTCGAAACACAAATCCATCACTAACGACGAACTTGTTCCTTGTTCTCCCTTCTTTACAATTCTGCAATACATCTTTAAATTCAGCATCATGCACATATTGATCTTTGATGGTCTCCAAACCAAATATTTTAAAGTCAAGTTGTGAAAGCATAGTATAACGATTCACTCTTATTTTTCTCCTGTTTTGCTTTATTAGCTCTATTAATATCATCTTTTAAAATGGAATCAGGAGTCATAGGAAGCAAAGTAATATTTTTATCCTTATGAACAAGTGTATACTGATTGTTTCTACCATGGTGTACAGAATTTTTATCAAATTGCCATGGTCTACCAAGTAATAAGGAACATGCTTGCATAGGTACCACATCACAATCAACATAATCAGCATATGTAGAGATACTAAAATGCACACGAACAGTACGTGTTACCTTAACCTTGCCGCTGTTGTTGAACCATTGGATGTAGTAAGGATGTGGATGTGGTCTTGTGGTGAGAGATAGCTTCTCCACCATCTCCATGCTAGCCAAGTTGTTGCAACTCCCTCCATCTATGATCACGCGAACAGAACGTTCCTTCACAACTCCCTTTGTATGGAACAAATTATGCCTCTGATTTTGCTCAGCTTGTGTAACCTGCACACTCAAAACACGTTGAGCAACTAAACATTCATACCTATCAGCATCTTCAGGAGCCATGTATTGCGTCTCATGATCAGAATCGTCTCCGCCGTGTTCTTCACGTGTAATAAGAGCCAAAGTCTCCTCATCATAGTCACTAGCGGATTCATATCCACCATCTTCAGTAGCAATCATCACACGCTGAGATTTGCAATCTCTCGCAAAATGTCCTCTTCCCTTACAACGACGACAAATAATATCACTGGTGTGCCCTGTTGATGCCATGGAAGAAGAAGAACTCTGTGCAGGCCCAATAGGTGTGCTCTTGGCAGATAATGGTGGTTGTGCCTGCTTCCTTGTATCATGGCTGGAGGTAACAGCTGATGGAGGTGTCGGTGCAGTAGAATGTGAGGAAGTAGAGGATGCACGCGGTGTCCATGATGAAGGTCGTGCTGCAGAAAAGTTAGTCCGCGCCAATGCCTGTCGATCCTGCACTTCACGTTCAGCTTTACAAGCAAGATGGAATAAACGAGTGATAGTAGTATAATCCTTATACTCTAGAATAGTCTGAATCTCTCTATTTAATCCACCCATAAAACGTGCAAGCATAGCTTCATTCTCCTCAACAATACCACATCTAATCAGGCCAGTTTGTAATTGCTGATAATATTCTTCTACAGAATTTTTTCCTTGTCTTAAGCGCTGCAGTTTTTGAAGTAATTCACGTTGATAATATGGTGGAACCCAACGAGTACGCATAGCAGTTTTCAAAGCAGTCCAAGTAGCTGGAATAGGATATAATCTACAATGTTCAGACCACCAAACACATGCAAAACCAGTGAAAGCACAAACAGCAGCAGGAACACGTCTCTCCTCGGGATAGTTTAAACATGTAAAACGTTGTTCAGTTTGTAACTCCCAAGTAAGATATATATCAGGAACATATCTACCCTCAAATGGTGGAATATTCAATTTCAGTTTAGGAAGATGGTCATGTACCTCTGGTGGTGGTGCAGCCCTACCATTGCGATGATATGCATGAGGACGACCTGGTGGTGGTGGTGCTGGTTGTTGCACGTAGTTCTGATTTTGGTCAACCTCATCCTCGTAATGGTCCTCCACCTCTGCAGTAGCAGCAGGAGCTACAGAAACATCAACAGCAGCACCAGAAGCTTGACCAGTCTCAAGGGGAACGCACTGTGCTCGTCCCACTTGATTCGGAAGGCGCCGTTGTTGTTGAAGAGGTGGGACAGCTGCAGCAGCCGGTGGTGGTGGAAAACGCGCAAGCAATTCAGCAAACTTGTTATCGAGCTTTGTGTCAAACGTCTTCTCCATGCCATCTATCTTCTCCATGGCATCGTCAAATCTGTTTAGCACATCTTGCACCTGTTCACTCATCATTTGCTGAAACTTATCATGAAGCTCCTTGTTCGTCAAGTTCGACCAGTCAGTCTCGTCGACTTGTGATCCTGGCATGGTTAGCAGCAATAGAAACATACAAGAATATGATCCTACAGACTACTAAGAAGTGGTGGGGGTGGCGGGTGTCACAAATCCGACAAGCAAATCTCAAATTCTTACCAGTTCTTACCCAGCAGCAGGCGGTGATCGGCAATCGATGTAGTCAAAACTCTCAAAGCTTGGATAGAGCGATTACCACGGAGAGTCAAACGCACGATGTAGATGTATGTGGAGCTGGGAAGGCTTATAATATGGTAGCAAAAAGGGTCAGCAATAATCAATTCAGAGATGCAAAGGTGAATAAACGCTCAACGACGGTGCTGTGCTGGTCCTAGGCTAGACCGTACTAGAGACGCGAGCCTAGAACACTAACGAAATCACGGCGCTGCACGTAATCAAGGGGAAAGCACACTCTGATTTTTTTTTCGCCCTTTTTTTTTTGCGCTGCTTGTTTTTTTTGCCGAAAATCACTATAATGGCGAGTGTCTCAAAACACTTCCCAAGTCAAACTAAGATGATAGGCACGAAAATTTTTTTGACGAATTTTTTTTTTCGGAATCAGGGCAGCGACGACGAAAAAGTGCGGGAAAAAATCAGTATGGTGGCACGTGTCTCAAAAGACTCAGAAAAGCCCAAAAGTAGGATAGGGAAAAAATATTTCCACATGTCGAAATTTTGGCCTAAAAACTGCCCGGGGGTCTCTTTTTTTTTCCGAGACCTACGCAGGCAAGGAAACACAAATCCGAAACCTAGATGGATCTCGAGAACAAACCTAATATGAAAAGAACTTGGATTGGCGGAGGATATATGGTGGTAGGATATGCCAGCGATGGTAGGTTATGGCAGCGGTGGTATGGTATGGCAGCGGTGGTGGTATGTGGTGGCGGTGGTGGGATATGGCAGCATTGGTGGTATGGCAGCGGCGATGAATATGGTGCGGCGGCGACGTGACAAACTGTGAACAGAACTCGAAACTCTATTGAACTAGACGCTAAGACCAGCAACTTGACACGACGATGCAACCGCAAATTCAACAAAGCAAATACAGAAAAGATTATGCAAAGGCTCAGATTGGTTCGGATGGGATGAACTAACCCTAAATTTTTTTTTGGCTTTTTCGTGGACTGTAGGTATGAAGAACAGACTCGATCTAATCTACAAAAAACTGTAAAATCTCACCGAGCAACCTGGAAATCTGATACCACTTGATAGAGGCAAAGGTGTCCCGTCTTTCGATGAGATGGTGGCTATCGTTTTGGAGGAAGTCGACTTTGACGATCCGACTACGAACGTGCGAGGACGTCGCGCCTTAGCAATCGCTAAACCAACTCCGAGAGGTTGTTGACCACGCCGGAGCACGATCAACCTGACCACGAAGGTCTGTTTCCTGCAGGCAAACGAAGAACAAGCAAGAAACTAAGATTGCAATCTGGATATTGCGAATATAAGAGGAAAGCTTTATTGATCAAGGTGGGGTTCTGTGACGCCTTGGTCTGGTCGCTGAACACAAACGAAGTACGCGAAGTTGCAGCTATGGCGAACTTTTAATCTAAACAAAACCCAAAGTCTAAACGACGCCCTAAGGGCTGTATATATGAGGGAAAGAGGGGGGAATTTCGTGGCCCTTGGTGGAGGGGTCCGAAACCAACCCTAACTCTTGTTTCCCCACACATACGGACTCTAAAAACAGCCTATACTCAAGTATTTCGAAATTACATGGGCCTGGCCCAATAATAAGGTGACGCAGCACCTATAATAGCCTCTGGACGAAATTTATGAAGTGGCATCTTGTATATTTCGTCCAAGGCTTCCCGCACTCATTATGGTGGCTTCAAAGTCCTGAAATCATCAATTGAACCTCCATTCTTGTTCCCCTTGCGCACGCCATCATCTCCATGCTTGATCTTGCTCCAATGTTCATCCTTCTTGTCCAAGCTAGGCCCTTCATTTGTAAGCAAGACAAATGTATCCAATTTAGGCAGCATCATATTCTCATGAACATTAGATTCATTACCAAGAAACGAAAGTACCTGGTAATTTAATTGGCGTGCGCGAGCTCTAGTAATTGGTCCTGTATATGTGTCAGTTGGAGCTGTGGGTGTAACCTTGTTACTGATGTCCTCATCACTTGATAGAGGCAAAGGTGTCCCGTCTTTCGATGAGATGGTGGCTATCGTTTTGGAGGAAGTCGACTTTGACGATCCGACTACGAACGTGCGAGGACGTCGCGCCTTAGCAATCGCTAAACCAACTCCGAGAGGTTGTTGACCACGCCGGAGCACGATCAACCTGACCACGAAGGTCTGTTTCCTGCAGGCAAACGAAGAACAAGCAAGAAACTAAGATTGCAATCTGGATATTGCGAATATAAGAGGAAAGCTTTATTGATCAAGGTGGCGTTCTGTGACGCCTTGGTCTGGTCGTTGAACACAAACGAAGTACGCGAAGTTGCAGCTATGGCGAACTTTTAATCTAAACAAAACCCAAAGTCTAAACGACGCCCTAAGGGCTGTATATATGAGGGAAAGAGGGGGGAATTTCGTGGCCCTTGGTGGAGGGGTCCGAAACCAACCCTAACTCTTGTTTCCCCACACATACGGACTCTAAAAACAGCCTATACTCAAGTATTTCGAAATTACATGGGCCTGGCCCAATAATAAGGTGACGCAGCACCTAAAATAGCCTCTGGACGAAATTTATGAAGTGGCATCTTGTATATTTCGTCCAAGGCTTCTCGCACTCATTATGGTGGCTTCAAAGTCCTGAAATCATCCATTGTAACTCCATTCTTGTCCCCCTTGCGCATGCCATCATCTCCATGCTTGATCTTGCTCCAATGTTCATCCTTCTTGTCCAAGCTAGGCCCTTCATTTGTAAGTAAGACAAATGTATCCAATTTAGGCAGCATCATATTCTCATGAACATTAGATTCATTACCAAGAAACGAAAGTACCTGGTAATTTAATTGGCATGCGCGAGCTCTAGTAATTGGTCCTGTATATGTGTCAGTTGGAGCTATGGGTGTAACCTTGTTAGTGATGTCCTCATCAAGATGCAACGTACTAGAGGTAATCATGGCAAGCATGTCATGTGTGCAAATAGAAGGCATGAATAATGCACATGATATGAGCAAAATAGCATCAATGTGTTGATGAGAGGCCATACAAAAATAGCAATAGGGCATCATGACTCTCCCAACACAACAAGCATCAATAGCGTGGGGCACAAAGAAATCCTGGTAGTAGCTACAAGTATCTCCACCAATCATGCAAATACACATAGGAGTATCATAATGGTGAATCATGGGTAATTGCAAGCAAGGGTCACAGATGCATGGCAAAGTCATAGCAAGAGGCATAACATGCAAAGTGAACACGATAGTATGGGCATAATGTGATAAGTGGCAAATAGCCCATAGCTGTGTGAGAGCCAAGTAAAAGAGATGCGCGTAGTGGTTGCGCGAAGAGAATCGTGGTGAGGACATTCCACGGAATCCCAAATCGTCGTTGCTCTCAAGAGCTCTTTTCGTCAACTCATGGGATTGTGAGGTTGACGAGTTTGCAAAAGTACCTACACAAGACAAAGGCAAAGGAAAAATTGTATGTGCGTGGTATATGTACACATCATCCATCATGATGCGCACGTGCATGTGTTGGTTAGCACAAAATAGCCAATGCTCAAATAAATGAGATGCGTGATATAGAAACACGTCATCCATCATGAGAGGTTTGTTGTCATGTATGGCATAATGAAGACTCACATGGTGTAATGCATCATGACAAGTAGGTAGAGCATTGTTATTCATGTAATGCATATGGTGCACACAATCATTGTAATCATGCACGGTATGGAATGCATCAAGATCTCCTAGTATGTATGAGGAAACTATGGGGGTCTCCTCATGAGCATTATTGGAAAGTTCACATGGAGAATATTGACAACATCCAAAGCAAAGCATATTTGGAACATTGTGTTCATGGCATGGCATAGTTGATGAATTGCGCAAATAATGTAAAGGAAGCATGGCAATACCATCACAAGAGAAACATAAGCCAATGACCATCATCTTGTCATCTATGCCACAAGTGCAAATAGGATTTACTTTAATTTGGCATGCATAGTTACTATGTTGAGATTGATATGAAACAATATGAGAAATCTCACTCATAGCATATGACAAGTTTAGAGGGTTGTCGAACATGATGTGACCAAAAGAATTTTCACATGACATCCTATGGAGCATAGCATCACAACTAGGCAACTCAACATGCTCATCATCATATTCATCATAAATAGGTAAGTCATGACATGATGAAGTCGCACTAGCATGAAGCATGGTAATAGGTGTGTCAACATCATGCAAGCAATCATTGGTAAGATGGTCCACAAGTGGGACGAATGAAGCACCATCATCTGTGTTACCTTTAGAGCTCCGCTCATGTGTTGTAGGTGAGGTTGCAACTTGATGGTACCATGCGGGGGGTGCATATTCTTCCACCATGGCCATCGCTTTGTCCATTGGAGGGGCGGACTCGTTGAGGGTAGTATTGTCGTCATGTAGGAGACCTAGCACCAAAGAAAACACACTCAGAGTAGAGGTTAAGTCGTTAGAAATCATAGTGGCCTCACATGCCATCTCAACTACCTCACTCACTAGGTGTTCTGGCTCACTCACTCCCTCATGGATGCTCTCACTCGTATGGTTGGTGGAGTCACTCAAATGGCTCTCAACCTCACATAGGATGTGTGGCATGCTCTCATGTGTGGGGATAGTGGTGATCACTCTCGTCCTCTCAAAAGAAATGCTCTCAATCTCACATATGGTGGAGTCACTCATGTCACTCATATGGTGGTGTCTCTCCTCACATGGAAATTGGGGCATCTCATGATATATGGGTGTCGGAGAGATGTATGTGCAAACGTCTCCAAACTCAACTCCTTTCGCCGCCTCATCCATAACGCCTCCAAAGGTGAATGCCGTAGTCGAAGGGGGTGGCCCTTGATCGGCCATCTTGTCGCCGTCTTGATGTGGGGAGCTTCCGAAGATGGAAGTGTCACCCTCGCTCGTAGGTGGTCGCCTTGTAGTTGGAGATGTCGATGTAGGCGAACTCATGGGAAGTAGGCGAAGATGCCGTATGTCCGAAGGCGAAGATGCCTTGATAGCACTTGGCGAAGATGCCGAAGTGGTGGTTGTAGCCGTAGCTCCGTCTTGGGTGTGCTTGTCTCGCGGTCTTCTCTTATGCTCTTCAAGCTTGGCCTTGGCGTGATGTAGAGCTTCTTCGGACTTGTAGGTATGCGCTTGTCGAGCATCTTCATGATGATGATGTCGTTGTCGTGCTTGAGCTCTTGGTAGATGTCTTTCGTCGTGATGTAGGGTGGAACCCTAATCAGCGGACCTTTCACGATTTGGAGAGTATCCCACGATGAACACGGAGAACACAAGGAGGAGGACGGGGAAAATACAAGAGGAAACACTCAAATCAACACGAAGATAATCACACAAGCGCTAGATTCATGATACATAGTGCGATACATGATCCATAGTCAACGATGGTGATACAAGGATAGTCTTCTCCGTGAGGAGGTCTTGGAATCCCGTAGGATCTTCTCCGAGGTGGAGGCCTTGAATCCGTAGTGGATCTTCTCCGTAGAGGCGCACGGTCTCGTGGGAGAAATCCACACAAGTCTGAGAAATGAGCTAACCAACAGCTGCCTCGAAAGGAGGGAAGTCAACAGTATATATTACATGGAGGGACGCAGTCGGGGCGGACGTCCGCCGGTTACCGGACGTCCAGTGGTTCCGGAGGGACCAGACGTCCGGTAATCCTCGGATTTCCGCTATTTAGCTTCTGTCGCCATTGTCACGGACGTCCGGTGGCTTCCGGTCGTCCGGTCGTCTGGGGGAGGCCGGACGTCCGGTGTCTTCCGGTCGTCCGGTGCCTGGAAGTCGCCGGTCGTCCGGTGCAGGCCGGACGTCTGGTGCCTGTAGCATCTTCAGCCTTCCTTCTTCTTGTCTCGTGTACTTGTCGGGCCTGTCATCTTGACCAATGTGCAGAGCTGTCCCGTGGCCTTCGTCCAAGCACCTGAGTATGCACAGAGTCCTTGACGAAGGTAGAAGCCATGTCTCAAGTGAATCCGAAAGATGTAGAGAGAGGAGCGAAGTCACCTCGGTCTCGAGAGCTCTTGCACGGGCTCGAGTCATTGGTCCTTTGGGCACTTGGTGAGGCGATGGAGAGTCCATGGGGATGACCTTGGGATGCTCCGCATCATCTCCCCTCCCTTGGGAAAGATCCGACCTCGGATCGAAATCTTCATCACCATGGAAGGGAGAAAGATCCTTGACGTTGAAGGTGTCGCTCACGGAGTACTTGTCTCGAGGGAGATCGATCTTGTAGGCGTTGTCGTTGTAGCGAGCTAGCACCTTGAAGGGTCCATCGGCGCGAGGTAGAAGTTTGGACTTGCGCTCGTGTGGGAAGCGGTCCTTGCGAAGATGAAGCCAAACAAGATCTTCCGGTTGGAACACCATTGGTGCCTTGTTGACGTTGAGCTTGGTGGCGAGACGTTGGACTTGGCGCTCGATCATTGCCCTTGTATCTTCGTGCACCTTCTTGAGATAGCTTGCGCGAGCACTTGCGTCCATGTTGATGCGCTCTTGTAGAGGTAGAGGTAGAATGTCCAATGGAGACAACGGATTGAAGCCGTAGACAACCTCGAATGGCGACTTGCCGGTGGTCGAATGTCTTGCGCGGTTGTAGGCGAACTCGGTGATTGGGCAAGCAATGCTCCCATTCCCGGATGTTCCTATTGATCAACACACGAAGAAGAATGGAAAGCGTGCGGTTCGTCACCTCCGTCTGGCCGTCCGTTTGTGGATGGTACGCCGAAGAAAAGAGTAGCTTGATTCCGAGCTTGGCACATAGTGTTTTCCAAAAGTAACTCAAGAACTTGACGTCCCAGTCCGACATGATCGTTTTGGGCACGCCGTGTAGACGAAGTATCTCCCTACAAAAGAGAGTTGCAACATGTGAAGCATGGTCGATCTTGTTACAAGGAATGAAATGAGCCATTTTAGAGAATCTATCTACCACGACAAGCACGGAATCTTTGCCATTTTGAGTTCTAGGCAAGCCAAGTATGAAATCCATGCTTATGTCTTCCCATGGATGGTATGGAATAGGAAGAGGCATGTAAAGACCATGAGATTGAGCTTTGGACTTAGCTTTGCGGCATGTAGAACATCGGATGGTGAGGCGTGAGACGTCACGAAGCATCTTGGGCCAGAAATAGTTCTTAGAGAGGGTAGCAAACGTCTTGTCGCGTCCAAAGTGTCCCATGAGTCCTCCTCCATGAGATTCCTACAAAAGGAGCAAACGAAGCGAAGACTCGGGAATGCAAAGTTTGTTAGGTCTCATAATATATCCATCCTTGATGTAGTAATGTTCCCAAGAAGTGTGAGTCAAGCACTTAGCATAAGCATTTGCAAAGAAAGGATCATGCTCATATAAATCTTTAATATGCTCAAAGCCAATCACATTCAACTCAAGTTGTGTTACAAGCATGCATTTGCGGGAAAGCGCGTCCGCCACAACATTTTCTTTGCCCTTGATGTATTTGATGACGTAGGGAAAAGACTCAATGAACTCACTCCATTTAGCATGACGCTTGTTCAACTTAGTTTGACCTTTGAGATACTTGAGTGTCTCATGGTCCGTATGAAGAATGAATTCATGAGGTCAAAGATAGTGTTTCTGATGAGGACATCACTAACAAGGTTACACCCACAGCTCCAACTGACACATATACAGGACCAATTACTAGAGCTCGCGCATGCCAATTAAATTACCAGTGATGAGGACATCAGTAACAAGGTTACACCCACAGCTCCAACTGACACATATACAGGACCAATTACTAGAGCTCGCGCACGCCAATTAAATTACCAGGTACTTTCGTTTCTTGGTAATGAATCTAATGTTCATCAGAATATGATGCTGCCTAAATTGGATACATTTGTCTTGCTTACAAATGAAGGGCCTAGCTTGGACAAGAAGGATGAACATTGGAGCAAGATCAAGCATGGAGATGATGGCATGCGCAAGGGGAACAAGAATGGAGTTTCAATTGATGATTTCAGGACTTTGAAGCCACCATAATGAGTGCGAGAAGCCTTGGACGAAATATACAAGATGCCAC
The DNA here is from genome assembly GCA_902687465.1 of Secale cereale. Classification (NCBI taxonomy): domain Eukaryota; kingdom Viridiplantae; phylum Streptophyta; class Magnoliopsida; order Poales; family Poaceae; genus Secale; species Secale cereale. The sequence goes on along the minus strand of LR738712.1, from coordinate 361,853,733 downwards.
TTCATAAATTTCGTCCAGAGGCTATTATAGGTGCTGCGTCACCTTATTATTGGGCCAGGCCCATGTAATTTCGAAATACTTGAGTATAGGCTGTTTTTAGAGTCCGTATGTGTGGGGAAACAAGAGTTAGGGTTGGTTTCGGACCCCTCCACCAAGGGCCACGAAATTCCCCCCTCTTTCCCTCATATATACAGCCCTTAGGGCGTCGTTTAGACTTTGGGATTTGTTTAGTCAAAAGTTAGCCATTGCAACTTCGTGTACTTCGTTTGTGTCCAACGACCAGACCAAGACCGCTTACGGATCCCCATCTTTATCAATACTTCATCTATATTTGCAATATTCAGATTGCTTTATCATATTCTTGCTTGTTCTTCGATTGCAAGCAGGAATAGACCTTCGTGGTCAGGCTGATCGTGCTTCTGGCATCGTCAGTAACCCCTGGAGATTGGTTTAGCGATTGCTAAGGCGCAACGTCGTGCACGTTTGTAGTCGGATCGTCAAAGTCGTCTCCACCAAATCGATAGTTATCATCTCATCGAAAGATCGGGCCCCTCGCCTCTATCAAGTGGTATCAGATTTCCAGGTTGCTCGGTGAGATTTTACAGTTTTTCATTGTTTAGATCGAGTCTGTTCTTCATACCTATAGTCCACGAAAAGCCAAAAAAAAATTAGGGTTAGTTCATCCCATCCGAACCAATCTGAGCCTTTGCATCCTCTACTTCTGTATTTGCTTTGTTGAATTTGCGGTTGCATCGTCGTGTCAAGTTGCTGGTCTTAGCGTCTAGTCTTTTAGAGTTTCGAGTTCTGGTCATAAGTTGTCACGCCGCCGCCGCAACATCTTCATCGCTACTGCCACATACCACCACCGATCCGTATCCATATACCACCACCAATCCGTATCCATATACCACCACCGCTGCCATAACCTACCACCGCTGCCATATCCTACCACCATATATCCACAACCAATCCGAGTTCTTTTCATATTAGGTTTGTTCTCGAAATCCATCTAGGTTTCGGATTTGTGTTTCCTTGCCTGCGTAGGTCTGGAAAAAAAAAGTCTGGAGACCCCCGGGCAGTTTTTAGGCCAAAATTTCGACAGGTGAAAATATTTTTCCCCATCCTATTTTTGAGCTTTTCTGAGTCTTTTGAGACACGTGCCACCATACTGATTTTTTCCTGCACTTTTTCGTCGTCGCTGCCCTGATTCTGAAAAAAAAATTCGTCAAAAAAATTTCGTGCCTATCATCTTAGTTTGACTTGGGAAGTGTTTTGAGACACTCGCCATTATAGTGATTTTCGGCAAAAAAAAAAAAGCAGCGCAAAAAAAAAAGAGGCGAATTTTTTTTTAGAGTGTGCTTTCCCCTTGAGTACGTGCAGCGCCGTGATTTCGTTAGTGTTCTAGGCTAGCGTCTCTAGTACGGTCTAGCCTAGGACCAGCACAGTACCGTCGTTGAGCGTTTATTCACCTTTGCATCTCTGAATTGATTATTGCTGACCCTTTTTGCTACCATATTATAAGCCTTCCCAGCTCCACATACATCTACATCGTGCGTTTGACTCTCCCTGGTAATCGCTCTATCCAAGCTTTGAGAGTTTTGACTACATCGGTTGCCGATCACCGCCTGCTGCTGGGTAAGAACTGGTAAGAATTTGAGATTTGCTTGACGGATTTGTGACACCCGCCACCACCACCACTTCTTAGTAGTCTGTAGGATCATATTCTTGTGTGTTTCTATTGCTGCTAACCATGCCAGGATCACAAGTCGACGAGACTGACTGGGAGAACTTGACGAACAAGGAGCTTCATGATAAGTTTCAGCAAATGATGAGTGAACAGGTGCAAGATGTGCTAAACACATTGGACGCGGCCATGGAGAAGATAGATGGCATGGAGAAGACGTTTGACACAAAGCTCGATAACAAGTTTGCTGAATTGCTTTCGCGTTTTCCACCACCACCGGCTGCTGCAGCTGTCCCACCTCTTCAACAACAACAACAACAACAACAACAACGTCGCCTTCCGAATCAAGTGGGACGAGCACAACGCGTTCCCCTTGAGACTGGTCAAGCTTCTGGTGCTGCTGTTGATGTTTCTGTAGCTCTTGCTGCTACTGCAGAGGTGGAGGACCATTACGAGGATGAGGTTGACCAAAATCAGAACTACGTGCAACAACCAGCACCACCACCACCAGGTCGTTCTCATGCATATCATCGCAACGGTAGGGCTGCACCACCACCTGAGGTACATGACCATATTCCTAAACTGAAATTGAATATTCCACCATTTGAGGGTCGATATGTTCCTGATACATATCTTACTTGGGAGTTACAAACTGAACAACGTTTTACATGTTTAAACTATCCCGAGGAGAGACGTGTTCCTGCTGCTGTTTGTGCTTTCACTAGTTTTGCATGTGTTTGGTGGTCTGAACATTGTAGATTATATCCTACTCCAACTACTTGGACTGCTTTGAAAACTGCTATGCGTACTCGTTGGGTTCCACCATATTATCAACGTGAATTACTTCAAAAACTGCAGCGCTTAAGACAAGGAAAAAATTCTGTAGAAGAATATTATCAACAATTACAAACTGGCCTGATTAGATGTGGTATTGTTGAGGAGAATGAAGCTATGCTTGCACGTTTTATGGGTGGATTAAATAGAGAGATTCAGACCATTCTAGAGTATAAGGATTATACTAATATCACTCGTTTATTCCATCTTGCTTGTAAAGCTGAACGTGAAGTGCAGGATCGACAGGCATTGGCGCGGACTAACTTTTCTGCAGGTCGACCTTCATCATGGACACCGCGTGCATCCTCTACTTCCACACATTCTACTGCACCGACTCCTCCATCAGCTGTTACCTCCGCGTGTGATGATTGCTACTGAGGATGGTGGATATGAATCCGCTAGTGACTATGATGAGGAGACTTTGGCTCTTATTACACGTGAAGAACACGGTGGAGACGATTCTGATCATGAGACGCAATACATGGCTGCTGAAGATGCTGACAGGTATGAATGTTTAGTTGCTCAACGTGTTTTGAGTGTGCAGGTTACACAAGCTGAGCAAAATCAGAGGCATAATTTGTTCCATACAAAGGGAGTTGTGAAGGAACGTTCTGTTCGCGTGATCATAGATGGAGGGAGTTGCAACAACTTGGCTAGCATGGAGATGGTGGAGAAGCTATCTCTCACCACAAGACCACATCCACATCCTTACTACATCCAATGGTTCAACAACAGCGGCAAGGTTAAGGTAACACGTACTGTTCGTGTGCATTTTAGTATCTCTACATATGTTGATTATGTTGATTGTGATGTGGTACCTATGCAAGCATGTTCCTTATTACTTGGTAGACCATGGCAATTTGATAAAAATTCTGTACACCATGGTAGAAACAATCAGTATACTCTTGTTCATAAGGATAAAAATATTACTTTGCTTCCTATGACTCCTGATTCCATTTTGAAAGATGATATAATAGAGCTAATAAAGCAAAACAGGAGAAAAATAAGAGTGAAAATCAGATTGTGGCAAAAGAATTTGAGCAACAAATGAAGCCTAATAATAAACCATCTACTGTTGCTTCTGAAATTAAATTGAAAAGTGCATGTTTATTTGCCACCAAATCTGATATTGATGAGCTAGATTTTAGAAAATCTGTTTGCTATGCTGTTGTATGCAAAGAGGCATTATTTTCATTCGAGGACGTGCCTTCCTCTTTGCCTCCTGCTATCACTAACATTTTGCAGGAGTTCGCCGATGTCTTTCCACAAGACGTGCCACCGGGATTACCACATATTCGAGGGATTGAGCATCAGATTGACTTAATTCCCGGTGCATCGCTACCCAACCGCACACCATACCGTACCAATCCAGAAGAGACGAAGGAGATTATGCATCAAGTACAGGAGCTACTCGACAAAGGTTATATACGCGAATCCCTTAGTCCTTGTGCTGTTCCTATTATACTAGTGCCGAAAAAGGATGGTACATCGCGTATGTGTGTTGATTGTAGAGCCATTAATAATATTACTATTCGTTATCGTCATCCTATTCCTAGGCTAGATGATATGCTTGATGAATTGAGTGGCTCTACAATATTCTCCAAAGTTGATTTGCGTAGTGGATACCATCAAATTCGTATGAAATTGGGAGATGAATGGAAAACAGCATTTAAAACTAAGTTTGGATTATATGAGTGGTTAGTCATGCCTTTTGGGTTAACTAATGCACCTAGTACTTTCATGAGATTAATGAATGAAGTTTTACGTGCTTTCATTGGACGATTTGTGGTAGTATACTTTGATGATATATTGATTTTTAGCAGATCTTTGGAGGAACATTTGGAACATTTACGTGTTGTTTTTATTGCTCTACGTGATGCACGTTTATTCGGTAACCTTGGAAAGTGCACCTTTTGCACCGACCGAGTCTCTTTTCTTGGCTATGTTGTTACTCTACAGGGAATTGAGGTTGATAAAGCCAAGATTGAAGCTATTGAGAGTTGGCCGCAGCCCAAAACAGTCACACACGTGAGGAGTTTCCTTGGCCTCGCTGGATTCTATCGGCGTTTTGTGAGAGACTTCAGCACCATTGCTGCACCTCTCAATGAGCTTACAAAGAAGGATGTGCCTTTTGTTTGGGGTACTGCACAGGAAGAAGCATTCACGGTATTGAAAGATAAGTTGACACATGCTCCTTTACTCCAACTTCCTGCTAGTGGAATTGGGTTAGGAGGTGTGTTATTACAAGATGGTAAACCTGTTGCATATTTTTCTGAAAAATTGAGTGGGCCTAGTCTGAATTATTCTACTTATGATAAGGAATTATATGCTCTTGTTCGGACTTTGGAGACATGGCAACATTATTTATGGCCCAAAGAATTTGTTATACATTCTGATCATGAATCTTTAAAGCACATTAAAAGTCAAGCAAAACTGAACCGTAGACATGCTAAATGGGTTGAATTCATAGAGACTTACCCTTATGTTATTAAACACAAGAAGGGAAAAGAAAATGTTATTGCTGATGCATTGTCTCGTCGTTATACTATGCTTTCACAACTTGACTTTAAAATATTTGGTTTGGAGACCATCAAAGATCAATATGTGCATGATGCTGAATTTAAAGATGTATTGCAGAATTGTAAAGAAGGGAGAACATGGAACAAGTTCGTCGTTAGTGATGGCTTTGTGTTTCGAGCTAACAAGCTATGCATTCTAGCTAGCTCTGTTCGTCTTTTGCTGTTGCAGGAGGCGCATGGAGGAGGATTAATGGGACACTTTGGCGTGAAGAAGACGGAGGACGTACTTGCTACACATTTCTTTTGGCCAAAGATGCGACGGGATGTTGAGCGTTTTGTTGCTCGCTGCACTACATGTCAAAAAGCTAAGTCACGACTCAATCCTCATGGTTTATATATGCCTTTGCCTGTCCCTAGTGTTCCTTGGGAAGATATATCTATGGACTTTGTTTTGGGTTTACCTCGAACAAAGAAGGGGAGGGATAGCATATTTGTTGTCGTGGATAGGTTCTCGAAGATGGCACACTTTATACCATGTCATAAAAGCGATGATGCTTCTAATGTTGCTGATTTGTTCTTTCGTGAAATTATTCGCTTGCATGGTGTGCCAAATACTATTGTTTCAGATCGTGATACTAAATTTCTTAGCCACTTTTGGAGATGTTTATGGGCTAAGTTGGGGACTAAACTGCTTTTTAGTACTACTTGTCACCCCCAAACTGATGGACAAACTGAAGTAGTCAACAGAACTTTGTCTACTATGCTTAGGGCTGTTTTGAAGAATAATAAGAAAATGTGGGAAGAATGCTTGCCTCATATTGAATTTGCTTATAATCGTTCGTTGCATTCTACTACTAAGATGTGCCCTTTTGAAATTGTCTATGGTTTCCTACCTCGTGCACCTATTGATTTGTTGCCTCTTCCATCTTCGGAGAAGGTTAATTTTGATGCTAAACAACGTGCTGAATTGATCTTAAAAATGCATGAGTTAACTAAGGAAAATATTGAGCGCATGAATGCTAAATATAAACTTGTTGGAGATAAAGGTAGAAAACGTGTTGTCTTTGCACCTGGAGATCTTGTTTGGTTACATTTGCGTAAGGATAGGTTTCCTAATTTGCGCAAGTCAAAGCTAATGCCACGTGCTGATGGTCCTTTCAAGGTGTTAGAGAAAATAAATGATAATGCATATAAACTTGAGCTGCCTGCAGATTTTGGGGTTAGTCCCACATTTAACATTGCATATTTGAAGCCTTACTTGGGTGAGGAAGATGAGCTTCCGTCGAGGACGACTTCAATTCAAGAAGGGGAGGATGATGAGGACATCAGTAACAAGGTTACACCCACAGCTCCAACTGACACATATACAGGACCAATTACTAGAGCTCGCGCACGCCAATTAAATTACCAGGTACTTTCGTTTCTTGGTAATGAATCTAATGTTCATGAGAATATGATGCTGCCTAAATTGGATACATTTGTCTTGCTTACAAATGAAGGGCCTAGCTTGGACAAGAAGGATGAACATTGGAGCAAGATCAAGCATGGAGATGATGGCATGCGCAAGGGGAACAAGAATGGAGTTTCAATTGATGATTTCAGGACTTTGAAGCCACCATAATGAGTGCGAGAAGCCTTGGACGAAATATACAAGATGCCACTTCATAAATTTCGTCCAGAGGCTATTATAGGTGCTGCGTCACCTTATTATTGGGCCAGGCCCATGTAATTTCGAAATACTTGAGTATAGGCTGTTTTTAGAGTCCGTATGTGTGGGGAAACAAGAGTTAGGGTTGGTTTCGGACCCCTCCACCAAGGGCCACGAAATTCCCCCCTCTTTCCCTCATATATACAACCCTTAGGGCGTCGTTTAGACTTTGGGATTTGTTTAGTCAAAAGTTAGCCATTGCAACTTCGTGTACTTCGTTTGTGTCCAACGACCAGACCAAGACCGCTTACGGATCCCCATCTTTATCAATACTTCATCTATATTTGCAATATTCAGATTGCTTTATCATATTCTTGCTTGTTCTTCGATTGCATGCAGGAATAGACCTTCGTGGTCAGGCTGATCGTGCTTCTGGCATCGTCAGTAACCCCTGGAGATTGGTTTAGCGATTGCTAAGGCGCAACGTCGTGCACGTTTGTAGTCGGATCGTCAAAGTCGTCTCCACCAAATCGATAGTTATCATCTCATCGAAAGATCGGGCCCCTCGCCTCTATCAACCAGGTACTTTCGTTTCTTGGTAATGAATCTAATGTTCATGAGAATATGATGCTGCCTAAATTGGATACATTTGTCTTTCTTACCAATGAAGGGCCTAGCTTGGACAAGAAGGATGAACATTGGAGCAAGATCAAGCATGGAGATGATGGCATGCGCAAGGGGAACAAGAATGGAGTTTCAATTGATGATTTCAGGACTTTGAAGCCACCATAATGAGTGCGAGAAGCCTTGGACGAAATATACAAGATGCCACTTCATAAATTTCGTCCAGAGGCTATTATAGGTGATGCGTCACCTTATTATTGGGCCAGGCCCATGTAATTTCGAAATACTTGAGTATAGGCTGTTTTTAGAGTCCGTATGTGTGGGGAAACAAGAGTTAGGGTTGGTTTCGGACCCCTCCACCAAGGGCCACGAAATTTCCCCCTCTTTCCCTCATATATACAACCCTTAGGGCGTCGTTTAGACTTTGGGTTTTGTTTAGATTAAAAGTTCGCCATAGCTGCAACTTCGCGTACTTCGTTTGTGTTCAACGACCAGACCAAGGCGTCACAGAACCCCACCTTGATCAATAAAGCTTTCCTCTTATATTCGCAATATCCAGATTGCAATCTTAGTTTCTTGCTTGTTCTTCGTTTGCCTGCAGGAAACAGACCTTCGTGGTCAGGTTGATCGTGCTCCAGCGTGGTCAACAACCTCTCGGAGTTGGTTTAGCGATTGCTAAGGCGCGACGTCCTCGCACGTTCGTAGTCGGATCGTCAAAGTCGACTTCCTCCAAACGATAGCCACCATCTCATCGAAAGACGGGACACCTTTGCCTCTATCAATTGGTATCAGAGCTCCAGGTTGCTCGGTGAGATTTTACAGTTTTCGTAGATTAGATCGAGTCTGTTCTTCATACCTACAGTCCACGAAAAAGCCAAAAAAAAATAGGGTTAGTTCATCATATCCGAACCAGTCTGAGCCATTGCATAATCTTTTCCGTGTTTGCTTAGTTGAATTTGTGGTTGCATCGTCGTGTCAAGTTGCTGATCTTAGCGTCTAGTCTTTTAGAGTTTTGAGTTCTGGTCATAAGTTGTCACGCCGCCGCCGCAACATCTTCATCGCTACTGCCACATACCACCACCGATCCGTATCCATATACCACCACCAATCTGTATCCATATACCACGACCGCTGCCATAACCTACCACTGCTGCCATATCCTACCACCATATATCCACCACCAATCCGAGTTCTTTTCATATTAGGTTTGTTCTCGAAATCCATCTAGGTTTCGGATTTGTGTTTTCTTGCGTGCGTAGGTCTCGAAAAAAAAGAGTCTGGAGACCCCCGGGCAGTTTTTAGGCCAAAATTTCGACAGGTGGAAATATTTTTTCCTATCCTATTTTTGGGCTTTTCTGAGTCTTTTGAGACACGTGCCACCATACTGATTTTTTCCCGCACTTTTTCGTCGTCGCTGCCCTGATTCCGAAAAAAAAATCGTCAAAAAAATTTCGTGCATATCATCTTAGTTTGACTTGGGAAGTGTTTTGAGACACTCGCCATTATAGTGATTTTCGGCAAACAAAAAAAAGCAGCGCAAAAAAAAAGAGCGCAAAAAAAAGAGGCGAATTTTTTTCCTGAGTGTGCTTTCCCCTTGATTACGTGCAGCGCCGTGATTTTGTTAGTGTTCTAGGCTCGCGTCTCTAGTACGGTCTAGCCTAGGACCAGCACAGTACCGTCGTTGAGCGTTTATTCACCTTTGCATCTCTGAATTGATTATTGCTGACCCTTTTTGCTACCATATTATAAGCCTTCCCAGCTCCACATACATCTACATCGTGCGTTTGACTCTCCCTGGTAATCGCTCTATCCAAGCTTTGAGAGTTTTGACTACATCGGTTGCCGATCACCACCTGTTGTTGGGTAAGAACTGTTAAGAATTTGAGATTTGCTTGACGGATTTGTGACACCCGCCACCACCACCACTTGTTAGTAGTCTGTAGGATCATATTCTTGTGTGTTTCTATTGCTGCTAACCATGCCAGGATCACAAGTCGACGAGACTGACTGGGAGAACTTGACGAACAACGAGCTTCATGATAAGTTTCAGGAAATGATGAGTGTACAGGTGCAAGATGTGCTAAACACATTGGACGAGGCCATGGAGAAGATAGATGGCATGGAGAAGACGTTTGAAACAAAGCTGGATAACAAGTTTGCTGAATTGCTTTCGCGTTTTCCACCACCACCGGATGCCGCAGCTGTCCCACCTCTACAACAACAACAACAACAACAAACAACAACGTCGCCTTCCGAATCAAGTGGGACGAGCACAGCGCGTTCCCCTTGAGACTGGTCAAGCTTCTGGTGCTGCTGTTGATGTTTCTGTAGCTCTTGCTGCTACTGCAGAGGTGGAGGACCATTACGAGGATGAGGTTGACCAAAATCAGAACTACGTGCAACAACCAGCACCACCACCACCAGGTCGTCCTCATGCATATCATCGCAACGGTAGGGCTGCACCACCACCTGAGGTACATGACCATCTTCCTAAACTGAAATTGAATATTCCACCATTTGAGGGTAGATATGTTCCTGATATATATACTTGGGAGTTACAAACTGAACAACGTTTTACATGTTTAAACTATCCCGAGGAGAGACGTGTTCCTGCTGCTGTTTGTGCTTTCACTAGTTTTGCATGTGTTTGGTGGTCTGAACATTGTAGATTATATCCTGTTCCAGCTACTTGGGCTGCTTTGAAAACTGCTATGCGTACTCGTTGGGTTCCACCATATTATCAACGTGAATTACTTCAAAAACTGCAGCGCTTAAGACAAGGAAAAAATTCTATAGAAGAATACTATCAGCAATTACAAACTGGCCTGATTAGATGTGGTATTGTTGAGGAGAATGAAGTTATGCTTGCACGTTTTATGGGTGGATTAAATAGAGAGATTCAGACCATTCTAGAGTATAAGGATTATACTAATATCACTCGTTTATTCCATCTTGCTTGTAAAGCTGAACGTGAAGTGCAGGATCGACAGGCATTGGCGCGGACTAACTTTTCTGCAGTCGACCTTCATCATGGACACCGCGTGCATCCTCTACTTCCACACATTCTACTGCACCGACACCTCCATCAGCTGTTACCTCCAGCCGTGATACAAGGAAGCGGGCACAACCACCATTATCTGCCAAGAGCACACCTATTGGGCCTGCACAGAGTTCTTCTTCTTCCATGGCATCAACAGGGCACACCAGTGATATTATTTGTCGTCGTTGTAAGGGAAGAGGACACTTTGCGAGAGATTGCAAATCTCAGCGTGTGATGATTGCTACTGAGGATGGTGGATATGAATCCGCTAGTGACTATGATGAGGAGACTTTGGCTCTTATTACACGTGAAGAACACGGCGGAGACGATTCTGATCATGAGACGCAATACTTGGCTCCTGAAGATGCTGACAGGTATGAATGTTTAGTTGCTCAACGTGTTTTGAGTGTGCAGGTTACACAAGCTGAGCAAAATCAGAGGCATAATTTGTTCCATACAAAGGGAGTTGTGAAGGAACGTTCTGTTCGCGTGATCATAGATGGAGGGAGTTGCAACAACTTGGCTATCATGGAGATGGTGGAGAAGCTATCTCTCACTACAAGACCACATCCACATCCTTACTACATCCAATGGTTCAACAACAGCGGCAAGGTTAAGGTAACACGTACTGTTCGTGTGCATTTTAGTATCTCTACATATGTTGATTATGTTGATTGTGATGTGGTACCTATGCAAGCATGTTCCTTATTACTTGGTAGACCATGGCAATTTGATAAAAATTCTGTACACCATGGTAGAAACAATCAGTATACTCTTGTTCGTAAGGATAAAAATATTACTTTGCTTCCTATGACTTCTGATTCCATTTTGAAAGATGATATTAATAGAGCTAATAAAGCAAAACAGGAGAAAAATAAGAGTGAAAATCAGATTGTGGCAAAAGAATTTGAGCAACAAATGAAGCCTACTAATAAACCATCTACTGTTGCTTCTGAAATTAAATTGAAAAGTGCATGTTTATTTGCCAGCAAATCTGATATTGATGAGCTAGATTTTAGCAAATCTGTTTGCTATGCTGTTGTATGCAAAGAGGCCTTGTTTTCATTCGAGGGCGTGCCTTCCTCTTTGCCTCCTGCTGTCACTAACATTTTACAGGAGTTCGCCGACGTCTTTCCACAAGACGTGCCACCGAGATTACCACCTATTCGAGGGATTGAGCATCAGATTGACTTAATTCCCGGTGCATCGCTACCCAACCGCGCACCATACCGTACCAATCCAGAAGAGACGAAGGAGATTATGCGTCAAGTACAGGAGCTACTCGACAAAGGTTATATACGCGAATCCCTTAGTCCTTGTGCTGTTCCTATTATTCTAGTGCCGAAAAAGGATGGTACATCGCGTATGTGTGTTGATTGTAGAGCCATTAATAATATTACTATTCGTTATTGTCATCCTATTCCTAGGCTAGATGATATGCTTGATGAATTGAGTGGCTCTACAATATTCTCCAAAGTTGATTTGCGTAGTGGATACCATCAAATTCGTATGAAATTGGGAGATGAATGGAAAACAACATTTAAAACTAAGTTTGGATTATATGAGTGGTTAGTCATGCCTTTTGGGTTAACTAATGCACCTAGTACTTTCATGAGATTAATGAATGAAGTTTTACGTGCTTTCATTCGACGATTTGTGGTAGTATACTTTGATGATATATTGATTTTTAGCAGATCTTAGGAGGAACATTTGGAACATTTACGTGCTGTTTTTATTGCTCTACGTGATGCACGTTTATTTGGTAACCTTGGAAAGTGCACCTTTTGCACCGACCGTGATGAGGACATGACTACCTTGGATACGACCAAAAATATTGCATACATGTATATTTGTGAGGTGCATGGGACATTTGTATAATTCACATATGAAGATAAGGGAAAAAGAGCAGTTTAGGGGCTGTTCAAAAAGTTCTCTCACGTCACTTTTGAGCCAAGAGAAGATAGAGTCCAAGTCTCTCACGTTCTGCATCCAGATTCGGACTGCACAGACATACCTGACTCAAAACGGCAAGAACTCCTTCATACGGACTCCGAATTGGGTGATTCTTTTTTTGCTGGAAACTAGATTTCATACACTTTCCAACCCAATTGGAATCACCTTCAAATTCGTCCGGAGCATTGAGATTCGGACGAAACAATCTGACGCTGCAGCAGAATCCGAGTCAAACTACAAGTCCAAAGGTGTTACATCACCTCCACTTGGGCCCATGAGCCTTGTACGACCTAGGGTTAGTTTTAGGCTGCCTTGGGACGTCCTTCCACCTCCTTGGCCGCCACCCCTTGCTCCTATATAAGTAGATCCATCTAGTAGCTTTTTCTTTGGGATTTGTTTAGTCAAAAGTTAGCCATTGCAACTTCGTGTACTTCGTTTGTGTCCAACGACCAGACCAAGACCGCTTACGGATCCCCACCTTTAACAATACATCATTTATATTTGCAATATTCAGATTGCTTTATCATATTCTTGCTTGTTCTTCGATTGCATGCAGGAATAGACCTTCGTGGTCAGGCTGATCGTGCTTCTGGCATTGTCAGTAACCGCTGAAGATTGGTTTAGCGATTGCTAAGGCGCAACATCGTGCACGTTTGTAGTCGGATCGTCAAAGTCGTCTCCACCAAATCGATAGTTATCATCTCATCGAAAGATCGGGACCCCTCGCCTCTATCAAGTGGTATCAGTTTTCAGGTTGCTCGGTGAGAATTTCCAGTTATTCCTAGATAAGATTTATTTTCTTACCTATTGTCCAAGGAAAAGCCACAAAAAAGTTAGATCTATTCATCCTTTGTCCTAGCCAGTCTGAGCCTTTGCAATTTTCTTTTCATTGTTTGCATTATTGAATTATCGGTTGCATCGGCGTGTCGAGTTGCTGGTCTTAGTGTCTAGTTCGTTAGAGTTTCGAGTTCTGTTCACATTAGTCACGTCGCCGCTGCATCGTTATCCCTTCCGCTGTCCACCACCTCATCCATCAATTTCCACCTCGTGCAACCCATCGTTCATTGTCACAATCATAGTTGAAGTCGTTTGCATCTTTGCTTGATCCAATCTGCATCTTATCTAGTTTGTCTTGGAAAGAGGGAGAAAGAAAAAAAAGAAAGAAAAAAAAGTAAAAAAAAAGAGGAGAGAAAGAAAAAGAAAAAAAAGTGTGAGAAAAAAGAAAAAGAAAAAGAAGAAAAAGAAAGTTGGAGAGAGAGTTGTTGTATATTCTGCTTGGCAGTTGTTTTCATCATTATCTTTACTACCGTTGTGATCTTCACTTATATCTTGCTGTTCAGAGCTACTTCGTATCCTTTATTGATGCTAGTTGTGCTACACCGTGACCTCATTAGTGTTCTAGGCTCGCGTCTCTAGTCCGCTCTAGCATAGGACCAGCACAGTACCGTCGTTGAGCGTTTATTCAACATTGCATCTCTGAATTGATTATTGTTAATCTTTTGCTACCATATAAAGCCTACCCAGCTCCACATATTTCTACACCGTGTTACGTACGTTCACGTGGCAATCGCTTTACTCAATCTTTGGAGTTATTTGACACCGCTGGTTGCCTATCACCAGTTGCTGCATGGTAAGAACTTGTAAGATATTGATATTTGCTTTACTGTGAGCGCTTTACCACCACATCCTAGTAGTTCATAGGAACATTATTCTCGAATTTTGTTTCTTTTTTCTACTAATCATGACAGGATCCAGAGTCAACTCATGGGCTTTGTCGATCGCGGGAGATGTGCCACCACCTAAGGACATACCACAACCATCACAAGAGGTGCACAAACATCCAAATGCACATGATCAGGTTAATGTTTCTATACCACCGTTTAATGGCCGTTTTAGACCTGCTTTATATATTGAATGGGAGTTTGACATAAATAATCTTATTGCTTCCCATAGTTTTGATGAACGTAAAAAAGTTAAGGTTGCGGTTGGTTCTTTCACTGGTTATGCTTTAGTTTGGTGGAGTGAATATTGTCGGTTACACCCTAATTATATACCAACTACTTGGATTGATTTGAAAGTTGCCATGCGACGTACATTCGTCCCTGCTTATTATACTCGTGACATGCTTACAAAGTTGCAACATTTAAAACAAGGTAGTGACACCGTAACGAAATATTATGATGATTTACAAACTACCTTGTTGCATTCCTCTTTACAAGAAAGTGAAGACGATTTTATGGATAGATTTTGGGCAGGATTAAATCATGATATTCAGGAGTTACTAATTCATGAAGAGTGTTATCCTATGGACCATTTGTTTCGTCTTGCTTGTAGTGCTGAACAGGAAATAAAACGACGTATTGTCCGTAAGGAGAATAAGCGTCAGGTGCACATTCCAAGAAATGATACGGTTGTTCCTTCCACTACTAGGCGTACTATGACAGACACATCCGTTGTTGTGAGGACTACATCACCTCCACCATGTGACACATCACCTCCGACAGTGCCTACATCATCTGAGTTGATCATAAGAGGTAATGACAAAGGTACCGATCTTCCACCTCCACATGAGTATGGTGAATGCCTTGTCAATTTAAATGAACCATGCGATGAGCTATCCACTACTTTGATCACACCAACTATTTTAGAGGAATATGTTCGTGATTTGACTTTGCCATGCGATCAAACAATTGTGAGTGAACCAATTGAATTAACTATTGATGCGAAAGAACCATTTGAATCAGGGAATATATCAGATTTGGATCAAATACGTGTGAAAATAGTTGTGCCTATGTTTAATCATTTTGATATGACCTCTAATCTTGGTGATGGTTCATCAAGGTTGGGATGGTTTAATGATGAGCATTGCCAATCTTTTGTAACGATTAAGAGCTTCACTTATATGTGCAAATTGAGTTGCAATATTTTCATGCCTTCTACTTCTTGTGATAATATTTTGGCGTTATATTTTATGAACTACGAAAGTTACTCATCTATACATGTGTCATATGTGCGAAAATTAAGGGAAGTAAAAATGGATGACATATACATATACAACATGTACACCTTGTCTATTTTCTTACCCACATTTCAGATTAAGCAACGCCGAGGACGGCTTTATTTTCAAAAAAGGGAGGATGATGAGGACATGACTACCTTGGATACGACCAAAAATATTGCATACATGTATATTTGTGAGGTGCATGGGACATTTGTATAATTCACATATGAAGATAAGGGAAAAAGAGCAGTTTAGGGGCTGTTCAAAAAGTTCTCTCACGTCACTTTTGAGCCAAGAGAAGATAGAGTCCAAGTCTCTCACGTTCTGCATCCAGATTCGGACTGCACAGACATACCTGACTCAAAACGGCAAGAACTCCTTCATACGGACTCCGAATTGGGTGATTCTTTTTTTGCTGGAAACTAGATTTCATACACTTTCCAACCCAATTGGAATCACCTTCAAATTCGTCCGGAGCATTGAGATTCGGACGAAACAATCTGACGCTGCAGCAGAATCCGAGTCAAACTACAAGTCCAAAGGTGTTACATCACCTCCACTTGGGCCCATGAGCCTTGTACGACCTAGGGTTAGTTTTAGGCTGCCTTGGGACGTCCTTCCACCTCCTTGGCCGCCACCCCTTGCTCCTATATAAGTAGATCCATCTAGTAGCTTTTTCTTTGGGATTTGTTTAGTCAAAAGTTAGCCATTGCAACTTCGTGTACTTCGTTTGTGTCCAACGACCAGACCAAGACCGCTTACGGATCCCCACCTTTAACAATACATCATTTATATTTGCAATATTCAGATTGCTTTATCATATTCTTGCTTGTTCTTCGATTGCATGCAGGAATAGACCTTCGTGGTCAGGCTGATCGTGCTTCTGGCATTGTCAGTAACCGCTGAAGATTGGTTTAGCGATTGCTAAGGCGCAACATCGTGCACGTTTGTAGTCGGATCGTCAAAGTCGTCTCCACCAAATCGATAGTTATCATCTCATCGAAAGATCGGGACCCCTCGCCTCTATCAGACCGAGTCTCTTTTCTTGGCTATGTTGTTACTCCACAGGGAATTGAGGTTGATAAAGCCAAGATTGAAGCTATTGAGAGCTGGCCGCAGCCCAAAACGGTCACACACGTGAGGAGTTTCCTTGGCCTCGCTGGATTCTATCGGCGTTTTGTGAGAGATTTCAGCACCATTGCTGCACCTCTCAATGAGCTTACAAAGAAGGATGTGCCTTTTGTTTGGGGTACTGGACAGGAAGAAGCATTCACGGTATTGAAAGATAAGTTGACACATGCTCCTTTACTCCAACTTCCTGATTTTAATAAGACTTTTGAGCTTGAATGTGATGCTAGTGGAATTGGGTTAGGAGGTGTGTTATTACAAGATGGTAAACCTGTTGCATATTTTTCTGAAAAATTGAGTGGGCCTAGTCTGAATTATTCTACTTATGATAAGGAATTATATGCTCTTGTTCGGACTTTGGAGACATGGCAACATTATTTATGGCCCAAAGAATTTGTTATACATTCTGATCATGAATCTTTAAAGCACATTAAAAGTCAAGCAAAACTGAAGCGTAGACATGCTAAATGGGTTGAATTCATAGAGACTTCCCCTTATGTTATTAAACACAAGAAGGGAAAAGAAAATGTTATTGCTGATGCATTGTCTCGTCGTTATACTATGCTTTCACAACTTGACTTTAAAATATTTGGTTTGGAGACCATCAAAGATCAATATGTGCATGATGCTGAATTTAAAGATGTACTGCAGAATTGTAAAGAAGGGAGAACATGGAACAAGTTCGTCGTTAGTGATGGATTTGTGTTTCGAGCTAACAAGCTATGCATTCCAGCTAGCTCTATTCGTCTTTTGTTGTTGCAGGAGGCGCATGGAGGAGGATTAATGGGACACTTTGGCGTGAAGAAGACGGAGGACGTACTTGCTACACATATCTTTTGGCCAAAGATGCGACGGGATGTTGAGTGTTTTGTTGCTCGCTGCACTACATGTCAAAAAGCTAAGTCACGACTCAATCCTCATGGTTTATATATGCCTTTGCCTGTCCCTAGTGTTCCTTGGGAAGATATATCTATGGACTTTGTTTTGGGTTTACCTCGAACAAAGAAGGGGAGGGATAGCATATTTGTTGTCGTGGATAGGTTCTCGAAGATGGCACACTTTATACCATGTCATAAAAGCGATGATGCTGCTAATGTTGCTGATTTGTTCTTTCGTGAAATTATTCGCTTGCATGGTGTGCCAAATACTATTGTTTCAGATCATGATACTAAATTTCTTAGCCACTTTTGGAGATGTTTATGGGCTAAGTTGGGGACTAAACTGCTTTTTAGTACTACTTGTCACCCCCAAACTGATGTACAAACTGAAGTAGTCAACAGAACTTTGTCTACTATGCTTAGGGCTGTTTTGAAGAATAATAAGAAAATGTGGGAAGAATGCTTGCCTCATACTGAATTTGCTTATAATCGTTCGTTGCATTCTACTACTAAGATGTGCCCTTTTGAAATTGTCTATGGTTTCCTACCTCGTGCACCTATTGATTTGTTGCCTCTTCCATCTTCGGAGAAGGTTAATTTTGATGCTAAACAACGTGCTGAATTGATCTTAAAAATGCATGAGTTAACTAAGGAAAATATTGAGCGCATGAATGCTAAATATAAACTTGTTGGAGATAAGGGTAGAAAACGTGTTGTCTTTGCACCTGGAGATCTTGTTTGGTTACATTTGCGTAAGGATAGGTTTCCTAATTTGCGCAAGTCAAAGCTAATGCCACGTGCTGACGGTCCTTTCAAGGTGTTAGAGAAAATAAATGATAATGCATATAAACTTGAGCTGCCTGCAGATTTTGGGGTTAGTCCCACATTTAACATTGCAGATTTGAAGCCTTACTTGGGTGAGGAAGATGAGCTTCCGTCGAGGACGACTTCAAATCAAGAAGGGGAGGATGATGAGGACATCACTAACAAGGTTACACCCACAGCTCCAACTGACACATATACAGGACCAATTACTAGAGCTCGCGCACGCCAATTAAATTACCAGGTACTTTCGTTTCTTGGTAATGAATCTAATGTTCATGAGAATATGATGCTGCCTAAATTGGATACATTTGTCTTGCTTACAAATGAAGGGCCTAGCTTGGACAAGAAGGATGAACATTGGAGCAAGATCAAGCATGGAGATGATGGCATGCGCAAGGGGAACAAGAATGGTGTTTCAATTGATGATTTCAGGACTTTGAAGCCACCATAATGAGTGCGAGAAGCCTTGGACGAAATATACAAGATGCCACTTCATAAATTTCGTCCAGAGGCTATTATAGGTGCTGCGTCACCTTATTATTGGGCCAGGCCCATGTAATTTCGAAATACTTGAGTATAGGCTGTTTTTAGAGTCCGTATGTGTGGGGAAACAAGAGTTAGTGTTGGTTTCGGACCCCTCCACCAAGGGCCACGAAATTCCCCCCTCTTTCCCTCATATATACAGCCCTTAGGGCGTCGTTTAGACTTTGGGTTTTGTTTAGATTAAAAGTTCGCCATAGCTGCAACTTCGCGTACTTCGTTTGTGTTCAACGACCAGACCAAGGCGTCACAGAACCCCACCTTGATCAATAAAGCTTTCCTCTTATATTCGCAATATCCAGATTGCAATCTTAGTTTCTTGCTTGTTCTTCGTTTGCCTGCAGGAAACAGACCTTCGTGGTCAGGTTGATCGTGCTCCGGCGTGGTCAACAACCTCTCGGAGTTGGTTTAGCGATTGCTAAGGCGCGACGTCCTCGCACGTTCGTAGTCGGATCGTCAAAGTCGACTTCCTCCAAAACGATAGCCACCATCTCATCGAAAGACGGGACACCTTTGCCTCTATCAGCACGTGGCATTAGCTTTGACTTGCGCAAATTAGGAAACCTATCCTTACGCAAATGTAACCAAACAAGATCTCCAGGTGCAAAGACAACACGTTTTCTACCCTTATCTCCAACAAGTTTATATTTAGCATTCATGCGCTCAATATTTTCCTTAGTTAACTCATGCATTTTTAAGATCAATTCAGCACGTTGTTTAGCATCAAAATTAACCTTCTCCGAAGATGGAAGAGGCAACAAATCAATAGGTGCACGAGGTAGGAAACCATAGACAATTTCAAAAGGGCACATCTTAGTAGTAGAATGCAACGAACGATTATAAGCAAATTCAATATGAGGCAAGCATTCTTCCCACATTTTCTTATTATTCTTCAAAACAGCCCTAAGCATAGTAGACAAAGTTCTGTTGACTACTTCAGTTTGTCCATCAGTTTGGGGGTGACAGGTAGTACTAAAAAGTAGTTTAGTCCCCAACTTAGCCCATAAACATCTCCAAAAGTGGCTAAGAAATTTAGTATCACGATCTGAAACAATAGTATTTGGCACACCATGCAAGCGAATAATTTCACGAAAGAACAAATCAGCAACATTAGCAGCATCATCGCTTTTATGACATGGTATAAAGTGTGCCATCTTCGAGAACCTATCCACGACAACAAATATGCTATCCCTCCCCTTCTTTGTTCGAGGTAAACCCAAAACAAAGTCCATAGATATATCTTCCCAAGGAACACTAGGGACAGGCAAAGGCATATATAAACCATGAGGATTGAGTCGTGACTTAGCTTTTTGACATGTAGTGCAGCGAGCAACAAAACGCTCAACATCCCGTCGCATCTTTGGCCAAAAGAAATGTGTAGCAAGTACGTCCTCCGTCTTCTTCACGCCAAAGTGTCCCATTAATCCTCCTCCATGCGCCTCCTGCAACAACAAAAGACGAACAGAGCTAGCTGGAATGCATAGCTTGTTAGCTCGAAACACAAATCCACCACTAACGACGAACTTGTTCCATGTTCTCCCTTCTTTACAATTCTGCAATACATCTTTAAATTCAGCATCATGCACATATTGATCTTTGATGGTCTCCAAACCAAATATTTTAAAGTCAAGTTGTGAAAGCATAGTATAACGACGAGACAATGCATCAGCAATAACATTTTCTTTTCCCTTCTTGTGTTTAATAACATAAGGGAAAGTCTCTATGAATTCAACCCATTTAGCATGTCTACGGTTCAGTTTTGCTTGACTTTTAATGTGCTTTAAAGATTCATGATCAGAATGTATAACAAATTCTTTGGGCCATAAATAATGTTGCCATGTCTCCAAAGTCCGAACAAGAGCATATAATTCCTTATCATAAGTAGAATAATTCAGACTAGGCCCACTCAATTTTTCAGAAAAATATGCAACAGGTTTACCATCTTGTAATAACACACCTCCTAACCCAATTCCACTAGCATCACATTCAAGCTCAAAAGTCTTATTAAAATCAGGAAGTTGGAGTAAAGGAGCATGTGTCAACTTATCTTTCAATACCGTGAATGCTTCTTCCTGTGCAGTACCTGATACGGTGTATCCTAGGGCCATCCCCATGGACCCTCCTTCACCCCCTCAAGTGCCTCAAGGACCGATGACACGTGCTCATACGAGAGCTTTCGAGACCGAGGTGACGTCACTCCTAGCTCTACTTCCTTATGAATCTTGCGAGACATGGTTGCTACCTCAAGCGAGTGTGCTTTGTGTACTCAGGTGTGAAGGAGACCACTTCGGAGAAGAGCTTGAAGATGGACAAGTCCCCAAGGTCGTGGACGAGCCAATGCATCGAGAAGAGCAGAAGAGAGCTCCAGGCCCCGGACATCCGGCCCCCTGGCCCGGACATCCGGCCCCTGGGCGTTCAGCTACAGAAGGCCGCGTGCAGCAGAAGCTACAGGGCCCGGACATCCGGCCAGGGCCCGGACATCCGGCCAAGCACGGCCCGGACATCCGGCCCCGGGCCCGGAAATCCGGCGCCTCTGTCCAGAGAGCGCCCGAGGCTCGACTGCCCCAGCCCGGACATCCGGGCCCCCGCCCCGGACATCCGGCGTCCTGTGAAGTCCCGGACATCCGGCCCGCCGCCCGGACGTCCGGCTCCTGAAGATGCCTGCGCGCATCCTCTGGGCCGAGGCCCATGTACCCATTCGCCCCGTAGACTATATATACTCCTCTCCTCTTTCCGTTTAGGGTTAGCTGTGGTTTTAGCTCATTTGACACTTGTGTGGATTTCTCCCACGAGACCGGTGCGCCTCTACGGAGAAGATCCACCTCTGGATTCAAGACCCCTAACGGGAAGATCCCACGGGATTCCAAGACCTCCTCCGGGAGAAGACTATCTGTATCACCGTTGTTGACTTTGGATCATGTATCTCGACCTTGTATCGCGAATCTAGCACTTGTGTGATTGCTTCCGTGTTGATTTGAGTGTTCTCTCTTGTGTTTTCCCCATCTTTCTCCGTGTTTTCCCCGTGTTCATCGTGTGCCAACCTCCAAACGTGAAAGATCCGCTGATTAGGGTTCCACCCTACATCACTCTTCCATCTTCGGAGAAGGTTAATTTTGATGCTAAACAACGTGCTGAATTGATCTTAAAAATGCATGAGTTAACTAAGGAAAATATTGAGCGCATGAATGCTAAATATAAACTTGTTGGAGATAAGGGTAGAAAACGTGTCGTCTTTGCACCTGGAGATCTTGTTTGGTTACATTTGCGTAAGGATAGGTTTCCTAATTTGCGCAAGTCAAAGCTAATGCCACGTGCTGATGGTCCTTTCAAGGTGTTAGAGAAAATAAATGATAATGCATATAAACTTGAGCTGCCTGCAGATTTTGGGGTTAGTCCCACATTTAACATTGCAGATTTGAAGCCTTACTTGGGTGAGGAAGATGAGCTTCCGTCGAGGACGACTTCAATTCAAGAAGGGGAGGATGATGAGGACATCACTAACAAGGTTACACCCACAGCTCCAACTGACACATATACAGGACCAATTACTAGAGCTCGCGCACGCCAATTAAATTACCAGGTACTTTCGTTTCTTGGTAATGAATCTAATGTTCATGAGAATATGATGCTGCCTAAATTGGATACATTTGTCTTGCTTACCAATGAAGGGCCTAGCTTGGACAAGAAGGATGAACATTGGAGCAAGATCAAGCATGGAGATGATGGCATGCGCAAGGGGAACAAGAATGGAGTTTCAATTGATGATTTCAGGAGTTTGAAGCCACCATAATGAGTGCGAGAAGCCTTGGATGAAATATACAAGATGCCACTTCATAAATTTCGTCCAGAGGCTATTATAGGTGATGCGTCACCTTATTGTTGGGCCAGGCCCATGTAATTTCGAAATACTTGAGTATAGGCTGTTTTTAGAGTCCGTATGTGTGGGGAAACAAGAGTTAGGGTTGGTTTCGGACCCCTCCACCAAGGGCCACGAAATTCCCCCCTCTTTCCCTCATATATACAACCCTTAGGGCGTCGTTTAGACTTTGGGTTTTGTTTAGATTAAAAGTTCGCCATAGCTGCAACTTCGCGTACTTCGTTTGTGTTCAACGACCAGACCAAGGCGTGACAGAACCCCACCTTGATGAATAAAGCTTTCCTCTTATATTCGCAATATCCAGATTGCAATCTTAGTTTCTTGCTTGTTCTTCGTTTGCCTGCAGGAAACAGACCTTCGTGGTCAGGTTGATCGTGCTCCGGCGTGGTCAACAACCTCTCGGAGTTGGTTTAGCGATTGCTAAGGCGCGACGTCCTCGCATGTTCGTAGTCGGATCGTCAAAGTCGACTTCCTCCAAAATGATAGCCACCATCTCATCGAAAGACGGGACACCTTTGCCTATATCAGTTCCCAAACTCGTAGAACTCTCACCAAGGCATAAAGCTCTTTATCATAGATGGGGTAGTTGAGTTGCGCTCCCGATAGCTTTTCGCTAAAGTACGCAATTGGGCGCTTTTCTTGCATTAGCACGCCACCTATGCCGGTACCAATAGCATCACAATGAATCTCAAACGGTTTGTCAAAGTTTGGAAGGGCTAGAAGTGGTGCGTGCGTGAGCAAGCTCTTAAGCTCATTGAACGCGGTGTCTTGTGAAGGACCCCAAATGAAGGGTGCGTTCTTCTTGCTCAAAGCGTGTAGAGGCATAGCAATGGTGCTAAAGTCCTTCACAAAACGTCGATAGAAACCGGCTAGACCAAGGAAACTACGCACTTGCATGAGATTCTTTGGTTGAGGCCAAGTTTTAATTGCTTCAATTTTAGTTTCATCAACGTGAACACCTTGAGAAGAAACGACAAATCCTAGAAAGACAACCTTGTCAACGCCAAAAGTGCATTTCTCCATATTAGCGTATAGTTGTTGTTTGCGAAGTGCTTGCATAACTAGTTTGACATGGTCAACATGTTCTTCAAGCGACTTGCTAAAGACTAGAATGTCATCAAAGTAAACCACTACAAAGACGCCTATATAGGGTCGGAGAACAAAATGCATAAGACGCACGAAAGTGTCGGGTGCTTCCGATAAGCCCATTGGCATAACAAGCCACTCGTATAACCCGAACTTGGTTTTGAAAGCAGTTTTCCACTCATCACCCTCTTGAATGCGAATTTGGTAGTAGCCACTTTTAAGATCAATTTTGGAAAAAATTGTGGCACCACATAATTCATCAAGCATGTCGTCTAAGCGTGGAATAGGGTGACGGTATCTAACGGTGATAGCATTTATCGGACGACAATCGGAACACATGCGAAAACTTCCATCTTTCTTAGGCACGAGGATAACGGGAACGGCACAAGGGCTTAAGCTTTCACGTACATGACCTTTGTCGATGAGTTTTTGCACTTGCCGTTGTATCTCCTTTGTTTCCTCAGGGTTGACGCGGTATGGAGCCTTGTTTGGAAGTGGTGCACCGGGTACGAGGTCGATGCGGTGTTCGATTCCGCGAAGTGGAGGTAGACCCGGAGGTAGCTCATCGGGAAAGACGTCCGAGAATTCCTGCAGCAATTGAGACAACACAAAAGGTGGAGGTGGTGAAGTGTTAGTAGGTTTGGCTTCCCCTTTGCATAAAAGCACAAGGTGGAAGACGCTCGATGGGTTCTCACACACTTCTCTCATCTCACGTTTGGTGGCAAATAGAACTAGTTGCTTCTTGTCGCTCATCGTGGAGGCGCTCATATTTGGCTTGTGGCTCTCGCTCTCTTTTTGGCGACTCGCTCTCTCACCATTCTCTCCATGATGGGTGGTAGGTAAAAGCTTGTCGGCGGCTACTTGACTTGGAGTCATTGGTCGGAGCACGAATTCCTTGCCCTTCATCTTGAAGTGATAGTGATTTGTCCGTCCATTGTGTGTGACTCCACGATCATATTGCCATGGACGTCCAAGAATAAGGTGGCCCACGGACATGGGTATCACATCACATTCGAGAGTGTCCTCGTAGGCGCCAATCTTGAAAGAGACTTGCACGGTGTGCTCGACTCGAAGAATTCCGGCGTCGTTGAGCCACTGGACCTTGTAGGGGTGAGGATGCTTCGCCTTGACCAAATGAAGCTTGTCGCATAGCTCTTCGCTTGCCAAGTTGTGGCAACTTCCTCCATCGATGATAACCTTGACGGAGCGTCCATTGATGCCGGCCTTCGTATGGAAAATATGACATCGTTGGTCGTCATCTTGTTGATGTTGGAGTGTCAAGACTTTGGAGACAACAAGGTTGGGGCTTGAGTCATTGTCGCAAAACACTTGATGGTCTTCTTCTTCATTGACTTGGCGATGCATAGCGACATGCTCAAGTGCTTCCATCTCATCATCGCTCATGGAGTCATAAGATCCGTCGTCGTTGATGATTATGGTGCGAACGGTCTTGCACTCAAATGACTTGTGGCCTCGTCCTTGGCACTTGAAGCATTTGATGGAGCTCGTCTTGTTATTGTCTTCGGTAGGAGTTTTAGTTGAGGGAGCTCTTGGTTTGAAGTTGTTGGTAGAAGGTGGACGACTCGATGTAGTCGCATTCTTGTAGCTTGACTTGTCACCGAAGTTTGTAGATGGCTTGGTAGAGGTAGGAGGAGTAGCCGAAGTCGTTGAAGCTTGGTTGTAGGAGCCGAAGTTCTTGGAGTTAACTTGGGGTACTTGTAGGCCTCTTGAACTTGTCGCTCCGCTTTGGTTGCTTGATGTACTAGCTCGAGGAGATTGTTGTATGGTTGGAAGTCCGCAATCTTCTTGATAGGATAGTTGAGTCCATTCAAGAATCTCGCCATGGTTTGCTCGTCATCTTCCGTGATGTTTGCTCGTATCATGGCAATCTCCATCTCCTTGTAGTACTCTTCAACGGACTTGGTACCTTGCTTGAGGAGTTGTAGCTTCTTGAACAAGTCACGATTGTAGTGGGTAGGCACAAAGCGTGCTCTCATGACTTCCTTCATTTGAGCCCAAGTGGTGATAGGAGGTTCGCCTTTGGCTTCTCTTCTCTCTATGATTTGCTCCCACCAAATGAGAACATAGTCTTGGAACTCAAGGGATGCCATTGTGATCTTCTTCTCTTCATCGAAGTTGTGAAGGCGAAAGATCTTGTCAACCTTCAATGCCCATGAGAGATAGTCTTCGGGATCAATGCTTCCAGAGAACTTTGGCATGGTGAACTTGAGCTTGCCATAGCGATGCTCGTCATTGTTTCCTTGCCTATTGGGAGGGCGATGTCGATTTTGGCGGTTTGCCATATCTTGTTGCTCTTGAGGATGTAGATGATCTTGTTGGGGTTGTTGCTCTTGGCGCGCTTGAGGAGGAGCTTCTTCTTGCATTCTTGCTTGATGGCTCCTCTCTTGCATCTCATCGCGAAGGAAATCCTCTTCTTGACGAGTTTGTCGAGTGCGGGCTGCCACATTGCGATGTGCATCTTGTAAAGCACGTTGCGCCTCCATAGCTTGAGCTTCTCGATGTTGTTGTGCTTGGTGGTTAGCCTCGGCGTCTTGTTCTTCTTGATATTGACGTGCTCGCTCTTGTTGTTGTTGGCGTAGTCGTTGCCTGATAGAGGCAAAGGTGTCCCGTCTTTCGATGAGATGGTGGTTATCGTTTTGGAGGAAGTCGACTTTGACGATCCGACTACGAACGTGCGAGGACGTCGCGCCTTAGCAATCGCTAAACCAACTCCGAGAGGTTGTTGACCACGCCGGAGCACGATCAACCTGACCACGAAGGTCTGTTTCCTGCAGGCAAACGAAGAACAAGCAAGAAACTAAGATTGCAATCTGGATATTGCGAATATAAGAGGAAAGCTTTATTGATCAAGGTGGGGTTCTGTGACGCCTTGGTCTGGTCGTTGAACACAAACGAAGTACGTGAAGTTGCAGCTATGGCGAACTTTTAATCTAAACAAAACCCAAAGTCTAAACGACGCCCTAAGGGCTGTATATATGAGGGAAAGAGGGGGGAATTTCGTGGCCCTTGGTGGAGGGGTCCGAAACCAACCCTAACTCTTGTTTCCCCACACATACGGACTCTAAAAACAGCCTATACTCAAGTATTTCGAAATTACATGGGCCTGGCCCAATAATAAGGTGACGCAGCACCTATAATAGCCTCTGGACGAAATTTATGAAGTGGCATCTTGTATATTTCGTCCAAGGCTTCCTGCACTCATTATGGTGGCTTCAAAGTCCTGAAATCATCAATTGAAACTCCATTCTTGTTCCCCTTGCGCACGCCATCATCTCCATGCTTGATCTTGCTCCAATGTTCATCCTTCTTGTCCAAGCTAGGCCCTTCATTTGTAAGCAAGACAAATGTATCCAATTTAGGCAGTATCATATTCTCATGAACATTAGATTCATTACCAAGAAACGAAAGTACCTGGTAATTTAATTGGCGTGCGCGAGCTCTAGTAATTGGTCCTGTATATGTGTCAGTTGGAGCTGTGGGTGTAACCTTGTTAGTGATGTCCTCATCATCCTCCCCTTCTAGAATTGAAGTCGTCCTCGACGGAAGCTCATCTTCCTCACCCAAGTAAGGCTTCAAATCTGCAATGTTAAATGTGGGACTAACCCCAAAATCTGCAGGCAGCTCAAGTTTATATGCATTATCATTTATTTTCTCTAACACCTTGAAAGGACCATCAGCACGTGGCATTAGCTTTGACTTGCGCAAATTAGGAAACCTATCCTTACGCAAATGTAACCAAACAAGATCTCCAGGTGCAAAGACAACACGTTTTCTACCCTTATCTCCAACAAGTTTATATTTAGCATTCATGTGCTCAATATTTTCCTTAGTTAACTCATGCATTTTTAAGATCAATTCAGCACGTTGTTTAGCATCAATATTAACCTTCTCCGAAGATGGAAGAGGCAACAAATCAATAGGTGCACGAGGTAGGAAACCATAGACAATTTCAAAAGGGCACATTTTAGTAGTAGAATGCACCGAACGATTATAAGCAAATTCAATATGAGGCAAGCATTCTTCCCACATTTTCTTATTATTCTTCAAAACAGCCCTAAGCATAGTAGACAAAGTTCTGTTGACTACTTCAGTTTGTCCATCAGTTTGGGGGTGACAAGTAGTACTAAAAAGCAGTTTAGTCCCCAACTTAGCCCATAAACATCTCCAAAAGTGGCTAAGAAATTTAGTATCACGATCTGAAACAATAGTATTTGGCACACCATGCAAGCGAATAATTTCACGAAAGAACAAATCAGCAACATTAGCAGCATCATCGCTTTTATGACATGGTATAAAGTGTGCCATCTTCGAGAACCTATCCACGACAACAAATATGCTATCCCTCCCCTTCTTTGTTCGAGGTAAACCCAAAACAAAGTCCATAGATATATCTTCCCAAGGAATACTAGGGACAGGCAAAGGCATATATAAACCATGAGGATTGAGTCGTGACTTAGCTTTTTGACATGTAGTGCAGCGAGCAACAAAACGCTCAACATCCCGTCGCATCTTTGGCCAAAAGAAATGTGTAGCAAGTACGTCCTCCGTCTTCTTCACGCCAAAGTGTCCCATTAATCCTCCTCCATGCGCCTCCTGCAACAACAAAAGACGAACAGAGCTAGCTGGAATGCATAGCTTGTTAGCTCGAAACACAAATCCATCACTAACGACGAACTTGTTCCATGTTCTCCCTTCTTTACAATTCTGCAATACATCTTTAAATTCAGCATCATGCACATATTGATCTTTGATGGTCTCCAAACCAAATATTTTAAAGTCAAGTTGTGAAAGCATAGTATAACGACGAGACAATGCATCAGCAATAACATTTTCTTTTCCTTTCTTGTGTTTAATAACATAAGGGAAAGTCTCTATGAATTCAACCCATTTAGCATGTCTACGGTTCAGTTTTGCTTGACTTTTAATGTGCTTTAAAGATTCATGATCAGAATGTATAACAAATTCTTTGGGCCATAAATAATGTTGCCATGTCTCCAAAGTCCGAACAAGAGCATATAATTCCTTATCATAAGTAGAATAATTCAGAGTAGGCCCACTCAATTTTTCAGAAAAATATGCAACAGGTTTACCATCTTGTAATAACACACCTCCTAACCCAATTCCACTAGCATCACATTCAAGCTCAAAAGTCTTATTAAAATCAGGAAGTTGGAGTAAAGGAGCATGTGTCAACTTATCTTTCAATACCGTGAATGCTTCTTCCTGTGCAGTACCCCAAACAAAAGGCACATCCTTCTTTGTAAGCTCATTGAGAGGTGCAGCAATGGTGCTGAAATCTCTCACAAAACGTCGATAGAATCCAGCGAGGCCAAGGAAACTCCTCACGTGTGTGACCGTTTTGGGCTGCGGCCAACTCTCAATAGCTTCAATCTTGGCTTTATCAACCTCAATTCCCTGTGGAGTAACAACATAGCCAAGAAAAGATACTCGGTCGGTGCAAAAGGTGCACTTTCCAAGGTTACCAAATAAACGTGCATCACGTAGAGCAATAAAAACGGCACGTAAATGTTCCAAATGTTCCTCCAAAGATCTGCTAAAAATCAATATATCATCAAAGTATACTACCACAAATCGTCCAATGAAAGCACGTAAAACTTCATTCATTAATCTCATGAAAGTACTAGGTGCATTAGTTAACCCAAAAGGCATGACTAACCACTCATATAATCCAAACTTAGTTTTAAATGCTGTTTTCCATTCATCTCCCAATTTCATACGAATTTGATGGTATCCACTACGCAAATCAACTTTGGAGAATATTGTAGAGCCACTCAATTCATTAAGCATATCATCTAGCCTAGGAATAGGATGACGATAACGAATAGTAATATTATTAATGGCTCTACAATCAACACACATACGCGATGTACCATCCTTTTTCGGCACTAGAATAATAGGAACAGCACAAGGACTAAGGGATTCGCGTATATAACCTTTGTCGAGTAGCTCCTGTACTTGACGCATAATCTCCTTCGTCTCTTCTGGATTGGTACGGTATGGTGCGCGGTTGGGTAGCGATGCACCGGGAATTAAGTCAATCTGATGCTCAATCCCTCGAATAGGTGGTAATCCCGGTGGCACGTCTTGTGGAAAGACGTCGGCGAACTCCTGCAAAATGTTAGTGACAGCAGGAGGCAAAGAGGAAGGCACGTCCTCGAATGAAAATAATGCCTCTTTGCATACAACAGCATAGCAAACAGATTTGCTAAAATCTAGCTCATCAATATCAGATTTGGTGGCAAATAAACATGCACTTTTCAATTTAATTTCAGAAGCAACAGTAGATGGTTTATTATTAGGCTTCATTTGTTGCTCAAATTCTTTTTTTTGGCTTTTTCGTGGACTGTAGGTATGAAGAACAGACTCGATCTAATCTACGAAAAACTGTAAAATCTCACCGAGCAACCTGGAAATCTGATACCACTTGATAGAGGCAAAGGTGTCCCGTCTTTCGATGAGATGGTGGTTATCGTTTTGGAGGAAGTCGACTTTGACGATCCGACTACGAACGTGCGAGGACGTCGCGCCTTAGCAATCGCTAAACCAACTCCGAGAGGTTGTTGACCACGCCGGAGCACGATCAACCTGACCACGAAGGTCTGTTTCCTGCAGGCAAACGAAGAACAAGCAAGAAACTAAGATTGCAATCTGGATATTGCGAATATAAGAGGAAAGCTTTATTGATCAAGGTGGGGTTCTGTGACGCCTTGGTCTGGTCGTTGAACACAAACGAAGTACGCGAAGTTGCAGCTATGGCGAACTTTTAATCTAAACAAAACCCAAAGTCTAAACGACGCCCTAAGGGCTGTATATATGAGGGAAAGAGGGGGGAATTTCGTGGCCCTTGGTGGAGGGGTCCGAAGCCAATCCTAACTCTTGTTTCCCCACACATACGGACTCTAAAAACAGCCTATACTCAAGTATTTCGAAATTACATGGGCCTGGCCCAATAATAAGGTGACGCAGCACCTAAAATAGCCTCTGGACGAAATTTATGAAGTGGCATCTTGTATATTTCGTCCAAGGCTTCTCGCACTCATTATGGTGGCTTCAAAGTCCTGAAATCATCAATTGAAACTCCATTCTTGTTCCCCTTGCGCATGCCATCATCTCCATGCTTGATCTTGCTCCAATGTTCATCCTTCTTGTCCAAGCTAGGCCCTTCATTTGTAAGCAAGACAAATGTATCCAATTTAGGCAGCATCATATTCTCATGAACATTAGATTCATTACCAAGAAACGAAAGTACCTGGTAATTTAATTGGCGTACGCGAGCTCTAGTAATTGGTCATGTATATGTGTCAGTTGGAGCTGTGGGTGTAACCTTGTTAGTGATGTCCTCATCATCCTCCCCTTCTTGAATTGAAGTCGTCCTCGACGGAAGCTCATCTTCCTCACCCAAGTAAGGCTTCAAATCTGCAATGTTAAATGTGGGACTAACCCCAAAATCTGCAGGCAGCTCAAGTTTATATGCATTATCATTTATTTTCTCTAACACCTTGAAAGGACCATCAGCACGTGGCATTAGCTTTGACTTGCGCAAATTAGGAAACCTATCCTTACGCAAATGTAACCAAACAAGATCTCCAGGTGCAAAGACAACACGTTTTCTACCCTTATCTCCAACAAGTTTATATTTAGCATTCATGCGCTCAATATTTTCCTTAGTTAACTCATGCATTTTTAAGATCAATTCAGCACGTTGTTTAGCATCAAAATTAACCTTCTCCGAAGATGGAAGAGGCAACAAATCAATAGGTTCACGAGGTAGGAAACCATAGACAATTTCAAAAGGGCACATTTTAGTAGTAGAATGCAACGAACGATTATAAGCAAATTCAATATGAGGCAAGCATTCTTCCCACATTTTCTTATTATTCTTCAAAACAGCCCTAAGCATAGTAGACAAAGTTCTGTTGACTACTTCAGTTTGTCCATCAGTTTGGGGGTGACAAGTAGTACTAAAAAGCAGTTTAGTCCCCAACTTAGCCCATAAACATCTCCAAAAGTGGCTAAGAAATTTAGTATCACGATCTGAAACAATAGTATTTGGCACACCATGCAAGCGAATAATTTCACGAAAGAACAAATCAGCAACATTAGCAGCATCATCGCTTTTATGACATGGTATAAAGTGTGCCATCTTCGAGAACCTATCCACGACAACAAATATGCTATCCCTCCCCTTCTTTGTTCGAGGTAAACCCAAAACAAAGTCCATAGATATATCTTCCTTGTGGAGTAACAACATAGCCAAGAAAAGAGACTCGGTCGGTGCAAAAGGTGCACTTTCCAAGGTTACCAAATAAACGTGCATCACGTAGAGCAATAAAAACAGCACGTAAATGTTCCAAATGTTCCTCCAAAGATCTGCTAAAAATCAATATATCATCAAAGTATACTACCACAAATCGTCCAATGAAAGCACGTAAAACTTCATTCATTAATCTCATGAAAGTACTAGGTGCATTAGTTAACCCAAAAGGCATGACTAACCACTCATATAATCCAAACTTAGTTTTAAATGCTGTTTTCCATTCATCTCCCAATTTCATACGAATTTGATGGTATCCACTACGCAAATCAACTTTGGAGAATATTGTAGAGCCACTCAATTCATCAAGCATATCATCTAGCCTAGGAATAGGATGACGATAACGAATAGTAATATTATTAATGGCTCTACAATCAACACACATACGCGATGTACCATCCTTTTTCGGCACTAGAATAATAGGAACAGCACAAGGACTAAGGGATTCGCGTATATAACCTTTGTCGAGTAGCTCCTGTACTTGACGCATAATCTCCTTCGTCTCTTCTGGATTGGTACGGTATGGTTCGCGGTTGGGTAGCGATGCACCGGGAATTAAGTCAATCTGATGCTCAATCCCTCGAATAGGTGGTAATCCCGGTGGCACGTCTTGTGGAAAGACGTCGACGAACTCCTGCAAAATGTTAGTGACAGCAGGAGGCAAAGAGGAAGGCACGTCCTCGAATGAAAATAATGCCTCTTTGCATACAACAGCATAGCAAACAGATTTGCTAAAATCTAGCTCATCAATATCAGATTTGGTGGCAAATAAACATGCACTTTTCAATTTAATTTCAGAAGCAACAGTAGATGGTTTATTATTAGGCTTCATTTGTTGCTCAAATTCTTTTGCCACAATCTGATTTTCACTCTTATTTTTCTCCTGTTTTGCTTTATTAGCTCTATTAATATCATCTTTTAAAATGGAATCAGGAGTCATAGGAAGCAAAGTAATATTTTTATCCTTATGAACAAGAGTATACTGATTGTTTCTACCATGGTGTACATAATTTTTATCAAATTGCCATGGTCTACCAAGTAATAAGGAACATGCTTGCATAGGTACCACATCACAATCAACATAATCAGCATATGTAGAGATACTAAAATGCACACGAACAGTACGTGTTACCTTAACCTTGCCGCTGTTGTTGAAACATTGGATGTAGTAAGGATGTGGATGTAGTCTTGTGGTGAGAGATAGCTTCTCCACCATCTCCATGCTAGCCAAGTTGTTGCAACTCCCTCCATCTATGATCACGCGAACAGAACGTTCCTTCACAACTCCCTTTGTATGGAACAAATTATGCCTCTGATTTTGCTCAGCTTGTGTAACCTGCACACTCAAAACACGTTGAGCAACTAAACATTCATACCTGTCAGCATCTTCAGGTGCCATGTATTGCGTCTCATGATCAGCATCGTCTCCGCCGTGTTCTTCACGTGTAATAAGAGCCAAAGTCTCCTCATCATAGTCACTAGCGGATTCATATCCACCATCCTCAGTAGCAATCATCACACGCTGAGATTTGCAATGTCTCGCAAAATGTCCTCTTCCCTTACAACGACGACAAATAATATCACTGGTGTGCCCTGTTGATGCCATGGAAGAAGAAGAACTCTGTGCAGGCCCAATAGGTGTGCTCTTGTCAGATAATGGTGGTTGTGCCTGCTTCCTTGTATCACGGCTGGAGGTAACAGCTGATGGAGGAGTCGGTGCAGTAGAATGTGTGGAAGTAGAGGATGCACGCGGTGTCCATGATGAAGGTCGACCTGCAGAAAAGTTAGTCCGCGCCAATGCCCGTCGGTCCTGCACTTCACGTTCAGCTTTACAAGCAAGATGGAATAAACGAGTGATATTAGTATAATCCTTATACTCTAGAATGGTCTGAATCTCTCTATTTAATCCACCCATAAAACGTGCAAGCATAGCTTCATTCTCCTCAACAATACCACATCTAATCAGGCCAGTTTGTAATTGCTGATAATATTCTTCTAGAGAATTTTTTCCTTGTCTTAAGCGCTGCAGTTTTTGAAGTAATTCACGTTGATAATATGGTGGAACCCAACGAGTACGCATAGCAGTTTTCAAAGCAGTCCAAGTAGCTGGAGGAGGATATAATCTACAATGTTCAGACCACCAAACACATGCAAAACCAGTGAAAGCACAAACAGCAGCAGGAACACGTCTCTCCTCGGGATAGTTTAAACATGTACAACGTTGTTCAGTTTGTAACTCCCAAGTAAGATATATATCAGGAACATATCTACCCTCAAATGGTGGAATATTCAATTTCAGTTTAGGAAGATGGTCATGTACCTCAGGTGGTGGTGCAGCCCTACCGTTGCGATGATATGCATGAGGACGACCTGGTGGTGCTGGTTGTTGCACGTAGTTCTGATTTTGGTCAACCTCATCCTCGTAATGGTCCTCCACCTCTGCAGTAGCAGCAGGAGCTACAGAAACATCAACAGCAGCACCAGAAGCTTGACCAGTCTCCAGGGGAACGCGCTGTGCTCGTCCCACTTGATTCGGAAGGCGCCGTTGTTGTTGTTGTTGTTGTTGTTGTTGAAGAGGTGGGACAGCTGCAGCAGCCGGTGGTGGTGGAAAACGCGCAAGCAATTCAGCAAACTTGTTATCGAGCTTTGTGTCAAACGTCTTCTCCATGCCATCTATCTTCTCCATGGCCTCGTCAAATCTATTTAGCACATCTTGCACCTGTTCACTCATCATTTGCTGAAACTTATCATGAAGCTCCTTGTTCGTCAAGTTCTCCCAGTCAGTCTCGTCGACTTGTGATCCTGGCATGGTTAGCAGCAATAGAAACACACAAGAATATGATCCTACAGACTACTAAGAAGTGGTGGTGGTGGCGGGTGTCACAAATCCGTCAAGCAAATCTCAAATTCTTACCAGTTCTTACCCAGCAGCAGGCGGTGATCGGCAACCGATGTAGTCAAAACTCTCAAAGCTT
Organism: Secale cereale; assembly: GCA_902687465.1. NCBI lineage: Eukaryota > Viridiplantae > Streptophyta > Magnoliopsida > Poales > Poaceae > Secale > Secale cereale. The sequence continues at coordinate 361,818,765 of LR738712.1, read as the reverse complement.
GGATAGAGCGATTACCAGGGAGAGTCAAACGCACGATGTAGATGTATGTGGAGCCGGGAAGGCTTATAATATGGTAGCAAAAAGGGTCAGCAATAATCAATTCAGAGATGCAAAGGTGAATAAACGCTCAACGACGGTACTGTGCTGGTCCTAGGCTAGACCGTACTAGAGACGCGAGCCTAGAACACTAACGAAATCACGGCGCTGCACGTAATCAAGGGGAAAGCACACTCTGAAATTTTTTTTTTCGCCTCTTGTTTTTTTTTCCGAGACCTACGCAGGCAAGGAAACACAAATCCGAAACCTAGATGGATTTCGAGAACAAACCTAATATGAAAAGAACTCGGATTGGTGGTGGATATATGGTGGTAGGATATGGCAGCGGTGGTAGGTTATGGCAGCGGTGGTGGTATATGGATTCGGATTGGTGGTGGTATATGGATACGGATCGGTGGTGGTATGTGGTAGTAGTGATGAAGATGTTGCGGCGGCGGCGTGACAACTTATGACCAGAACTCGAAACTCTAAAAGACTAGACGCTAAGACCAGCAACTGGACACGACGATGCAACCGCAAATTCAACAAAGCAAATACAGAAAAGATTATGCAAAGGCTCAGATTGGTTCGGATGGGATGAACTAACCCTAATTTTTTTTTTTGGATTTTTCGTGGACTATAGGTATGAAGAACAGACTCGATCTAAACTATGAAAAACTGTAAAATCTCACCGAGCAACCTGGAAATCTGATACCACTTGATAGAGGCAAAGGTGTCCCGTCTTTCGATGAGATGGTGGTTATCGTTTTGGAGGAAGTCGACTTTGACGATCCGACTACGAACGTGCGAGGACGTCGCGCCTTAGCAATCGCTAAACCAACTCCGAGAGGTTGTTGACCACGCCGGAGCACGATCAACCTGACCACGAAGGTCTGTTTCCTGCAGGCAAACGAAGAACAAGCAAGAAACTAAGATTGCAATCTGGATATTGCGAATATAAGAGGAAAGCTTTATTGATCAAGGTGGGGTTCTGTGACGCCTTGGTCTGGTCGTTGAACACAAACGAAGTACGCGAAGTTGCATCCTATGGCGAACTTTTAATCTAAACAAAACCCAAAGTCTAAACGACGCCCTAAGGGCTGTATATATGAGGGAAAGAGGGGGGAATTTCGTGGCCCTTGGTGGAGGGGTCCGAAACCAACCCTAACTCTTGTTTCCCCACACATACGGACTCTAAAAACAGCCTATACTCAAGTATTTCGAAATTACATGGGCCTGGCCCAATAATAAGGTGACGCAGCACCTATAATAGCCTCTGGACGAAATTTATGAAGTGGCATCTTGTATATTTCGTCCAAGGCTTCTCGCACTCATTATGGTGGCTTCAAAGTCCTGAAATCATCAATTGAAACTCCATTCTTGTTCCCCTTGCGCATGCCATCATCTCCATGCTTGATCTTGCTCCAATGTTCATCCTTCTTGTCCAAGCTAGGCCCTTCATTTGTAAGCAAGACAAATGTATCCAATTTAGGCAGCATCATATTCTGATGAACATTAGATTCATTACCAAGAAACGAAAGTACCTGGTAATTTAATTGGCGTGCGCGAGCTCTAGTAATTGGTCCTGTATATGTGTCAGTTGGAGCTGTGGGTGTAACCTTGTTAGTGATGTCCTCATCATTGCCGTTCTTGTGCTTGCTCAAGTGTAGCTTGGTTTTGACGACGTCGGCTTTCTTGCTCGTCGAATAGCTCTTGTGAACTCTTGTCATGTAGAGGATGCCGGTGGTCATGTCGAGCTTGACGTGCGGCTTGACGAAGATTGTTGGACGTAGGTGTACTTGAGTCTTGCGTGGAGTCGGTGTGTCGACTTGAGCGGCTTCGTCGTTGAGAAGATGTTGAGGAAGAACGTCGGTTGATTATCAATGTCCGGAGCTCGTTGTATTGGGTAGTCATGTTGGTGTTGATGGTGTCGAATTGTTCTTTTGTCCTTGCTTCAAATTGGCGCGCGTCCTCGGCGACTTGACCAATGTACTCACGCATAGCTTCACTCTCTTGATGTAGAGCTCGTTGGACACCGAAGAGATGTAGTTTGGTGACGTAGTTGTTCGCTTCTTGAGGATCATCGAAGATTGGGTTGGAAGATTGTTGTAGGGTGGAACCCTAGGTGGAGATCTTTCACGAATTGGAGGGGAATCCCCAAGAACAAGAAAGACACAAGGGAAGAACACAAGAGAAACACTCAAGAACAAGTCCAATCACACATCCACTAGGCTCACAAACACATGAGATCCACAAGGTACACGAACAATCAAAGGGAAATAAGATACATGGTAGAGTTCATCCCAATCCTATGAGGAGAGAGGTCTTGACAATCCACAAGGATTCTTCTCCCGTGGGAGGTCTCGATAATCCACAAGGATTCTTCTCCCGTGGGAGGTCTTGCATCCACTAGGGATCTTCTCCAAGGTGGAGGTAGTCTCACTCTCTCAAGAGGAGAACGTAGGAGCAAAGCTCACATACAAATGAGCTATCATATTCGCTAACCTTAGAAAGGAGGTGGAGGTGGTCTATTTATAGTCTATGCCACGAAGGGGTAAGTGGCGAGGGATACAAGGCCAAAGGCCGACGGTTGCACACAGGCAGGGCGGTAGTACCGGACCTCGGGCGGTAGTACCGCTTGGGAGCGGTAGTACCGCTTGTAAGCGGTAGTACCGCCCGTTCTGGACTGGACAGGCCATTCTTCTTCCGTCTTCGCTTCCATGCTTCCCTCGCTGATGGTGTAGGCGTTCCTTGGCGCTTGCGCTCCTCCTCGTCGTCCGTGAAGCTCCGACAATACCTATGCATGCACACGAGTGGAGTGTCAAGTAGTATACCATCCTCGAAGGGGTCAAGTGAACACGTGTAAAGGAGAAGATTCACCTTTATGTATGAGAAGTAGATGGCGCACGTGTCACTTGACAAATGGGCTCTTGACATGGTGATGTCCGTAGGATGCTCCGCATCATCCCCTCCCCCTTGGGAAAGATCCGACCTCGGATCGAGAACCAAATCACCATGGGAAAGAGATGGCGTCGCCGTGTAGAAGTGGATGATCACCAAGTACTCATCATCTTGAAGCTCAAAGAAATAAGCATGCATCACAAGTAAGTTGTCCAAGTCTCCAAGATCAATAATCATAGCATGGTTGCACTCAAGGTATGTGGATATGAGGGATGCACCAAATTGAGACAAGTGACAATGATCAATGTATATCATGTGAAAGGCATGAACATATATGTCATCAACCCAAGAAAGCAAGTAAGAGTGGAACATGGGTGATGCAACATAGCGAGCAATCATGGTGATCAAGTCAAACATGCTAGTAGTGCGAAGATGCAACGTACTAGAGGTAATCATGGCAAGCATGTCATGTGTGCAAATAGTGAGTATACGTGATGGACATGGCATAGCACAAGCATGAAAGCAAGATATGAGCAAAATAGCATCAATGTGTTGATGAGAGGCCATATGGAAATAGCAATGGGATATCATGACTCTCCCAACACAAGAATCAACAATAGCATGGGGCACAAAGAAATCTTGGCAATAGCTACTAGTATCTCCTCCAAGCATGCAAATACACATAGAAGTGGCATAATAGTGAATCATGTGTAAAGGAAAACAAGGGTCACAATTGCATGGCAAAGTCATAGCAAGAGGCATAACATGCAAGGTGAACACGATAGTATGGGCATAAGGTGACAAGTGGTAAATAACCCATAGCCGTGTGAGAGCCAAGTAAAAGAGATGCGCGTAGTCGTTGCGCGAAGAGAAACGTGGTAGGCACAATCCACGGGATCCCAAAGCGTCGTCGCTCTCAAGAGCTCGTTTTGTCAACTCATGGGATTGTGAGGTTGACAAATGTTCATGAGTACCTACACAAAACAAAGACAAAGGAAAAATCGTGTGTGCGTGGTATATGTACACATCATCCATCATGATGCGCATGTGCATGTGTTCATTAGCACAAAGTAACCAATGCTCAAATAAATGAGATGCGTGATATAGAAACATGTCATCCATCATGAGAGGTTTGTTATTATGTATAGCATAATGGAGACTCAAATTAGAGCAAGTATGTGGCACAACAATATCATTGGAATTCATGGGGAGCATATTGTGCAAACAAGTATGGGGATCATGCAATGGATTGGGTGGATCAAAATCTCCGAAAATGTATGAGGAAACTATGGGGGTCTCCTCATGAGCAATATCGGAAGCATAATGTGGAGAAGTGCAACATCCAAAACAATGCATGTCTTAGGCTAGGTAATCATGGCATGGCATATGATGGATATGATGCAAAGGAAGCATGTCAATATCATCACAAGAAAAACAAATGCCAATAACCATGGGCTTGTCATCTATGCCATATGTGCAAATTGGGTTTATCTTAATGGCATATGCATAGTTACTACGATGAGATTGCAAATATGACATACGAGTGATCTCATGCATAGCATATGACAAGGCAAGTGGATTATCAAACATGATGTGACCTAAAGAATGATCACAAGAGATCCTATGCAACACGGCATCACAACTAATAGACTCCACATGGCAATCATCATACACATCATAAATGGGTAGTGTATCCCATGAGGTAGTCGAACTAGCATGAAGTATGGCAATAGGTGGATCAACATCATGCAAGCAATCAATGTCACAAATGTCCACTAGTGGGACTAGAGCATCACCTTCACCTATATTACCTTGTTCATTCCACTCAAGTGGTGTAGGTGAGGTGGCGAAGACCAAATGGTGGTCATCATGTTCATCTTGATGGAACCATGTGGTAGGTGCATCATATTCCACCATGGCCATCATCTTGTCCAAAGGAAGGACGAAGTCGTCGAGGATCGGCGCGTCATCATATATGGGACCTAGCACCAAATGAGAAGACACAATAGAGGTAGAGGTCAAGTCGTTAGTGTTGATAGTGGCCTCACATGACCTATCAACTATCTCACTCTCTCTATGTGGTGGCTCACTCACTCCCTCAAGGTAGGTGCACTCATGGTCACATATGGTGGAGTCACTCATCTCACTCAAGTGGTGGTTGTGGTGGCTCTCCTCACATGTGAAATGGGACATCTCATCATATATGGGGCTAGTGGTGAAGTCACTCTCACTCTCAATATGGTGGCAAAAGTCACTCAAGTCAACATACGTCGCCGTGGTCGAAGGGAAAATCCCATGCTCAACCATCTCGTAGTCGTCGTCGTGGATGAAGGCCGAAGATGGCACATCATCAATCTCGCCTCCAAAGATGGAAGCATCATCCTCGCTCGCCACCTTGTCGCTCGCCTCCAAAGCTTGGTCCTCGAATGGCTCCATAGTCGTAGTCGTCGCCGCACCGTCTTGAAAAAGAGTCGAAGTAGACTCGGCATCGTCAATGCCAAAAAGAGGTATGGCAGTGGAGTCGAAGTTGGGAGCATCATCTTGGAGCTCGTTGGGCTTGGACATCGCGGTGGTACTAGCCTCATGCTCGCCATCTTGGGGTTTGGTCTTCGAGAAGTGTGCTTGCGGTGGAGAAGTCTTGGCCTTCATGAGTTCTTGTTCCGCCTTGAGAGCACCAATGTAGTTGTCGTCGAGGGACTTGTAGTTCTCGAGGAAGATAGTCTTGGAGATGTCGTTGTCCAATCCCATCATGAAGTAAAACTTCATCCAAATGGGGTCGTCCACGCCGGCTCGTTGCAAGGCATTCTTCATCTCGTTGAAGTACTTGTCGATGGACTTGGATCCTTGTATGGTGTTCTCCAATTGGCGTAGAAGATGTTCCGTGTAAGTAGGAGGCACGAACTCTCGCCGCATAGCTCTCTTCGTCTTGGGCCAATTCATGTCGTAGCTCTCCGAAGGTGTGTGAAGCCACCATGTCGACGCGCGGTCGTGGAAGTTTCTTGTCGCGCATTTCACTTGATCTTCGGGAGGAACTTGAAGTAGCATGAGGTAGTCGTCCATCAAGCGCTCCCACTCGAGATACTCCTCGGGGTCTTGAGTCCCATAGAAAGGAATCTCGTGGTCGTTGTCGAGGTCGTAGTAGCTCGTGGAAGTCGAGGACTTGAGCTTGGGAAGCTTGTCTTGAGGTGCGAGTCGGCGAAGATGCCGCAAGTCCGAAGGCGAAGATGCCTTGAAGCCACTTGGCGAAGATGCCAAGGTAGATGGTGAAGTCGTTGAGCGGTTGTTGATGTTGAGCTCGTGACCTTCACGTTCTTGTCGGTGATGGTGTCGATGCCGATGTGATCTAGTCATGGCACCGAACTCGTTGTTGGTGTTGTAGACCGGAGATGAAATGCTTTGCCTATCCATCACAAGACTAGAGCACAGGTAGTAGGAAATGAGATAAACAATACCAATATACCGTTTCCCAAAGTTGAGGATGTATCCCGTTTCACTCAAAGTGAAATGAAAGAATAGTGGAATTGGTACCGGACTTGTTCACTCACACCTACAAATTAAAGCTTATGGTGGAGCTCGGTGAGGATAGTGGCACAAAAATTTGATGCAAAAAGTTAGCAAGAGTCAATAATGTTAGAAAAGATTAACAAATTTGCAAGTGAAACAAGTAGACCAATAGCAAAATGTGGCACACGGAAACACACACACGGATAGATAAATGGGGTCGTGCAACCAAGGAATGAGCACAAAATGTGGAGTCCACGAAAAACGCTCGTGTTGCACAACTCAAGAGAGACACTAGCACAATTGCTCAATAGGCGGATACGACACTTGTGCACAACCTATAAGATGCAAAATGTATGAGCTTTCTATCCCAAGTATGCTATGTGTATGATGTTCCTGTGCTTTTAGCACAAGATGATCCAAGATGATCAAGTATGATATGATATGATGCGCTGCTATGGCTCTTGCTTACAAGCTTCTTTGTCTTTCTCTTTTTGCTTAAAAGCTTATTCTTCTTTTCTTTTCTTTTTTTTGTATATGGCCACGATGCACAAACCAAGATAACAATTGTGTATATGCGGGAACAATCTTGTGACACAAGGGATGATATGATGATACCAAGATGATATGGTATGTATACAATGGAAGGGCGGATCGATGATTACTAATGTGCACAAGTAACGTTGCCGGCAATACTCAATGGCTAGTCTCGATAGGCAAGTGACGCAAAATGGGCTAGGGGTTAACAATGCAATTGCAAGGGGAATATACAAAGATGTCGTCGAAGTTACCGTCCGATGATGATGATGAGATGCGGTGCTCTTGATGTAGACCCGTTCCTAATTAGCCGAAACACCTTAGGAAACGGAAAAACCACAACTCAAAATCTCAAGGACAAATGTCAAATGGTGGTAGCGGAAAACAATGGTGGTGGTGGTGTCAAAGATGACAATGCGGAAGTGGTGGTGGTGGTTGATGAATAAGCAATTGTCCCTAAGTAGCCTAAACACCTTAGGAGACTCAAATCACTACTCAAGCAACCACAAATGCTATGGGAAACAAAATGGTTAGGTTGCGGAAGTCGGTGGTGGTATAGCGGATGATGTGGTGGAAGCCCTAGGAAGAGATGTCAAAATTCACAAAATATGATGGAGTCAAATGGTGGTAAAACCAAGATGAGCAGCTCGGGCACGTCGCTAGCTTTCCAACGAGCCAAAGAACACTCAAATCGGAGTTCGGGAGTAGAAGTTATGGTCAAAATGGTGAAACTCGGAAGGCTGAAAAAGTGCGGGGCGGTAGTACCGCTTTGGTTGAGCGGAACTAAAAAAATTACTACCGCTTGTAGGGCGGTAGTACCGCTTGGATGGGCGGTAGTACCGCTGGTGTCGGGAAAAACTTCGCAGATCGCGATCGGGGCGAATTTGGGGCGGAAATGGATGATTTCGGGGGCGAAATTGGACGGATTTCGTGGATGGAAAGTGGTGAAACTTGGGGAGATGCTAGATCCACTCGAAACCAAGCAAATCCATGGATCAAATCCAACAAAACATCATCAAACCAACAAATCACAGAAAAATTTGGGGCTATTTTTGGTGGGGATTTTCGAAATTAGGCAAGAACGCAACAAAACAAGGCTAGAAAACACGAAGGGGGGCTCCAATTTCGTGAGAAACCATAGCTCTAGATACCATGATGTTGTAGGGTGGAACCCTAGGTGGAGATCTTTCACGAATTGGAGGGGAATCCCCAAGAACAAGAAAGACACAAGGGAAGAACACAAGAGAAACACTCAAGAACAAGTCCAATCACACATCCACTAGGCTCACAAACACATGAGATCCACAAGGTACACGAACAATCAAAGGGAAATAAGATACATGGTAGAGTTCATCCCAATCCTATGAGGAGAGAGGTCTTGACAATCCACAAGGATTCTTCTCCCGTGGGAGGTCTCGATAATCCACAAGGATTCTTCTCCCGTGGGAGGTCTTGCATCCACTAGGGATCTTCTCCAAGGTGGAGGTAGTCTCACTCTCTCAAGAGGAGAAGGTAGGAGCAAAGCTCACATACAAATGAGCTATCATATTCGCTAACCTTAGAAAGGAGGTGGAGGTGGTCTATTTATAGTCTATGCCACGAAGGGGTAAGTGGCGAGGGATACAAGGCCAAAGGCCGACGGTTGCACACAGGCAGGGCGGTAGTACCGGACCTCGGGCGGTAGTACCGCTTGTAAGCGGTCGTACCGCTTGGGAGCGGTAGTACCGCTTGTAAGCGGTAGTACCGCCCGTTCTGGACTGGACAGGCCATTCTTCTTCCGTCTTCGCTTCCATGCTTCCCTCGCTGATGGTGTAGGCGTTCCTTGGCGCTTGCGCTCCTCCTCGTCGTCCGTGAAGCTCCGACAATACCTATGCATGCACACGAGTGGAGTGTCAAGTAGTATACCATCCTCGAAGGGGTCAAGTGAACACGTGTAAAGGAGAAGATTCACCTTTCTGTATGAGAAGTAGATGGCGCACGTGTCACTTGACAAATGGGCTCTTGACATGGTGATGTCCGTAGGATGCTCCGCATCAAAGATGTACTTGGCCTATCCATCATCACAAGCAAGTATGTGAGTGGGAGAAAGGAGAAGACAATATCAATGTACCTTAAACGAGGTTGAAAATGGATCAATGATCACGCAATAATGTAACCCGGAAATAGCACTATTGGTATCACTTCGTGTCGATTCTCACACCTACACAAGTAAAGCTTTGAGAGGAGCTCGGTTAGGATGTGGCACAAATTCAACGCAATCGTCAAAATGACTCAATGATGTTGAAAATGGTTCACAATTTGCTCATGCAACAAGTAGATCACTAGCAAAGAGTAGCACACGGAACACACGCACGGATAGATAAATGTGGTTGTGCAACCAAGGGTGAGCGAAAATGTGGAAAACCACGGAAAATGCTCGTGTCGCACAACACTAGAGAGACGCTAACCGATTGCTTAATAGGCGGATACGCACTTGTGCACGACCTATAAGAGGCAAAACATAACGACTATCTATCACAAGTATGCTATGAGTGTATGATGTGCCGATGCTTGAGCACAAGATGAGGTTGCTATGATGTATGATCTCTTTTGATGCAAGGCGTATGATGCTATTGTATTTTTGCTTTGGTGGCTCTTTTGCTTAAAAGCTTGTGAGCTCTTTCTTTGGGCACATATGCATGCTTCTCGTATCAAGGTAGCTATTGTGTATGCGGTACACTCTTGTGGCACACGGAGATATGCAAGATACCAAGATGATGTGATGTTACTCACAATGATGTAGTATGCAATATCTATGACTATCACTAATGTGCACAAGTGTCGTGGCCCGGCAATACTCAAATGGTTAGTCTCAATGGGAAAGCTACGCAAAGATGGTTCATAGGGTGACAATGCAAGTGCAAGGTAGGATGAGTGAAGTGTCGTCGATGTTACCGTCCTTGCCGAAGTTGAGCGGTGGTGTTGTCGAAGTCTTGCCGTTCCAGGGTAGCCTAAACATCCAAGGAAACGGTGAAACCACAACTCATGTATCCAAGGCAAAGGGAGACACACTTTCCAAACTCGGAGCGGGTAAGCGATGGTGGTTGCGGAAGGTGAGGTGGAAGGTAGGTGGTAGCGGACGGTGGTACGGAACTGAACAAGTCAGCCTCGTCAGGTTTTGTCGGACGTCCGGAAGTTACCGGTCGTCCGGTCGGTCGAATGGGGTCGGACGTCCGGTAGTTGCCGGAAATCCGGTAAAAGCTTCTGTAATGGGGGTGCCGGTCGTCCGGTGTTTAGCGGACGCCCGGTGTCTCGAGGGGTGCCGGACGTCCGGTAAACGTCGGTCGTCTGGTAGGTCTGGGACTGTGGTGGTGGAATCCGTGGAGAAATGGACGAACGTGGTCCAATTTGCGGTGGAAAAAGGTGGAAAAGGTGGGGAAATGCTAGATCGACACGTGGCACAGCAAATCCATGGAACAAAGTCAACAAAATCTTGCCAAATCAACAGATCACAAAAAAAAAATCGGGCTCTTTTTGTGGGGAATTTTCAAAATTGGGAAGAACACAACAAAAACAATCTAGAAAACTGTCTGTGGGGCTCCAAAATCGTGATCAACCTTGCTCTTGATACCAAGATGATGTAGGGTGGAACCCTAATCAGCGGACCTTTCACGATTTGGAGAGTATCCCACGATGAACACGGAGAACACAAGGAGGAGGACGGGGAAAACACAAGAGGAAACACTCAAAGCAACACGAAGATAATCACACAAGCGCTAGATCCATGATACATAGTGCGATACATGATCCATAGTCAACGATGGTGATACAAGGATAGTCTTCTCCGTGAGGAGGTCTTGGAATCCCGTAGGATCTTCTCCGAGGTGGAGGCCTTGAATCCGTAGTGGATCTTCTCCGTAGAGGCGCACGGTCTCATGGGAGAAATCCACACAAGTCTGAGAAATGAGCTAACCAACAGCTGCCTCGAAAGGAGGAAAGTCAATAGTATATATTACATGGAGGGACGCAGTCGGGGCGGACGTCCGCCGGTTACCGGACGTCCGGTAATCCTCGGATTTCCGCTATTTAGCTTCTGTCGCCGTTGTCACGGACGTCCGGTGGCTTCCGGTCGTCCGGTCGTCTGGGGGAGGCCGGACGTCCGGTGTCTTCCGGTCGTCCGGTGCCTGGAAGTCGCCGGTCGTCCGGTGTAGGCCGGACGTCCGGTGCCTGTAGCATCTTCAGCCTTCCTTCTTCTTGTCTCGTGTACTTGTCGGGCCTGTCATCTTGACCAATGTGCAGAGCTGTCCCGTGGCCTTCGTCCAAGCACCTGAGTATGCACAGAGTCCTTGACGAAGGTAGAAGCCATGTCTCAAGTGAATCCGAAAGATGTAGAGAGAGGAGCGAAGTCACCTCGGTCTCGAGAGCTCTTGCACGGGCTCGAGTCATTGGTCCTTTGGGCACTTGGTGAGGCGATGGAGAGTCCATGGGGATGACCTTGGGATGCTCCGCATCACGTCGTCGTCGTGCACATGATGCTTGGAGGTGACCTGCACTTCATGACGATGTCGATGGTCGCCATGGCGGTGTGGACGTGGAAGACTTGCACTTGCATCATGTTTGCGCTCCGAAGACTTGTGACTTGAACGTCGCCGCCGAGAGGATGACGAAGGGGAAGAAGACTTGTAATCGACCACCAAGTGTCGGAGCTCCGCCATTTGTTTGTTAAAGGAGTCGCACAAGTCGTCGAAGGAAGCCATTGTCCTTGTCTCGGAGTGTCGTAGTTCGATGGCGATGTTGCCCAAGCACTCTTGCATTTCTCGTTGTAGTCCGATGGTTTTCGCGTGGATGTCCTTGTTCGCGCCATCGATGTCGAAGACCGGAGATGAAATGCCTTGCCTATCCATCACAAGTCGCTAGCAAGTATGAGTGGGAGAAAGAAGAACTATACCAAATGTACCTTGACCGATGTTGAAGATGGATCAATGATCACTCAAATGTGGAACAAGGAAATAGCACAATTGGTACCAATTCTTGTCGGTTTCTCACACCTACACAAGTAAAGCTTATGGTGGAGCTCGGTGAGGATTGTGGCACAAAAATTTGATGCAAAATGTTAGCAAGAGTCAATAAAGCTGAAAAAGATTCACAAATTCGCAAGTGAAACAAGTAGACCAATAGCAATATGGGTGGCACATGGAAACACACACACAGATAGATAGATGGGGTTGTGCAACCAAGGAATGAGCCAAAATGTGGAATCCACGAAAAACGCTCGTGTTGCACAACTCAAGAGAGACGCTAGCACGATTGCTCTATAGGCGGATACGACACTTGTGCACAACCTATAAGATGCAAAATGTATGAACTTTCTATCCCAAGTATGCTATGTGTATGATGTTCCGGTGCTTTGAGCACAAGATGATCCAAGATGATCAAGTATGATATGATATTTTGTGATGCTATGGCTCTTGCTTACAAGCTTCTTTGTCTTTCTCTTTTGCTTAAAAGCTTATTCTTTTTTTTGTATATGGCCACGATGCACAAACCAAGATAGCAATTGATAGAGGCGAGGGGCCCGATCTTTCGATGAGATGATAACTATCGATTTGGTGGAGACGACTTTGACGATCCGACTACAAACGTGCACAACGTTGCGCCTTAGCAATCGCTAAACCAATCTCCAGGGGTTACTGACAATGCCAGAAGCACGATCAGCCTGACCACGAAGGTCTATTCCTGCATGCAATCGAAGAACAAGCAAGAATATGATAAAGCAATCTGAATATTGCAAATATAAATGATGTATTGATAAAGGTGGGGATCCGTAAGCGGTCTTGGTCTGGTCGTTGGACACAAACGAAGTACACGAAGTTGCAATGGCTAACTTTTGACTAAAGAAATCCCTAAGAAAATGCTACTAGATGGATCTACTTATATAGGAGCAAGGGGTAGCAGCCAAGGAGGTGGAAGAACGTCCCAAGGCAGCCTAAAACTAACCCTAGGTCGTACAAGGCTCATGGGCCCAAGTGGAGGTGATGTAACACCTTTGGACTTGTAGTTTGACTCGGATTCTGCTGCAGCGTCAGATTGTTTCGTCGGGATCTCAATGCTCCGGACGAATTTGAAGGTGATACCAATTGGGTTGGAAAGTGTATGAAATCTAGTTTCCAACAAAAAAAGAATCACCCAATTCGGAGTCCGTATGAAGGAGTTCTTGCCGTTTTGAGTCAGGTATGTCTGTGCAGTCCGAATCTGGATGCAGAACGTGAGAGACTTGGACTCTATCTTCTCTTGGCCCAAAAGTGACGTGAGAGAACTTTTTGAACAGCCCCTAAACTTCTCTTTTTCCCTTATCTTCATATGTGAATTGTACAAATGTCCCATGCACCTGGAATTAGACATGGCACAAAAGTCTATGAAGTATTTTTGTTCTGGATAACATAAATAAATTGTTGCATAGTTTGCATTAGAAATCACCTCACAAATATACATGTATGCAATATTTTTGGTCGTATCCAAGGTAGTCATGTCCTCATCAGCAATTGTGTATATGCTGGAACAATCTTGTGACACAAGGGATGATATGATGATACCAATATGATATGGTGTGTATGCAATGGAAGGTGGATCGATGATCACTAATGTGCACAAGTAACGTTGCCGGCAATACTCAAAGGCTAGTCTCGATAGGCAAGTGACGCAAAATGGGCTAGGGGTTAACAATGCAATTGCAAGGGAATATACAATGATGTCGTCGAAGTTACCGTCCGTGTCGATGATGAGAGGTGGTGCTCTTGATGTAGACCCGTTCCTAATTAGCCGAAACACCTTAGGAAACGGAAAAACCACAACTCAAAATCTCAAGGACAAATATCGAATGGTGGTAGCGGCAATGCCGTGGTGGTTGCGGAAGTGGAATGATGGGCTATACACGATGTCGGAGTTGAAGTCACGGTCCCTAAGTAGCCGAAACACCTTAGGAGACACAAGCCACAACTCAAACAAGCTCGAACAAAAATTTGGTTAAGTTGGGTTGGCTATGTATGGTGGACTAGGCTATGTGGAAGTGGTGGTGGTGGTTGATGAAGAAGCAATGGTCCCTAAGTAGGCTAAACACCTTAGGAGACTCAAATCACTACTCAAGCAACCACAAATGCTATGGGGGACAAAATGGTTAGGTTGCGGAAGTCGGTGGTGGTTATGCGGATGATATGGTGGAAGCCCTAGGCAAAGATGCCAAAATCCCAAAAATATGATGGAGTCAAATGATGATAGTGGTATTTTCGTGGTATGGGGGATGTCAAGAGCTTCAAAACGAGCTCAAGAACGTCGAAATCGGACTCCAGATGAATTAGTTATGGACAAAACGGTGAAACACGGGTGCCTGAAATCCCAGGGGTCGGACATCCGGGGTGGAGCCCGGATTTCCGGGGCCTGATGTCCAGAAACTTGCGCTATTTTGCCCTCCAGGAGCCGGATGTCCGGCCAGTGGCCCGGATGTCCGGCCCGAAGATTCCAGATCGGGATTGGGACTTCCAAACTTGTTTGTGGGCGAAATTTGATGATTTTGGGGGCAAAATTTGACGGATTTTATGGAGGAAAGATGGGGAAACTTGGGGAAATGCTAGATCCACTTGATATCAAGCAAATCCATGGATCAAAATCAACAAAACGTCATCAAACCAACAGATCACAAAAATTTTTGGGGGTTTTTTTGGTGGGGAATTTTTGAATTTTGGGAAGAACACAACAAAACAAGGCTAGAAAACGGTGGGGAGGCTCCAAATTCGTGAGAAACCTTGGCTCATGATACCATATGATGTAGGGCGGAACCCTATGTGGCCGATCTTTCACGAAATGGAGTGGGTCCCATGAAGAACACGAAGAACACGAGAGGGGAACACGAGGGGAAAGTCGAGAGAATCACTCAAACCAACAAGAACAAGTCACACATATGCTAGATCCTCGAAACACAACGAGACACAAGATCCATGATCAACAAGGGACGATACAAAGGGTAACCGGTTCTTCTCTGTGAGGAGGTCTTGATGATATCCCGTAGGATCTTCCCGCGAGGGGCCTTGAATCCCGTAGGATCTTCTCCGCAGAGGTCTTGAATCCGTGTGGATCTTCTCCGTGGAGGGGCCGCAGTCACTCACAAGGAGATGAACCACTAGATGAGCAAAGCTCTAGGTATCAAATGAGCTATCTCTAAGCTAACCCTCAAATGGAGGAGGGGGAGGAGTATATATAGTCTAGGTCCACGAAGGGGTAAGTGGGAGAGGGATTCATGGGCCTCAGGCCCGATACACTGTGCGCAGACAGCGGCCGGATGTCCGGGCGGGGGGCGGATGTCCGGGCCTTCCCGAGACGCCGGATGTCCGAGCCGAGGGGCCGGATGTCCGGGCTGGAGGGGTTGAGCCACGGGTGTCTTCTGGACAGTGGCGCCGGATTTCCGGCCAGGGCCCGGATGTCCGGGGCGCCGGATATCCGGGCCTGGGGGCCGGATGTCCGGGGCCTGTAGGTGCTGGCCCTTCTTCCTTCTCTCCCGCGCGCACTTGGCCTTGGTCCTTGGGTTCTCCATGGTCTCCTTGGGTGTTCCTGATCAAGCACAAGGTCCGCGCTTATAGTAGCATCCATGTCTCGCGAGAAAAGAAAGGGGAAGCATCGAGGAACGGGATCACCTTGCATCCAAGTGGTGTACATGGGGATGAACGAAGGATGCTCCGCATCATAGAGCCACTCAATTCATCAAGCATATCATCTACCCTAGGAATAGGATGACGATAACGAATAGTAATATTATTAATGCCTCTACAATCAACACACATACGCAATGTACCATCCTTTTTCGGCACTAGAATAATGGGAACAACACAAGGACTAAGGGATTCACGTATATAACCTTTGTCGAGTAGCTCCTGTACTTGACGCATAATCTCCTTCGTCTCTTCTGGATTGGTACGGTATGGTGCGCGGTTGGGTAGCGATGCACCGGGAATTAAGTCAATCTGATGCTCAATCCCTCGAATAGGTGGTAATCCCGATGGCACGTCTTGTGGAAAGACGTCGGCGAACTCCTGCAAAATGTTAGTGACAGCAGGAGGCAAAGAGGAAGGCACGTCCTCGAATGAAAATAATGCCTCTTTGCACACAAAACCATAGCAAACAGATTTTCTAAAATCTAGCTCATCAATATCAGATTTGGTGGCAAATAAACATGCACTTTTCAATTTAATTTCAGAAGCAACACTAGATGGTTTATTATTAGGCTTCATTTGTTGCTCAAATTATTTTGCCACAATCTGATTTTTCACTCTTATTTTTCTCCTGTTTTGCTTTATTTTCTCTATTAATATCATCTTTCAAAATGGAATCAGGAGTCATAGGAAGCAAAGTAATATTTTTATCCTTATGAACAAGAGTATGCTGTGTTTCTACCATGGTGTATAGATTTTTTATCAAATTGCCATGGTCTACCAAGTAATAAGGAACATGCTTGCATAGGTACCACATCACAATCAACATAATCAGCATATGTAGAGATATTAAAATGCACACGAACAGTACGTGTGACCTTAACCTTGCCGCTGTTGTTGAACCATTGGATGTAGTAAGGATGTGGATGTGGTCTTGTGGTGAGAGATAGCTTCTCCACCATCTCCATGCTAGCCAAGTTGTTGCAACTCCCTCCATCTATGATCACGCGAACAGAACGTTCCTTCACAACTCCCTTTGTACGGAACAAATTATGCCTCTGATTTTGCTCAGCTTGTGTAACCTGCACACTCAAAACACGTTGAGCAACTAAACATTCATACCTGTCAGCATCTTCAGGAGCCATGTATTGCGTCTCATGATCAGAATCGTCTCCGCCGTGTTCTTCACGTGTAATAAGAGCCAAAGTCTCCTCATCATAGTCTCAAGCGGATTCATATCCTCCATCCTCAGTAGCAATCATCACACGCTGAGATTTGCAATCTCTCGCAAAATGTCCTCTTCCCTTACAACGACGACAAATAATATCACTGGTGTGCCCTGTTGATGCCATGGAAGAAGAACTCTGTGCAGGCCCAATAGGTGTGCTCTTGGCAGATAATGGTGGTTGTGCCTGCTTCCTTGTATCACGGCTGGAGGTAACAGCCGATGGAGGTGTCGGTGCAGTAGAATGTGAGGAAGTAGAGGATGCACGCGGTGTCCATGATGAAGGTCGTCCTGCAGAAAAGTTAGTCCGCGCCAATGCCTGTCGGTCCTGCACTTCACGTTCAGCTCTACAAGCAAGATGGAATAAACGAGTGATATTAGTATAATCCTTATACTCTAGAATGGTCTGAATCTCTCTATTCAATCCACCCATAAAACGTTGCAGTTTTTGAAGTTTTTGAAGTTTTTGAAGTTTTTGAAGACAGAATTTTTTCCTTGTCTTAAGCGCTGCAGTTTTTGAAGTAATTCACGTTGATAATATGGTGGAACCCAACGAGTACGCATAGCAGTTTTCAAAGCAGTCCAACTAGCTGGAATAGGATATAACCTACAATGTTCAGACCACCAAACACATGCAAAACTAGTGAAAGCACAAACAGCAGCAGGAACACGTCTCTCCTCAGGATAGTTTAAACATGTAAAACGTTGTTCAGTTTGTAACTCCCATGTAAGATATATATCAGGAACATATCTACCCTCAAATGGTGGAATATTCAATTTCAGTTTAGGAAGATGGTCATGTACCTCAGGTGGTGGTGCAGCCCTACCATTGCGATGATATGCATGAGGACGACCTGGTGGTGGTGGTGCTGGTTGTTGCACGTAGTTCTGATTTTGGTCAACCTCATCCTCGTAATGGTCCTCCACCTCTGCAGTAGCAGCAAGAGCTACAGAAACATCAACAGCAGCACCAGAAGCTTGACCAGTCTCAAGGGGAACGCGCTGTGCTCATCCCACTTGATTCGGAAGGCGCCGTTGTTGTTGTTGTTGTTGTTGAAGAGGTGGGACAGCTGCAGCAGCCGGTGGTGGTGGAAAATGCGCAAGCAATTCAGCAAACTTGTTATCGAGCTTTGTGTCAAACGTCTTCTCCATGCCAACTATCTTCTCCATGGCCTCGTCCAATGTGTTTAGCACATCTTGCACCTGTACACTCATCATTTGCTGAAACTTATCATGAAGCTCCTTGTTCGTCAAGTTCTCCCAGTCAGTCTTGTCGACTTGTGATCCTGGCATGGTTAGCAGCAATAAAAACACACAAGAATATGATCCTATAGACTACTAATAAGTGGTGGTGGTGGCGGGTGTCACAAATCCGACAAGCAAATCTCAAATTCTTACCAGTTCTTACCCAGCAGCAGGTGGTGATCGGCAACCGTGGTAGTCAAAACTCTCAAAGCTTGGATAAAGCGATTACCAGGGAGAGTCAAACGCACGACGTAGATGTATGTGGAGCTGGAAGGCTTATAAGATGGTAGCAAAAGTGGTCAGCAATAATCAATTCAGAGATGCAAACTTGAATAAACGCTCAACGACGGTACTGTGCTGGTCCTAGGCTAGACCGTACTAGAGACGCGAGCCTAGAACACTAACAAAATCACGGCGCTGCACGTAATAAAGGGGAAAGCACACTCTGATTTTTTTTCGCCTCTTTTTTTTTGCGCTCTTTTTTTTGCGCTTTTTTTTTGCGCTGCTTTTTTTTTGGCCGAAAATCACTATAATGGCGAGTGTCTCAAAACACTTCCCAAGTCAAACTAAGATGATAGGCACGAATTTTTTTTGACGAATTTGTTTTTTCGGAATCAGGGCAGCGACGACGAAAAAGTGCGGTAAAAAAACATTATGATGGCACGTGTCTCAAAAGACTCAGAAAAGCCCAAAAATAGGATAGGGAAAAATATTTTCACCTGTCGCAATTTTGGCCTAAAAACTGCCCGGGGGTCTCCAGACTTTTTTTTCCAAGACCTACGCAGGCAAGGAAACACAAATCCGAAACCTAGATGGATCTCGAGAACAAACCTAATATGAAAAGAACTCGGATTGGCGGTGGATATATGGTGGTAGGATATGGCAGCAGTGGTAGGTTATGGCAGCGGTGGTGGTATGTGGTGGCGGTGGTGGGATATGGCAGCAGTGGTGGTATGGCAGCGGCAAAGAATATGGTGCGGCGGCGACGTGACAAACTGTGAACAGAACTCGAAACTCTAAAGAACTAGACGCTAAGACCAGCAACTTGACACGACGATGCAACCGCAAATTTAACAAAGCAAATACAGAAAAGATTATGCAAAGGCTCAGATTGGTTCGGATGGGATGAACTAACCCTAATTTTTTTTTGGCTTTTTCGTGAACTGTAGGTATGAATAACAGACTCGATCTAATCTACGAAAAACTGTAAAATCTCACCGAGCAACCTGGAAATCTGATACCACTTGATAGAGGCAAAGGTGTCCCGTCTTTCGATGAGATGGTGGCTATCGTTTTGGAGGAAGTCGACTTTGACGATCCGACTACGAACGTGCGAGGACGTCGCGCCTTAGCAATCGCTAAACCAACTCCGAGAGGTTGTTGACCACGCCGGAGCACGATCAACCTGACCACGAAGGTCTGTTTCCTGCAGGCAAACGAAGAACAAGCAAGAAACTAAGATTGCAATCTGGATATTGCGAATATAAGAGGAAAGCTTTATTGATCAAGGTGGGGTTCTGTGACGCCTTGGTCTGGTCGTTGAACACAAACGAAGTACGCGAAGTTGCAGCTATGGCGAACTTTTAATCTAAACAAAACCCAAAGTCTAAACGACGCCCTAAGGGCTGTATATATGGGGGAAAGAGCGGGCAATTTCGTGGCCCTTGGTGGAGGGGTCCGAAACCATCCCTAACTCTTGTTTCCCCACACATACGGACTCTAAGAACAGCCTATACTCAAGTATTTCGAAATTACATGGGCCTGGCCCAATAATAAGGTGACGCAGCACCTATAATAGCCTCTGGACGAAATTTATGAAGTGGCATCTTGTATATTTCTTCCAAGGCTTCTCGCACTCATTATGGTGGCTTCAAAGTCCTGAAATCATCAATTGAAACTCCATTCTTGTTCCCCTTGCGCATGCCATCATCTCCATGCATGATCTTGCTCCAATGTTCATCCTTCTTGTCCAAACTAGGCCCTTCATTGGTAAGCAAGACAAATGTATCCAATTTAGGCAGCATCATATTCTCATGAACATTAGATTCATTACCAAGAAACGAAAGTACCTGGTAATTTAATTGGCGTGCGCGAGCTCTAGTAATTGGTCATGTATATGTGTTAGTTGAAGCTGTGGGTGTAACCATGTTAGTGATGTCCTCATCACGGAAAATGTGGAATCCACGGAAAATGCTCTTGTCGCACAACACTAGAGACACGCTAGCCGATTGCTCAATAGGCGGATACGAACTTGTGCACTCCTATATGAGACAAAATGTAGTGACTTCCTATCACAAGTATGCTATGTATGTATGACGTTCCGGTGGTTTTAGCATAAGATGATCCAAGATGATCAAGTATGATATGATATTTTGTGATGCTATGGCTCTTGCTTACAAGCTTCTTTGTCTTTCTCTTTTTGCTTAAAAGCTTATTCTTCTTTTTTTTTTCTTTTTTTTTCTTTTGTATATGGCCACGATGCACAAACCAAGATAACAATTATGTATATGCGGGAACAATCTTGTGACACAAGGGATGATATGATGATACCAAGATGATATGGTATGTATACAATGGAAGGGCGGATCGATGATCACTAATGTGCACAAGTAACGTTGTCGGCAATACTCAAAGGCTAGTCTCGATAGGCAAGTGACGCAAAATGGGCTAGGGGTTAACAACGCAATTGCAAGGGGAATATACAATGATGTCGTCGAAGTTACCGTCCGTGTCGATGATGAGAGGTGGTGCTCTTGATGTAGAACTGTTCCTAATTAGCCGAAACACCTTAGGAAGCGGAAAAACCACAACTCAAAATCTCAAGGGCAAGTGTCAAATGGTGGTAGCGGACAAGCGGTGGTGGTTGAGAAATTGTTGGTGGAAACCCGGTCAAAATGGGTTATGGTGGTGGAAGTGTATGATGGGCTATACACGGTGTCGGAGTTGAAGTCACGATCCCTAAGTAGCCGAAACACCTTAGGAGACACAAGCCACAACTCAAACAAGCTCGAACAAAATTGGGTTAAGTTGGGTTGGCTATGTATAGTGGACAAGGTTATGTGGGAGTGGTGGTGGTTGTTGTTGAAGAAGCAAAGGTCCCTAAGTAGCCTAAACACCTTATGAGACTCAAATCACTACTCAAACAACCACAAATGGTATGGGAACAAAATTGGTTAGGTTGCGGAAGTCAGTGGTGGTTATGCGGATGATCTGGTGAAGGCCCTAGGCAAACATGCCAAATTTGACAAAATTTGATGGAGTCAAATGATGATGGTAGTATTTTTTTGGTATGGGGGATGTCAAGAGCTTCAAAACGAGCTCAAGAACGTCGAAATCGGAGTTCGGGTGAATTAGTTATGGACAAAACGGTGAAACGGAAAAGTCTGAAACTACAGGGGTCGGACATCCGGGGTCGGGTCCGGATTTCCTGGACCTGATGTCCAGAAACTTGCGCGATTTTGCCCTCCAGGAGCCGGATGTCTGGCCCGATGGCCCGGATGTCCGGCCAGTGGCCCGGATGTCCGGCCCGACAATTCCAGATCGGGATTTGGACTTACTTTTCGAATTGGGGGCGGAAATTGATGATTTGGGGCTCAAAATTTGAGAGATTTCGTGGATGGAATGATGGGAGAAGTGGGGGAAAGCTAGATCCACTTGAAACCAAGCAAATCCACGGATCAAAATCAACAAAATCTCATCAAACCAACAGATCACAAAAAAATTTGGGGCTATTTTTGGTAGGGAATTTTTGAATTTGGGGAAGAACACAACAAAACAAGCTAGAAAACAAGGTGTGGGGCTCCAAATTCGTGATCAACCTATGCTCTTGATACCATATGATGAGGGTTCAACCCGATTCTAGGCCGATCTTTCACGAAAAGGAGGGATCCCGCGAGGAACGCGATGAATACGTGGACGAACAAGGAGAAATCACAAGGGAAAACGCTCAAGAACAAGTCCAATCGCACATCCACTAGACAATCAAATACTCAAGATCACAAGGTACATGAAGAACAAAGGGAAAGATACAAGGTAAAGTTCATCTCCAAGAGGAGGTCTTGAATCCGCAAAGGATCTTCCCGTTTAGGGGTCTTGAATCCGTCGTGGATCTTCTCCGTAGAGGGGCCGCAGTCTCTCCTAGGAGTAGAACCACTAAGATGAGCAAAGCTCTAGTCTAAAATGAGCTATCACATTTGCCAACCCTAAAATGGTGGAGGTGGAGGAGTATATATAGTCTAGGGTCATGAAGGGGTAAGTGAGGGGCGAAACGGGTACATGGGCATCGGCCCGGATACATGCACGCAGGCAAGGCCGGATGTCCGGGGCTTCGGGGCGAGCCGGATGTCTGGGGTCACGGCCGGATGTCCGGGCTGAAGGGGCTCGGTCCTTATGCTCTCTGGATAGGAGGGTCCGGATTTCCGGGAGGAGTGCCGGATGTCCGGCCGTTGCTGAAGCGCCGGATGTCCGGCCGCTGTAGTATCAGCAGCTCCGTCTTCTTCCGTCTTCTCTTCCAAGCTTCCCTCGCGGATGGTGTAGTTGTCCTATGCATGCACACGAGTGGAATGTCAAGTAGTATACCATCCTCGAAGGGGTCAAGTGAACACGTGTAAAGGAGATGATTCACCTTTATGTATGAGAAGTAGAGGCCGCACGTGTCACTTGCCAAATGGACTCTTGACATGGTGATGTCCTTAGGATGCTCCGCATCAGGTATTGCCGGAGCTTCACCATTGACGAGGAGGAGTGCAAGCACGAGAGAACACCTACATCATCCCCGACGGAGGCATGGAAGAGAAGACGGAAGAATGGAGAAGAAGAAGACGAAGCGACTGCTGGAGCCAGGTTGGACGTCCGGACGCCGTCCGAATCATCCGGGTAACTACGCCGAAGACACCAGAAGCATCACCGTGAAGCCGGATCAATCGGACCTGCTCCCAGATCATCCGGGCCGCCATCGCCCGGATCATCCAGAGTCCCACCCGGATCATCCGGCCCTGCCTGCATGCAACGTATCGGGCCCATGCCCATGTACCTGTTTCGCCCCTCACTTACCCCTTCGTGGCCCTAGACTATATATACTCCTCCACCTCCACCATTTTAGGGTTAGCAAATATGTTAGCTCATTTGTATGTGAGTTTTGCTCCTACCTTCTCCTCTTGAGAGAGAGACAGACCACTCCATTGGAGGCCAAGACCTCCATCTTGGAGAAGATCCCTATTTGATTCAAGACCCCTTCAAGGGAAGATTCCTTGTGGATTAAATTTGCATGAATGCTAAATATAAACTTGTTGGAGATAAGGGTAGAAAACGTGTTATCTTTGCACCTGGAGATCTTGTTTGGTTACATTTGCGTAAGGATAGGTTTCCTAATTTGCGCAAGTCAAAGCTAATGCCACGTGTTGACGGTCCTTTCAAGGTGTTAGAGAAAATAAATGATAATGCATATAAACTTGAGCTGCCTGCA
This sequence comes from Secale cereale, assembly GCA_902687465.1. Lineage (NCBI taxonomy): Eukaryota > Viridiplantae > Streptophyta > Magnoliopsida > Poales > Poaceae > Secale > Secale cereale. The sequence goes on along the minus strand of LR738712.1, from coordinate 361,795,178 downwards.
GATTTTGGGGTTAGTCCCACATTTAACATTGCAGATTTGAAGCCTTACTTGGGTGAGGAAGATGAGCTTCCGTCGAGGACGACTTCAATTCAAGAAGGGGAGGATGATGAGGACATCACTAACAAGGTTACACCCACAGCTCCAACTAACACATATACAGGACCAATTACTAGAGCTCGCGCACGCCAATTAAATTACCAGGTACTTTCGTTTCTTGGTAATGAATCTAATGTTCATGAGAATATGATGCTGCCTAAATTGGATACATTTGTCTTGCTTACAAATGAAGGGCCTAGCTTGGACAAGAAGGATGAACATTGGAGCAAGATCAAGCATGGAGATGATGGCATGCGCAAGGGGGACAAGAATGGAGTTACAATTGATGATTTCAGGACTTTGAAGCCACCATAATGAGTGCGAGAAGCCTTGGACGAAATATACAAGATGCCACTTCATAAATTTCGTCCATAGGCTATTATAGGTGCTACGTCACCTTATTATTGGGCCAGGCCCATGTAATTTCGAAATATTTGAGTATAGGCTGTTTTTAGAGTCCGCATGTGTGGGGAAACAAGACTTAGGGTTGGTTTCGGACCCCTCCACCAAGGGCCACGAAATTCCCCCCTCTTTTCCCCATATATACAGCCCTTAGGGCGTCGTTTAGACTTTGGGTTTTGTTTAGATTAAAGTTCGCCATAGCTGCAACTTCGCGTACTTCGTTTGTGTTCAACGACCAGACCAAGACGTCACAGAACCCCACTTGATCAATAAAGCTTTCCTCTTGAATTCGCAATATCCAGATTGCAATCTCAGTTTCTTGCTTGTTCTTTGTTTGCCTGCAGGAAACAGACCTTCGTGGTCAGGTTGATCGTGCTCCGGCGTGGTCAATAACCTCTCGGAGTTGGCTTAGCAATTGCTAAGGCGCGACGTCCACGCACGTTCGTAGTCGGATCGTCAAAGTCGACTTCATCCAAACGATAGCCACCATCTCATCGAAAGACGGGACACCTTTTCCTCTATCAAGTGGTATCAGAGCTAACAAGGTTACACCCACAGCTCCAACTGACACATATACAGGACCAATTACTAGAGCTCGTACACGCCAATTAAATTACCAGGTACTTTCGTTTCTTGGTAATGAATCTAATGTTCATGAGAATATGATGCTGCCTAAATTGGATACATTTGTCTTGCTTACAAATGAAGGGCCTAGCTTGGACAAGAAGGATGAACATTGGAGCAAGATCAAGCATGGAGATGATGGCATGCGCAAGGGGAACAAGAATGGAGTTACAATTGATGATTTCAGGACTTTGAAGCCACCATAATGAGTGCGAGAAGCCTTGGACGAAATATACAAGATGCCACTTCATAAATTTCGTCCAGAGACTATTATAGGTGCTGCGTCACCTTATTATTGGGCCAGGCCCATGTAATTTCGAAATATTTGAGTATAGGATGTTTTTAGAGTCCGTATGTGTGGGGAAACAAGAGTTAGGGTTGGTTTCGGACCCCTCCACCAAGGGCCACGAAATTCCCCCCTCTTTTCCCCATATATACAACCCTTAGGGCATCGTTTAGACTTTGGGTTTTGTTTAGATTAAAGTTCGCCATAGCTGCAACTTCGCGTACTTCGTTTGTGTTCAACGACCAGACCAAGACGTCACAGAACCCCACTTGATCAATAAAGCTTTCCTCTTGAATTCGCAATATCCAGATTGCAATCTCAGTTTCTTGCTTGTTCTTCGTTTGCCTGCAGGAAACAGACCTTCGTGGTCAGGTTGATCGTGCTCCGGCGTGGTCAATAACCTCTCGGAGTTGGTTTAGCGATGGCTAAGGCGCGACGTCCACGCACGTTCGTAGTCGGATCGTCAAAGTCGACTTCATCCAAACAATAGCCACCATCTCATCGAAAGACAGGACACCTTTGCCTCTATCAAGTGGTATCAGAGCTAACAAGGTTACACCCACAGCTCCAACTGACACATATACAGGACCAATTACTAGAGCTCGCGCATGCCAATTAAATTACCAGGTACTTTCGTTTCTTGGTAATGAATCTAATGTTCATGAGAATATGATGCTACCTAAATTGGATACATTTGTCTTGCTTACAAATGAAGGGCCTAGCTTGGACAAGAAGGATGAACATTGGAGCAAGATCAAGCATGGAGATGATGGCATGCGCAAGGGGAACAAGAATGGAGTTACAATTGATGATTTCAGGACTTTGAAGCCACCATAATGAGTGCGAGAAGCCTTGGACGAAATATACAAGATGCCACTTCATAAAATTCGTCCAGAGGCTATTATAGATGCTGCGTCACCTTATTATTGGGCCAGACCCATGTAATTTCGAAATATTTGAATATAGGCTGTTTTTAGAGTCCGTATGTGTGGGGAAACAAGAGTTAGGGTTGGTTTCGGACCCCTCCACCAAGGGCCACGAAATTCCCCCCTCTTTTCCCCATATATACAGCCCTTAGGGCGTCGTTTAGACTTTGGGTTTTGTTTAGATTAAAGTTCGCCATAGCTGCAACTTCGCGTACTTCGTTTGTGTTCAACGACCAGACCAAGACGTCACAGAACCCCACTTGATCAATAAAGCTTTCCTCTTGCATTCGCAATATCCAGATTGCAATCTCAGTTTCTTGCTTGTTCTTCGTTTGCCTGCAGGAAACAGACCTTCGTGGTCAGGTTGATCGTGCTCCGGCGTGGTCAATAACCTCTCGGAGTTGGTTTAGCGATTGCTAAGGCGCGACGTCCACGCACGTTCGTAGTCGGATCATCAAAGTCGACTTCATCCAAACGATAGCCACCATCTCATCGAAAGACGGGACACCTTTGCCTCTATCATCTCTCCTCATAGGATTTAGATGAACTCTACCATGTATCTTATTTCCCTTTGGTTGTTCTTATACCTTGTGGATCTCATGTGTTTGTGAGTCTAGTGAATGTGTGATTGGACTTGTTCTTGAGAGATTCCCCCTTGTGTTCTTCTTGTTCTTGAGGGATTCCGCTCCAATTCGTGAAAGATATCCACCTCGGGTTCCACCCTACATCATCTGGGTATATAGAACCAAGGTTTCTCACAAATTTGGAGCCCCCTCACCATTTTCTAGCCTTGTTTTGTTGTGTTCTTCCCCAAATTCGAAAATCCCCACCAAAAATAGCCCCAATTTTTTTTGTGATCTGTTGGTTTGATGAGATTTTGTTGATTTTGATCCATGGATTCGCTTGATTTCAAGTGGATCTAGCATCTCCAAAAGTTTCCCCATATTCCTTCCATGAAATCCTCTCAATTTTGAGCCCAAATTCATCCATTTCCGCCCCCAAATTCGTCCCCGAGAGGAAACCCCGAGCGGAGTTGACCCGCCCGGATCATTCGGACACCTCCGAGATGAGCTGGACCCTCTCCCAGACGTCCGGATAACACCCGCACCCGAATACCCGTACCAGAGCTGACGAACCCGGATCATCCGGATGTACTCTCGGATCATCCGAACATAGCCCGGATGAGCTAGATTTTCTTCCGGATGTCCGTCTAACTCTGAAACTGATGCTGCTGAAATTTGGTTTTGTCCATAACTAATTCATCCGGAGTCCGTTTTTGACGTTCTTTACCTCGTTTTGAAGCTATTGACATCCCCCATACCACAAAAATTCTACCATCATCATTTGACTCCATCAAAAGATCGAACATTTGGCAAGTTTGCCTAGGCCTTCCACCATATCTTTCGCATAGCCACAACCGACTTCCGCAACCTAACCCATTTTGTCCACCATAGCATTTGTGGTTGCTTGAGTAGTGATTTGAGTCTTCTAAGGTGTTTAGGCTACTTAGGGACGATTTCTTCTTCATGAACCACCACCACCACTTCTGCATAACCTAGCCCACCAAACATTTCTGCCAACCCAGCATAACCCAATTTTGTTTGAGCTTGTTTGAGTTGTGGTTTGTGTCACCTAAGGTGTTTCGGCTGCATAGGGACAGTCACGTCAACTCCAACACGCATATCCCATCATTACACTTCCGCTTTGCCGAGTGCAAAACCACCACCGCTTTCCGCTACCACCATTTGACATTTGCCTTTGAGATTTTGAGTTTGCGATTTTTCCGTTTCCTAAGGTGTTTTGGCTAATTAGGAACGGCTTGACATCGACAACACCACATATCATCATCACCATTGGACGATAACTTTGATGACATCATTGTATATTCCCCTTGCCTTTGCATTGTTAACCCTTAGCCCAGTTTGCGTCACTTGCCTATCGAGACTAGCCATTTGAGTACTCCCGGGCCACGTTACTTGTGCACATTAGTGATCATCAATCCACGCATCCATTGCCTACATACCATATCAGCTTGGTATCATCATATCATCCTTGTGTCACAAGATTGTTCCCGCATATACATAATTGCTATCTTGGTTTGTGCATTCCGCATCGTGGCCATACAAAAAAAAGAGAATAAGCTTTTAAGCAAAAAGAGAAAGACAAAGAAGCTTGTAAGCAATAGCCATAGCATCATACCACATTGCACATAAGAATGTCATATCCTATCATTTTGGATCATCACCGGAACATCATACATACATAGCATATTTGGGATAGAAAGTTGATACATTTGGCATCTCATAGGTCGTGCACAAGTGTCATATCCGCCTATAGAGCAATCATGCTAGCGTCTCTCATGAGTTGTGCAACACGAGCGTTTTCCGTGGATTCCACATTTTGTGCTCATTCCTTGGTTGCACGACCCCATTTATCTATCTGTGTGTGTGTTTCCGTGTGCCATTCTTTGCTATGGGTCTACTTGTTTCGCTTGCAAATTTGTGAATCTCTTTTATTATTGCCTCTTTCTAACATTTTGCATCGAATTTTTGTGCCACTATCCTCACCGAGCTACTCCATAAGCTTTACTTTATAGATGTGAGTGAACAAGTCCGGTACCAATTCCACTATTCTTCCATTTCACATTGAGTGAAACATGATACATCCTCAACATTCGAAAAAGGTAACTTGGTATTGTTTATCTCATTTCGTACTCACCTTTGCTCGAGGCTTGTGATGGATAGGCAAAGCATTTCATCTCCGGTCTACACCAACAACGACGAGTTCGATGCCACGAACCCCTTCTTCAACCCCAAGATGTGTGCTCAAATGGAGGAGCTGAAAGCCCTCACCAAGACCGCCAACAGGTCTCCCTCATCTTCGAGAAGACGCTCGAGTGCACATCCTTCCGAGCTACCATTTTCGACAAGATTACATCGGCATCGACACCATCAACGACAAGAACGTGAAGGTCATGAGATCATCACCAACAACCGCTCAAAGACTTCACCATGTACCTTGGCATATTCACCAAGCGACTTCAAGGCATCTTCGCCTTTGGATATGCGGCATCTTCGCTCGCACGCACCTCAAGCTTATGCTCAAGAGAAGCCCCCCAACCTCAAGTCAGCGACTTCCATGAGCTACTACGACCTCGACAACCACCACGAGATTCCTTTCTATGGGACTCAAGAACCCGAGGTGATAGAGGCGAGGGGCCCGATCTTTCGATGAGATGATAACTATCGATTTGGTGGAGACGACTTTGACGATCCGACTACAAACGTGCACGACGTTGCGCCTTAGCAATCGCTAAACCAATCTCCAGGGGTTACTGACAATGCCAGAAGCACGATCAGCCTGACCACAAAGGTTTATTCCTGCATGCAATCGAAGAACAAGCAAGAATATGATAAAGCAATCTGAATATTGCAAATATAAATGATGTATTGATAAAGGTGGGGATCCGTAAGCGGTCTTGGTCTGGTCGTTGGACACAAACGAAGTACACGAAGTTGCAATAGCTAACTTTTGACTAAACAAATCCCTAAGAAAAAGCTACTAGATGGATCTACTTATATAGGAGCAAGGGGTGGCGGCCAAGGAGGTGAAAGGAGATCCCAAGGCAGCCTAAAACTAACCCTAGGTCGTACAAGGCTCATGGGCCCAAGTGGAGGTGATGTAACACCTTTGGACTTGTAGTTTGACTCGGATTCTGCTGCAGCATCAGATTGTTTCGTCGGTATCTCAACGCTCCGGACGAATTTGAAGGTGAATCCAATTGGGTTGGAAAGTGTATGAAATCTAGTTTCCAACAAAAAAAGAATCACCCAATTCGGAGTCCGTATGAAGGAGTTCTTGCCGTTTTGAGTCAGGTATGTCTGTGCAGTCCGAATCTGGATGCAGAACGTGAGAGATTTGGACTCTATCTTCTCTTGGCCCAAAAGTGACGTGAGAGAACTTTTTAAACAGCACCTAAACTTCCCTTTTTCCCTTATCTTCATATGTGGATTATACAAATGTCCCATACACCTGGAATTAGACATGACACAAAAGTCTGTGAAGTATTTTTGTTCTGGATGACATAAATAAATTGTTGCATAATTTTCATTAGAAATCACCTCACAAATATACATGTATGCAATATTTTTGGTCGTATCCAAGGTAGTCATGTCCTCATCATCCTCCCTTTTTGGAAAATAAAGCCGTCCTCGGCGTTGCTTAATCTGAAATGTGGGTAACAAAAAAGACAAGATGTACATGTTGTATATGTATATGTCATCCATTTTTACTTCCCTTAATTTTCGCACATATGACACACGTATAGATGAGTAACTTTCGTAATTCATAAAATATGAACCCAAAATATTATCACAAGAAGTAGAAGGCATGAAAATATTGCAACTCAGTTTGCACAAATAAGTGAAGCTCTTAATCGTTACAACAGATTGGCAATGCTCATCATTAAACCATCCCAACCTTGATGAACCATCACCAAGATTAGAGGTCATATCAAAATGATTAAACATTGGCACAACTATTTTCACACGTATTTGATCCAAATCTGATTTATTCCCTGATTCAAATGGTTCTTTCGCATCAATAGTTAATTCAATTGGTTCACTCACAATTGTTTGATCACATGGCAAAGTCAAATCACGAACATATTCCTCTAAAATAGTTGGTGTGATCAAAGTAGTGGATAGCTCATCGCATGGTTCATTTAAATTGACAAGGCATTCACCATACTCATGTGGAGGTGGAAGATCGGTACCTTTGTCATTACCTCTTATGATCAACTCAGATGATGTAGGCACTGTTGGAGGTGATGTGTCACATGGTGGAGGTGATGTAGTCCTCACAACAACGGATGTGTCTGTCATAGTACGCCTAGTAGTGTAAGGAACAACCGTATCATTTCTTGGAATGTGCACCTGGCGCTTATTCTCCTTATGGACAATACGTCGTTTTATTTCCCGCTCAGCACTACAAGCAAGACGAAACAAATGGTCCATAGGATAACTGATAGAGGCAAAGGTGTCCCGTCTTTCGATGAGATGGTGGCTATCGTTTGGATGAAGTCGACTTTGACGATCCGACTACGAACGTGCGTGGACGTCGCGCCTTAGCAATCGCTAAACCAACTCCGAGAGGTTATTGACCACGCCGGAGCACGATCAACCTGACCACGAAGGTCTGTTTCCTGCAGGCAAACGAAGAACAAGCAAGAAACTGAGATTGCAATCTGGATATTGCGAATATAAGAGGAAAGCTTTATTGATCAAGTGGGGTTCTGTGACGTCTTGGTCTGGCCGTTGAACACAAACGAAGTACGCGAAGTTGCAGCTATGGCGAACTTTTAATCTAAACAAAACCCAAAGTCTAAACGACGCCCTAAGGGCTGTATATATGAGGGAAAGAGGGGGAATTACGTGGCCCTTGGAGGAGGGGTCCGAAACCAACCCTAACTCTTGTTTCCCCACACATACGGACTCTAAAAACAGCCTATACTCAAGTATTTCGAAATTACATGGGCCTGGCCCAATAATAAGGTGACGCAGCACCTATAATAGCCTCTGGACGAAATTTATGAACTGGCATCTTGTATATTTCGTCCAAGGCTTCTCGCACTCATTATGGTGGCTTCAAAGTCCTGAAATCATCAATTGAAACTCCATTCTTGTTCCCCTTGCGCATGCCATCATCTCCATGCTTGATCTTGCTCCAATGTTCATCCTTCTTGTCCAAGCTAGGCCCTTCATTTGTAAGCAAGACAAATGTATCCAATTTAGGCAGCATCATATTCTCATGAACATTAGATTCATTACCAAGAAACGAAAGTACCTGGTAATTTAATTGGCGTGCGCGAGCTCTAGTAATTGGTCCTGTATATGTGTCAGTTGGAGCTGTGGGTGTAACCTTGTTAGTGATGTCCTCATCATCCTCCCCTTCTTGAATTGAAGTCGTCCTCGACGAAAGCTCATCTTCCTCACCCAAGTAAGGCTTCAAATCTGCAATGTTAAATGTGGGACTAACCCCAAAATCTGCAGGCAGCTCAAGTTTATATGCATTATCATTTATTTTCTCTAACACCTTGAACGGACCATCAGCACGTGGCATTAGCTTTGACTTGCGCAAATTAGGAAACCTATCCTTACGCAAATGTAACCAAACAAGATCCCCAGGTGCAAAGACAACACGTTTTCTACCCTTATCTCCAACAAGTTTATATTTAGCATTCATGCGCTCAATATTTTCCTTAGTTAACTCATGCATTTTTAAGATCAATTCAGCACGTTGTTTAGCATCAAAATTAACCTTCTCCGAAGATGGAAGAGGCAACAAATCAATAGGTGCACGAGGTAGGAAACCATAGACAATTTCAAAAGGGCACATCTTAGTAGTAGAATGCAACGAACGATTATAAGCAAATTCAATATGAGGCAAGCATTCTTCCCACATTTTCTTATTATTCTTCAAAACAGCCCTAAGCATAGTAGACAAAGTTCTGTTGACTACTTCAGTTTGTCCATCAGTTTGGGGGTGACAAGTAGTACTAAAAAGTAGTTTAGTCCCCAACTTAGCCCATAAACATCTCCAAAAGTGGCTAAGAAATTTAGTATCACGATCTGAAACAATAGTATTTGGCACACCATGCAAGCGAATAATTTCACGAAAGAACAAATCAGCAACATTAGCAGCATCATCGCTTTTATGACATGGAATAAAGTGTGCCATCTTCGAGAACCTATCCACGACAACAAATATGCTATCCCTCCCCTTCTTTGTTCGAGGTAAACCCAAAACAAAGTCCATAGATATATCTTCCCAAGGAACACTAGGGACAGGCAAAGGCATATATAAACCATGAGGATTGAGTCGTGACTTAGCTTTTTGACATGTAGTGCAGCGACCAACAAAACGCTCAACATCCCGTCGCATCTTTGGCCAAAAGAAGTGTGTAGCAAGTACGTCCTCCATCTTCTTCACGCCAAAGTGTCCCATTAATCCTCCTCCATGCGCCTCCTGCAACAACAAAAGACGAACAGAGCTAGCTGGAATGCATAGCTTGTTAGCACGAAACACAAATCCATCATTAACGACGAACTTGTTCCATGTTCTTCCTTCTTTGCAATTCTGCAATACATCTTTAAATTCAGCATCATGCACATATTGATCTTTGATGGTCTCCAAACCAAATATTTTAAAGTCAAGTTGTGAAAGCATAGTATAACGACGAGACAATGCATCAGCAATAACATTTTCTTTTCCCTTCTTGTGTTTAATAACATAAGGGAAAGTCTCTATGAATTCAACCCATTTAGCATGTCTACGGTTCAGTTTTGCTTGACTTTTAATGTGCTTTAAAGATTCATGATCAGAATGTATAACAAATTCTTTGGGCCATAAATAATGTTGCCATGTCTCCAAAGTCCGAACAAGAGCATATAATTCCTTATCATAAGTAGAATAATTCAGACTAGGCCCACTCAATTTTTCAGAAAAATATGCAATAGGTTTACCATCTTGTAATAACACACCTCCTAACACAATTCCACTAGCATCACATTCAAGCTCAAAAGTCTTATTAAAATCAGGAAGTTGGAGTAAAGGAGCATGTGTCAACTTATCTTTCAATACCGTGAATGCTTCTTCCTCTGCAGTACCCCAAACAAAAGGCACATCCTTCTTTGTAAGCTCATTGAGAGGTGCAGCAATGGTGCTGAAATCTCTCACAAAACACCGATAGAATCCAGCGAGGCCAAGGAAACTCCTCACGTGTGTGACCGCTTTGGGCTGCGGCCAACTCTCAATAGCTTCAATCTTGGCTTTATCAACCTCAATTCCCTGTGGAGTAACAACATAGCCAAGAAAAGAGACTCGGTCGGTGCAAAAGGTGCACTTTCCAAGGTTACCAAATAAACGTGCATCACGTAGAGCAATAAAAACAGCACGTAAATGTTCCAAATGTTCCTCCAAAGATCTGCTAAAAATCAATATATCATCAAAGTATACTACCACAAATCGTCCAATGAAAGCACGTAAAACTTCATTCATTAATCTCATGAAAGTACTAGGTGCATTAGTTAACCCAAAAGGCATGACTAACCACTCATATAATCCAAACTTAGTTTTAAATGCTGTTTTCCATTCATCTCCCAATTTCATACGAATTTGATGGTATCCACTACGCAAATCAACTTTGGAGAATATTGTAGAGCCACTCAATTCATCAAGCATATCATCTAGCCTAGGAATAGGATGACGATAACAAATAGTAATATTATTAATGGCTCTACAATCAACACACATACGCGATGTACCATCCTTTTTCGGCACTAGAATAATAGGAACAACACAAGGACAAAGGGATTCGCGTATATAACCTTTGTCGAGTAGCTCCTGTAATTGACGCATAATCTCCTTCGTCTCTTCTGAATTGGTACGGTATGGTGCGCGGTTGGGTAGCGATGCATCGGGAATTAAGTCAATCTGATGCTCAATCCCTCGAATAGGTGGTAATCCCGGTGGCACGTCTTGTGGAAAGACGTCGGCGAACTCCTGTAAAATGTTAGTGACAGCAGGAGGCAAAGAGGAAGGCACGTCCTTGAATGAAAACAAGGCCTCTTTGCATACAACAGCATAGCAAACAGATTTGCTAAAATCTAGCTCATCAATATCAGATTTGGTGGCAAATAAACATGCACTTTTCAATTTAATTTCAGAAGCAACAGTAGATGGTTTATTAGTAGGCTTCATTTGTTGCTCAAATTCTTTTGCCACAATCTGATTTTCACTCTTATTTTTCTGCTGTTTTGCTTTATTAGCTCTATTAATATCATCTTTCAAAATGGAATCAGGAGTCATAGGAAGCAAAGTAATATTTTTATCCTTATGAACAAGAGTATACTGATTGTTTCTACCATGGTGTACAGAATTTTTATCAAATTGCCATGGTCTACCAAGTAATAAGGAACATGCTTGCATAGGTACCACATCACAATCAACATAATCAGCATATGTAGAGATACTAAAATGCACACGAACAGTACGTGTTACCTTAACCTTGCCGCTGTTGTTGAACCATTGGATGTAATAAGGATGTGGATGTGGTCTTGTGGTGAGAGATAGCTTCTCCACCATCTCCATGCTAGCCAAGTTGTTGCAACTCCCTCCATCTATGATCACGCGAACAGAACGTTCCTTCACAACTCCCTTTGTATGGAACAAATTATGCCTCTGATTTTGCTCAGCTTGTGTAACCTGCACACTCAAAACACGTTGAGCAACTAAACATTCATACCTGTCAGCATCTTCAGGAGCCATGTATTGCGTCTCATGATCAGAATCGTCTCCACCGTGTTCTTCACGTGTAATAAGAGCCAAAGTCTCCTCATCATAGTCACTAGCGGATTCATATCCACCATCCTCAGTAGCAATCATCACACGCTGAGATTTGCAATCTCTCGCAAAATGTCCTCTTCCCTTACAATGAGGACAAATAATATCACTGGTGTGCCCTGTTGATGCCATGGAAGAAGAAGAACTCTGTGCAGGCCCAATAGGTGTGCTCTTGTGAGATAATGGTGGTTGTGCCTGCTTCCTTGTATCACGGCTGGAGGTAACAGCTGATGGAGGTGTCGGTGCAGTAGAATGTGTGGAAGTAGAGGATGCACGCGGTGATGAGGACATGACTACCTTGGATACGACCAAAAATATTGCATACATGTATATTTGTGAGGTGATTTCTAATGCAAACTATGCAACAATTTATTTATGTCATCCAGGACAAAAATACTTCACAGACTTTTGTGCCATGTCTAATTCCAGGTGTATGGGACATTTGTACAATCCACATATGAAGATAAAGGAAAAAGAGAAGTTTAGGGGCTGTTCAAAAAGTTCTCTCACGTCACTTTTGGGCCAAGAGAAGATAGAGTCCAAGTCTCTCACGTTCTGCATCCAGATTCGGACTGCACAGACATACCTGACTCAAAACGGCAAGAACTCCTTCATACGGACTCCGAATTGGGTGATTCTTTTTTTGTTGGAATCTAGATTTCATACACTTTCCAACCCAATTGGAATCACCTTCAAATTCGTCCGGAGCATTGAGATCTCGACGAAACAATCTGACGCTGCAGCAGAATCCGAGTCAAACTACAAGTCCAAAGGTGTTACATCACCTCCACTTGGGCCCATGAGCCTTGTACGACCTAGGGTTAGTTTTAGGCTGCCTTGGGACGTCCTTCCACCCCTTGCTCCTATATAAGTAGATCCATCTAGTAGCTTTTTCTTAGGGTTTTGTTTAGATTAAAAGTTTGCCATAGCTACAACTTCGCGTACTTCGTTTGTGTTCAACGACCAGACCAAGGCGTCACAGAACCCCACCTTGATCAATAAAGTTTTCCTCTTATATTCGCAATATGCAGATTGCAATCTTAGTTTCTTGCTTGTTCTTCGTTTGCTTGCAGAAAACAGACCTTCGTGGTCAGGTTGATCGTGCTCCGGCGTGGTCAACAACCTCTCGGAGTTGGTTTAGCGATTGCTAAGGCGCGACGTCCTCGCACGTTCGTAGTCGGATCGTCAAAGTCGACTTCCTCCAAAACAATAGCCACCATCTCATCGAAAGACGGGACACCTTTGCCTCTATCAAGTGGTATCAGTTTTCAGGTTGCTCGGTCAGGATTTCCAGTTATTCCTAGATTAGATTTATTTTCTTACCTATTGTCCAAGGAAAAGCCACAAAAAAAGTTAGATCTATTCATCCTTTGTCCTAGCCAGTCTGAGCCTTTGCAATTTTCTTTTCATTGTTTGCATTATTGAATTATCGGTTGCATCGGCGTGTCGAGTTGCTGGTCTTAGTGTCTAGTTCGTTAGAGTTTCGAGTTCTGTTCACATTAGTCACGTCACCGCTCCATCGTTATCCCTTCCGCTGTCCACCACCTCATCCATCAATTTCCACCTCGTGCTACCCGTCGTTCATTGTCACAATCATAGTTGAAGTCGTTCGCATCATTGCTTGATCCAATCTGCATCTTATCTAGTTTGTCTTGGAAAGAGGGATTAAGAAAAAAAAAGACAGAAAAAAAAAGTAAAAAAAAGAGGAGAGAAAGAAAAAAAAAAGTGGGAGAAAAAAAAAGAAAAAGAAAAAGAAGGAAAAGAAAGTTGGAGAGAGTGTTGTTGTATATTCTGCTTGGTAGTTGTTTTCATCATTATCTTTACTGCCGTTGTGATCTTCACTTATATCGTGCTGTCCAGAGCTACTTCGTATCCTTTATTGCTGATAGTTGTGCTACACCGTGACCTCATTAGTGTTCTAGGCTCGCGTCTCTAGTCCGCTCTAGCATAGGACCAGCACAGTACCGTCGTTGAGCGTTTATTCAACATTGCATCTCTGAATTGATTATTGCTAATCTTTTGCTACCATATAAAGCCAACCCAGCTCCACATATTTCTACACCGTGTTACGTACTTTTACCTGGCAATCGCTTTACTCAATCTTTGGAGTTATTTGACACCGCTGGTTGCCTATCGCCAGTTGCTGCATGGTAAGAACTTGTAAGATATTGATATTTGCTTTACTGTGAGCGCTTTACCACCACATCCTAGTAGTTCATAGGAACATTATTCTCGAATTTTGGTTCTTTTTTCTACTAATCATGACAGGATCCAGAGTCAACTCATGGGCTTTGTCGATCGCGGGAGATGTGCCACCACCTAAGGACATACCACAACCATCACGAGAGGTGCATAAACATCCAAATGCACATGATCAGGTTAATGTTTCTATACTATCGTTTAATGGCCGTTTTAGACCTGCTTTATATATTGAATGGGAGTTTGACATAATAATCTATTTGCTTCCCATAGTTTTGATGAACGTAAAAAAGTTAAGGTTGCGGTTGGTTGTTTCACTGGTTATGCTTTAGTTTGGTGGAGTGAATATTGTCGGTTACACCCTAATTATATACCTACTACTTGGATTGATTTGAAAGTTGCCATGCGACATACATTCGTCCCTGCTTATTATACTCGTGACATGCTTACAAAGTTGCAACATTTAAAACAAGGTAGTGACACCGTAACGAAATATTATGATGATTTACAAACTACCTTGTTGCATTCCTCTTTACAAGAAAGTGAAGACGATTTTATGGATAGATTTTGGGCAGGATTAAATCGTGATATTCAGGAGTTACTAATTCATGAAGAGTGTTATCCTATGGACCATTTGTTTCGTCTTGCTTGTAGTGCTGAACAGGAAATAAAACGACGTATTGTCCGTAAGGAGAATAAGCACCAGGTGCACATTCCAAGAAATGATACGGTTGTTCCTTCCACTACTAGGCGTACTATGACAGACACATTCGTTGTTGTGAGGACTACATCACCTCCACCATGTGACACATCACCTCCGACAGTGCCTACATCATCTGAGTTGATCATAAGAGGTAATGACAAAGGTACCGATCTTCCACCTCCACATGAGTATGGTGAATGCCTTGTCAATTTAAATGAACCATGCGATGAGCTATCCACTACTTTGATCACACCAACTATTTTAGAGGAATATGTTCGTGATTTGACTTTGCCATGCGATCAAACAATTGTGAGTGAACCAATTGAATTAACTATTGATGCGAAAGAACCATTTGAATCAGGGAATAAATCAGATTTGGATCAAATACGTGTGAAAATAGTTGTGCCAATGTTTAATCATTTTGATATGACCTCTAATCTTGGTGATGGTTCATCAAGGTTGGGATGGTTTAATGATGAGCATTGCCAATCTGTTGTAACGATTAAGAGCTTCACTTATTTGTGCAAACTGAGTTGCAATATTTTCATGCCTTCTACTTCTTGTGATAATATTTTGGGTTCATATTTTATGAATTACGAAAGTTACTCATCTATACGTGTGTCATATGTGCGAAAATTAAGGGAAGTAAAACTGGATGACATATACATATACAACATGTACATCTTGTCTTTTTTGTTACCCACATTTCAGATTAAGCAACGCCGAGGACGGCTTTATTTTCAAAAAAGGGAGGATGATGAGGACATGACTACCTTGGATACGACCAAAAATATTGCATACATGTATATTTGTGAGGTGATTTCTAATGCAAACTATGCAACAATTTATTTATGTTATCCAGAACAAAAATACTTCACAGACTTTTGTGCCATGTCTAATTCCAGGTGCATGGGACATTTGTACAATTCACATATGAAGATAAGGGAAAAAGAGAAGTTTAGGGGCTGTTCAAAAAGTTCTCTCACGTCACTTTTGGGCCAAGAGAAGATAGAGTCCAAGTCTCTCACGTTCTGCATCCAGATTCGGACTGCACAGACATACCTGATTCAAAACGGCAAGAACTCCTTCATACGGACTTCGAATTGGGTGATTCTTTTTTTGTTGGAAACTAGATTTCATACACTTTCCAACCCAATTGGAATCACCTTCAAATTCGTCCGGAGCATTGAGATCTCGACGAAATAATCTGACGCTGCAGGAGAATCCGAGTCAAACTACAAGTCCAAAGGTGTTACATCACCTCCACTTGGGCCCATGAGCCTTGTACGACCTAGGGTTAGTTTTAGGCTGCCTTGGGACGTCCTTCCACCTCCTTGGCCGCCACCCCTTGCTCCTATATAAGTAGATCCATCTAGTAGCTTTTTCTTAGGGTTTTGTTTAGATTAAAAGTTCGCCATAGCTGCAACTTCGCGTACTTCGTTTGTGTTCAACGACCAGACCAAGGCGTCACAGAACCCCACCTTGATCAATAAAGTTTTCCTCTTATATTCGCAATATCCAGATTGCAATCTTAGTTTCTTGCTTGTTCTTCGTTTGCCTGCAGGAAACAGACCTTCGTGGTCAGGTTGATCGTGCTCCGCGTGGTCAACAACCTCTCGGAGTTGGTTTAGCGATTGCTAAGGCGCGACGTCCTCGCACGTTCGTAGTCGGATCGTCAAAGTCGACTTCCTCCGAAACGATAGCCACCATCTCATCGAAAGACGGGACACCTTTGCCTCTATCACGCGGTGTCCATGATGAAGGTCGACCTGCAGAAAAGTTAGTCCGCGCCAATGCCTGTCGATCCTGCACTTCACGTTCAGCTTTACAAGCAAGATGGAATAAACGAGTGATATTAGTATAATCCTTATACTCTAGAATGGTCTGAATCTCTCTATTTAATCCACCCATAAAACGTGCAAGCATAGCTTCATTCTCCTCAACAATACCACATCTAATCAGGCCAGTTTGTAATTGCTGATAATATTCTTCTACAGAATTTTTTCCTGGTCTTAAGCGCTGCAGTTTTTGAAGTAATTCACGTTGATAATATGGTGGAACCCAACGAGTACGCATAGCAGTTTTCAAAGCAGTCCAAGTAGCTGGAGTAGGATATAATCTACAATGTTCAGACCACCAAACACATGCAAAACTAGTGAAAGCACAAACAGCAGCAGGAACACGTCTCTCCTCGGGATAGTTTAAACATGTAAAACGTTGTTCAGTTTGTAACTCCCAAGTAAGATATATATCAGGAACATATCTACCCTCAAATGGTGGAATATTCAATTTCAGTTTAGGAAGATGGTCATGTACCTCAGGTGGTGGTGCAGCCCTACCGTTGCGATGATATGCATGAGGACGACCTGGTGGTGGTGGTGCTGGTTGTTGCACGTAGTTCTGATTTTGGTCAACCTCATCCTCGTAATGGTCCTCCACCTCTGCAGTAGCAGCAGGAGCTACAGAAACATCGATAGCAGCACCAGAAGCTTGACCAGTCTCAAGGGGAGCGCGCTGTGCTCGTCCCACTTGATTCGGAAGGCGCCGTTGTTGTTGTTGTTGTTGTTGTTGTTGTTGTTGAAGAGGTGGGACAGCTGCAGCAGCCGGTGGTGGTGGAAAACGCGCAAGCAATTCAGCAAACTTGTTATCGAGCTTTGTATCAAACGTCTTTTCCATGCCATCTATCTTCTCCATGGCCTCGTCAAATCTGTTTAGCACATCTTGCACCTGTTCACTCATCATTTGCTGAAACTTATCATGAAGCTCCTTGTTCGTCAAGTTCTCCCAGCCAGTCTCGTCGACTTGTGATCCTGGCATGGTTAGCAGCAATAGAAACACACAAGAATATGATCCTACAGACTACTAATAAGTCGTGGGGGTGGCGGGTGTCACAAATCCGACAAGCAAATCTCAAATTCTTACCAGTTCTTACCTTGCAGCAGGTGGTGATCGGCAAGCGTGGTAGTCAAAACTCTCAAAGCGTGGATAAAGCGATTACCAGGGAGAGTCAAACGCACGACGTAGATGTATGTGGAGCTGGGAAGGCTAATAAGATGGTAGCAAAAGTGGTCAGCAATAATCAATTCAGAGATGCAAAGTTGAATAAACGCTCAACGACGGTACTGTGCTGGTCCTAGGCTAGACCGTACTAGAGACGCGAGCCTAGAACACTAACAAAATCACGGCGCTGCACGTAATCAAGGGAAAAGCACACTCAGAATTTTTTTTTTCACCTTTTTTTTTGCGCTTTTTTTTTTGCCGAAAATCACTATAATGGCGAGTGTCTCAAAACACTTCCCAAGTCAAACTAAGATGATAGGCACGAAATTTTTTGACGAAATTTTTTGTTTCGGAATCAGGGCAGCGACGACGAAAAAGTGCGGTAAAAAAACAGTATGATGGCACGTGTCTCAAAAGACTCAGAAAAGCCCAAAAGTAGGATAGGGAAAAAATATTTTCACCTGTCGAAATTTTGGCCTAAAAACTGCCCGGGGGTCTCCAGACCTTTTTTTTCGAGACCTACGCAGGCAAGGAAACACAAATCCGAAACCTAGATGGATCAGGAGAACAAACCTAATATGAAAAGAACTCGGATTGGCGGTGGATATATGGTGGTAGGATATGGCAGCGGTGGTGGTATGTGGTGGCGGTGGTGGGATATGGCATCAGTGGTGGTATGGCAGCGGCGATGAATATGGTGCGGCGGCGACGTGACACTTATGACCAGAACTCAAAACTCGAAAAGACTAGACGCTAAGACCAGCAACTTGACACGACGATGCAACCGCAAATTCAGCAAAGCAAATACAGAAAAGATTATGAAGGCTCAGATTGGTTCGGATGGGATGAACTAACCCTAATTTTTTTTTTGGCTTTTTCGTGGACTGTAGGTATGAAGAACAGACTCGATCTAATCTACGAAAAACTGTAAAATCTCACCGAGCAACCTGGAAATCTGATACCACTTGATAGAGGCAAAGGTGTCCCGTCTTTCGATGAGATGGTGGCTATCGTTTGGATGAAGTCGACTTTGACGATCCGACTACGAACGTGCGTGGACGTCGCGCCTTAGCAATCGCTAAACCAACTCCGAGAGGTTATTGACCACGCCGGAGCACGATCAACCTGACCACGAAGGTCTGTTTCCTGCAGGCAAACGAAGAACAAGCAAGAAACTGAGATTGCAATCTGGATATTGCGAATATAAGAGGAAAGCTTTATTGATCAAGTGGGGTTCTGTGACGTCTTGGTCTGGTCGTTGAACACAAACGAAGTACGCGAAGTTGCAGCTATGGCGAACTTTTAATCTAAACAAAACCCAAAGTCTAAACGACGCCCTAAGGGCTGTATATATGAGGGAAAGAGCGGGAATTTCGTGGCCCTTGGAGGAGGGGTCCGAAACCAACCCTAACTCTTGTTTCCCCCACACATACGGACTCTAAAAACAGCCTATACTCAAGTATTTCGAAATTACATGGGCCTGGCCCAATAATAAGGTGACGCAGCACCTATAATAGCCTCTGGACGAAATTTATGAAGTGGCATCTTGTATATTTCGTCCAAGGCTTCTCGCACTCATTATGGTGGCTTCAAAGTCCTGAAATCATCAATTGAAACTCCATTCTTGTTCCCCTTGCGCATGCCATCATCTCCATGCTTGATCTTGCTCCAATGTTCATCCTTCTTGTCCAAGCTAGGCCCTTCATTTGTAAGCAAGACAAATGTATCCAATTTAGGCAGCATCATATTCTCATGAACATTAGATTCATTACCAAGAAACGAAAGTACCTGGTAATTTAATTGGCGTGCGCGAGCTCTAGTAATTGGTCCTGTATATGTGTCAGTTGGAGTTGTGGGTGTAACCTTGTTAGTGATGTCCTCATCAATAACACTCTTCATGAATTAGTAACTCCTGAATATCACGATTTAATCCTGCCCAAAATCTATCCATAAAATCGTTTCACTTTCTTGTAAAGTGGAATGTAACAAGGTAGTTTGTAAATCATCATAATATTTCGTTACGGTGTCACTACCTTGTTTTAAATGTTGCAACTTTGTAAGCATGTCACGAGTATAATAAGCAGGGACGAATGTATGTCGCATGGCAACTTTCAAATCAATCCAAGTAGTAGGTATATAATTAGGGTGTAACCGACAATATTCACTCCACCAAACTAAAGCATAACCAGTGAAAGAACCAACCGCAACCTTAACTTTTTTACGTTCATCAAAACTATGGGAAGCAAATATATTATTTATGTCAAACTCCCATTCAATATATAAAGCAGGTCTAAAACGGCCATTAAACGGTGGTATAGAAACATTAACCTGATCATGTGCATTTGGATGTTTGTGCACCTCTCGTGATGGTTGTGGTATGTCCTTAGGTGGTGGCACATCTCCCGCGATCGACAAAGCCCATGAGTTGACTCTGGATCCTGTCATGATTAGTAGAAAAAAGAAACAAAATCCAAAAATAATGTTCCTATGAACTACTGGGAAGTGATGGTCAAGCGCTCACAGTATAGCAAATCAAAGTCTTACAAGTTCTTACCATGCAGCAGGTGATGACCGGCAACCAGCAGTGTCAAATAACTCCAAAAGTTGGGTAAAGCGATTGCCAGGTGAACGTATGTATACATGGTGTAGAAATATGTGGAGCTGGGTTGGCTATATATGGTAGCAAAAGATTAGCAATAATCAATTCAGAGATGCAATGTTGAATACACGCTCAACGACGGTACTGTGCTGGTTCTAGGCTAGACCGGACTAGAGACGCGAGCCTAGAACACTAATAATGTCACGGTGTAGCACAACTAGCATCAATAAAGGATACGAATTAGCTCTGGACAGCAAGATATAAGTGAAGATCACAACGGCAGTAAAGATAATGATGAAAACAACTGCCAAGCAGAATATACAACAACACTCTCTACAACTTTCTTTTCCTTCTTTTTCTTTTTCTTTTTCTCACACTTTTTTTTTCTCTCCTCTTTTTTTTTACTTTTTTTTTCTCTGTCTTTTTTTTTCTTTCTCCCTCTTTCCAAGACAAACTAGATAAGATGCAGATTGGATCAAGCAAAGATGCGAACGACTTCAACTATGTTTGTGACAATGAACGATGGGTTGCACGAGGTGGAAATTGATGGATGAGGTGGTGGATAGCTGATACGGTGTATCCTAGGGCCATCACCATGGACCCTTCATCGCCTCACCAAGTGCCCAAAGGACCCATGACTAGAGCCCGTGCAAGAGCTCTCGAGACCGAGGTGACCTCGCTCCTCTCTTTACATCTTCCGGATTCACTTGAGACGCGGCTTCTACCTTCATCAGAGACTCTATGCATACTCAGGTACTTGGACGAAAGCCGCGGGACAGCTCTACATGATGC
The DNA here is from genome assembly GCA_902687465.1 of Secale cereale. NCBI lineage: Eukaryota > Viridiplantae > Streptophyta > Magnoliopsida > Poales > Poaceae > Secale > Secale cereale. The sequence continues at coordinate 361,774,149 of LR738712.1, read as the reverse complement.
TCAAGAGGACAGGCCCGACAAGTGCTCGAGACAAGAAGAAGGAATGCTGAAGATGCTACAGGCACCGGACGTCCGGCCTGCACCGGACGACCGGCGACTCCCAGGCACCGGACGACCGGAAGACACCGGACGTCCGGCCTCTCCCAGACGACCGGACGACCGGAAGCCACCGGACGTCCGTGACTTCGGCAACAGAAGCTAAATAGCGGAAATCCGAGGATTACCGGACGTCCGGTAACCCACGGACGTCCGCTACGACGGCAACCACCCTTGTACTATAAGTACTGTTGACTCTCCTCCGTTAGACTCAGCTGTGGTTTAGCTCATTTCTCAGACTTGTGTGGATTTCTCCCACGAGACGGTGCGCCTCTACGGAGAAGATCCACTACGGATTCAGGACCTCCTTCATCGGAGAAGATCCCCAGGGATATCAAGACCTCCTCACGGAGAAGACTATCTTTGTATCACCGGTGTTGACTTTGGATCATGTATCTCAACCTTGTATCGCGAATCTAGTGCTTGTGTGATTATCTTCGTGTTGATTGAGTGTTTTCCTCTTGTGTTTTCCCCATCTTTCCCTTGTAATTCCCCGTGTTCATCGTGTGCCAACCTCCAAACGTGAAAGATCCGCTGATTAGGGTTCCCCACAACCTTCAAAAATTCCCCACAAAAAGAGCCAAAAAAAAATTTGTGATCTGTTGATTTGGCAAGATTTTGTTGACTTTGTTCCATGGATTTGCTGTGCCACGTGTCGATCTAGCATTTCCCCACCTTTTCCACCTTTTCCCAACGCAAATCCGACCACGTTTCACCGTTTTCGCCACGGATCCCACCAACCCAGTCCACAACCTACCGGACGACCGACGTTTACCGGACGTCCGGCACCCCTCGAGACACCGGACGTCCGCTAAACACCGGACGACCGGCACCCCGACCACAGAAGCGTTTTACCGGATTTCCGGTCCCCACCGGACGTCCGACCCCTTCCGACCGACCGGACGACCGGTAACTTCCGGACGTCCGACAAACACTGCCACTGCTGCACTTGCTCAGTTACGTACCACACTTCCGCTACCAACCACCTTCCGCAACGGCCATCTACCTTCCGCAACCACCATCGTTTTCCCGCTCTGAGTTTGGAAAGTGTGTCTCCCTTTGCCTTGGATACTTGAGTTGTGGTTTCACCGTTTCCTTGGATGTTTAGGCTACCTTGGGACGGCAAAACTTCGACAACACCACCGCTCAACTTCGGCAAGGACGGTAACATCGACGACACTTCACTCATCCTACCTTGCAATTGCATTGTCACCCTATGAACCATCTTTGCGTAGCTTTCCCTTTGAGACTAGCCATTTGAGTATTGCCGGGCCACGACACTTGTGCACATTAGTGATAGTCATAGATATTGCATACTACATCATTGTGAGTAACATCACATCATCTTGGTATCTTGCATATCCCCGTGTGCCACAAGAGTGCTCCGCATACACAATAGCTACCTCGATCCGAGAAGCATACATATGTGCCCAAAGAAAGAGCTCAAAAGCTTTTAAGCAAAAGAGACACAAAAGCAATGAAACAATAGCATCATACGCCTTGCATCCAAAGAGATCATACATAGCAACATCATCTTGTGCTAAAGCATCGGCACATCATACACTCATAGCATACTTGTGATAGTTAGTCGTTACGTTTTGCCTCTTATAGGTCGTGCACAAGTGCGTATCCGCCTATTAAGCAATCGGTTAGCGTCTCTCTAGTGTTGTGCAACACGAGCATTTTCCGTGGTTTACCACATTTTCGCTCATCCTTGGTTGCACGACCACATTTGTCTATCCGTGCGTGTGTTCCGTGTGCTACTCTTTGCTAGTGATCTACTTGTTGCATGAGCAAATTTGTGAACGATTTTCAACATCTTTGAGTCACTTTGACGATTGCATTGAATTTGTGCCACATCCTAACCGAGCTCCTCTCAAAGCTTTACTTGTGTAGGTGTGAGAATCGACACGAAGTGATACCAATAGTGCTATTTCCGGGTTACATTGTTGAGTGATCATTGATCCATTTTCAACCTCGGTTAAGGTACATTGATATTGTCTTCTCCTTTTCTCCCACTCACATACTTGCTTGTGATGATGGATAGGCCAAGTTCATCTACCAACCCGATCTTCGACGATCCTCAAGAAGCGAACAACTACGTCACCAAACTACATCTATTCGGTGTCCAACGAGCTCTACATCAAGAGAGTGAAGCTATGCGAGAGTACATTGGTCAAGTCGCCGAGGACGCGTGCCAATTCCAACAAAGTACCAAGGAGCAAATCGACCTCATCAACACCAACATGTCTACTCAATACAATGAGCTTCGGACATTGATCATCAACCGACGTTCTTCATCAACATCATCTCAAAGACGAAGCCGCTCAAGTCGACACACCGACTCTACGCAAGACTCAAGTACACCTACGTCAAACACTCTTCGTCAAGCCGCACGTCAAGCTCGACATGACCACCGGCATCCTCTACAAGACAAGAGTTCTCAAGAACCATTCGACGAGCAAGAAAGCCGACGTCGTCAAAACCAAGCTACACTTGAGCAAGCACAGGAACGGCAACGACTACGCCAACAACAACAAGAGCGAGCTCGTCAATATCAAGAAGAACAAGATGCCGAGGCTAACCGCCAAGCACAACAACGTCGTGAAGCTCAAGCTATGGAGGCGCAACGTGCTCTACAAGATGCACATCGCAATGTGGCAGCCCGCACTCGACACAATCGTCAAGAAGAGGATTTCCTTCGCGATGAGATGCAAGAACGGCGCCATCAAGCAAGAATGCAAGAAGAAGCTCCTCCTCAAGCGCGACATGAGCAACAATACCAACAAGAACATCAACTCCAACAAGAACGTCTACATCCTCAGGAGCAACACGATATAGCAAACCGCCAAAATCGAGATCGCCCTCCCAATAGGCAAGGAAACAATGACGAGCATCGCTATGGCAAGCTCAAGTTCACCATGCCAAAGTTTTCCGGAAGCATTGATCCCGAAGACTACCTCTCTTGGGCATTGAAAGTTGACAAGATCTTTCGCCTTCACAACTTCGATGAAGAGAAGAAGATCGCAATGGCATCACTTGAGTTCCAAGACTATGTTCTCATTTGGTGGGAGCAAATTATTGAGAGAAGAGAAGCAAAAGGCGAACCTCCTATTACCACTTGGGCTCAAATGAAGGAAGTGATGAGAGCACGCTTCGTGCCTACACACTACAACCGCGACTTGTTCAAGAAGCTACAACTCCTCAAACAAGGTACCAAGTCCGTTGAAGAGTACTACAAAGAGATGGAGATTGCTATGATAAGAGCAAACATCACGGAAGATGAAGAGCAAACTATGGCGAGATTCTTGAATGGACTCAACTATCCCATCAAGAAGATTGCGGACTTCCAACCATACAACAATCTCCTCGAGCTAGTACACCAAGCAACCAAAGCGGAGCGACAAGTTCAAGAGGACTACAAGTACTCCAAGTTCAACTCCAAGAACTTCGGCTCCTACAACCAAGCTTCTACGACTTCGGCTACTCCTCCTACGTCTACCAAGCCTTCTACCAACTTCGGCGACAAGCCAAGCTACAAGAATGTGACTACATCGAGTCGTCCACCTTCTGCCAACAACTTCAAGCCAAGAGCTTCCTCAACTACTACTCCAAACGAAGATACCAACAAGACGAGCTCCATCAAATGCTTCAAGTGCCAAGGACGAGGCCACAAGTCATTTGAGTGCAAGACCGTTCGCACCATGATAATCAACGACGACGGATCCTATGACTCCATGAGCGATGATGAGATGGAAGCACTTGAGCATGTCGCAATGCATCGCCAAGTGAATGACGACGAAGACCATCAAGTGTTTTGCGACAATGATTCAAGCCCCAACCTTGTTGTCTCCAAAGTCTTGACACTTCAACATCAACAAGATGACGACCAACGTTGTCACATTTTCCATACGAAGGCCGGAATCAATGGACGCGCCGTCAAGGTTATCATCGATGGCGGAAGTTGCCACAACTTGGCAAGTGAAGAGCTATGCGACAAGCTTCATTTGGTCAAGACGAAGCATCCGCACCCATACAAGGTCCAATGGCTCAACGACGCCGGAATTCTTCGAGTCGAGCACACCGTGCAAGTCTCTTTCAAGATTGGCGCCTACGAGGACACTCTTGAGTGTGATGTGATACCCATGTCCGTGTGCCACCTTATTCTTGGACGCCCATGGCAATATGATCGTGGAGTTACACACAATGGACGGACGAATCACTATCACTTCAAGATGAAGGGCAAGGAATTCGTGCTTCGGCCAATGTCTCCAAGTCAAGTTGCCGCCGACAAGATTTTACCTACCACCCATCGTGGAGAGAATGGTGAGAGAGTGAGCCACCAAAAAGAGAGTGAGAGCCACAAGCCAAATATGAGCGACTCCACGATGAGCGACAAGAAGCAACTAGTGCTATTTGCTACAAAACGTGAGATGAGAGAAGTGTGTGAGAACCCATCGAGCGTCTTCCACCTTGTGCTTCTATGCAAAGGGGAAGCCAAACCTACTAACACTCCACCACCTCCACCTTTTGTGTTGTCTAAATTGTTGCAGGAATTCTCGGACGTCTTTCCCGATGAGCTACCACCGGGTCTACCTCCACTTCGAGGGATAGAGCACCGCATCGACCTAGTACCCGGTGTTCCACTTCCAAACAAGGCTCCTTACCGCGTCAACCCCGAGGAAACGAAGGAGATACAACGGCAAGTGCAAAAACTCATCGACAAGGGTCATGTACGTGAAAGTCTAAGCCCTTGTGCCGTTCCCTTTATTCTCGTGCCTAAGAAAGACGGAACTTTTCGCATGTGTTCCGATTGTCGTCCGATAAATGCTATCACCGTTAGATACCGTCACCCTATTCCTCGCTTAGATGACATGCTTGATGAACTTTGTGGTGCCACCATCTTTTCAAAAATTGATCTTAAAAGTGGTTACTACCAAATTCGCATTCAAGAGGGTGATGAGTGGAAAACTGCTTTCAAAACCAAGTTCGGGTTATATGAGTGGCTTGTTATGCCAATGGGCTTATCGGAAGCACCCGGCACTTTTGTGCGTCTTATGCACTTTGTTCTTAGACCCTACATAGGTGTCTTTGTCGTGGTTTACTTTGATGACATTCTAGTGTTTAGCAAGTCGCTTGAAGAACATGTTGACCATGTCCAACTAGTTTTGCAAGCACTTCGCAAACAACAATTGTATGCTAATATGGAAAAATGCACTTTTGGCGTTGACATGGTTGTCTTTCTAGGATTTGTCGTGTCTTCTCAAGGTGTTAACGTTGATGAAACTAAAATTGAAGCAATTAAAACTTGGCCTCAACCAAAGAATCTCATGCAAGTGCGTAGTTTCCTTGGTCTAGCCGGTTTCTATCGACGTTTTGTGAAGGACTTTAGCACCATCGCTATGCCTCTACACGCTTTGAGCAAGAAGAACGCACCCTTCATTTGGGGTCCTTCGCAAGACACCGCGTTCAATGAGCTTAAGAGCTTGCTCACACACGCACCACTTCTAGCTCTACCAAACTTTGACAAACCGTTTGAGATTCATTGTGATGCTAGTGGTACCGGCATAGGTGGCGTGCTAATGCAAGAAAAGCGCCCAATTGTGTACTTTAGCGAAAAGCTATCGGGAGCGCAACTTAACTACCCTATCTATGATAAAGAGCTTTATGCCTTGGTGAGAGTTCTACGTGTTTGGGAACACTATCTTAGACCTCATGAATTCATTCTTCATACGGACCATGAGACACTCAAGTATCTCAAAGGTCAAACTAAGTTGAACAAGCGTCATGCTAAATGGAGTGAGTTCATTGAGTCTTTTCCCTATGTCATCAAATACATCAAAGGCAAAGAAAATGTTGTGGCGGACGCGCTTTCCCGCAAATGCATGCTTGTTACACAACTTGAATTGAACGTGATTGGCTTTGAGCATATTAAAGATTTATATGAGCATGATCCTTTCTTTGCCAATGCTTATGCTAAATGCTTGACTCACACTTCTTGGGAACATTACTACATCAAGGATGGATATCTTATGAGAGCTAACAAACATTGTATTCCCGAGTCTTCGCTTCGTTTGCTCCTTTTGCAGGAATCGCATGGAGGAGGACTCATGGGACACTTTGGACGTGACAAGACGTTTGCTACACTCTCTAAGAACTATTTTTGGCCCAAGATGCTCCGTGACGTCTCACGCCTCACCAACCGATGTTCGACATGCCGCAAAGCTAAGTCCAAAGCTCAATCTTATGGTCTTTATATGCCTCTTCCTATTCCATATCATCCATGGGAAGACATAAGCATGGATTTCATACTTGGTTTGCCTAGGACTCAAAATGGCAAAGATTCCGTGCTTGTCGTGGTAGATAGATTCTCCAAAATGGCTCATTTCATTCCTTGTAACAAGATAGACGATGCTTCACATGTTGCCACTCTCTTTTGCAGGGAGATACTTCGTCTACACGGCGTGCCCAAAACAATCGTGTCGGACCGGGACGTCAAGTTCTTGAGTTACTTTTGGAAAACACTATGTGCCAAGCTCGGAATCAAGCTTCTCTTTTCTTCGGCGTACCATCCACAAACGGACGGCCAGACGGAGGTGACGAACCGCACGCTCTCCACTCTTCTTCGTGTGTTGATCAAGAGGAACATCCGGGAATGGGAGCATTGCTTGCCAATCGCCGAGTTCGCCTACAACCGCGCAAGACACTCCACAACCGGCAAGTCCCCCTTCGAGATCGTCTACGGCTTCAACCCGTTGTCGCCTTTGGACATCCTACCTCTTCCTCTCCAAGAGCGCACGAACATGGACGCAAGTGCACGAGCAAGTTATCTCAAGAAGGTGCACGAAGATACAAGGGCGATGATCGAGCGACAAGTCCAACGTCTCGCCACCAAGCTCAACGTCAACAAGGCACCGATGGTGTTCAACCCGGGAGATCTCCTTTGGCTCCACCTTCGCAAGGACCGCTTCCCACACGAGCGCAAGTCCAAGCTTCTACCTCGCGCCGACGGACCCTTCAAGGTGCTAGCACGCTACAACGACAACGCCTACAAGATCGACATCCCACGAGACAAGTATTCCGTGAGCGATACTTTCAACATCAAGGACCTCTCTCCTTTCCATGGTGATGAAGATTTCGATCCGAGGTCGGATCTTTCCCAAGGGAGGGGAGATGATACGGTGTATCCTAGGGCCATCACCATGGACCCTTCATCGCCTCACCAAGTGCCCAAAGGACCCATGACTAGAGCCCGTGCAAGAGCTCTCGAGACCGAGGTGACCTCGCTCCTCTCTTTACATCTTCCGGATTCACTTGAGACGCGGCTTCTACCTTCATCAGAGACTCTATGCATACTCAGGTATTTGGACGAAGGCCGCGGGACAGGTCTACATGATGCTCAAGAGGACAGGCCCGACAAGTGCTCGAGACAAGAAGAAGGAATGCTGAAGATGCTACAGGCACCGGACGTCCGGCCTGCACCGGACGACCGGCGACTCCCAGGCACCGGACGACCGGAAGACACCGGACGTCCGGCCTCTCCCAGACGACCGGACGACCGGAAGCCACCGGACGTCCGTGACTTCGGCAACAGAAGCTAAATAGCGGAAATCCGAGGATTACCGGACGTCCGGTCCCTCCGGAACCACCGGACGTCCGGTAACCCACGGACGTCCGCTACGACGGCGACCACCCTTGTACTATAAGTACTGTTGACTCTCCTCCGTTAGACTCAGCTGTGGTTTAGCTCATTTCTCAGACTTGTGTGGATTTCTCCCACGAGACGGTGCGCCTCTACGGAGAAGATCCACTACGGATTCAGGACCTCCTTCATCGGAGAAGATCCCCAGGGATATCAAGACCTCCTCACGGAGAAGACTATCTTTGTATCACCGGTGTTGACTTTGGATCATGTATCTCAACCTTGTATCGCGAATCTAGTGCTTGTGTGATTATCTTCGTGTTGATTGAGTGTTTTCCTCTTGTGTTTTCCCCATCTTTCCCTTGTAATTCCCCGTGTTCATCGTGTGCCAACCTCCAAACGTGAAAGATCCGCTGATTAGGGTTCCACCCTGCATCAACAGCGGAAGGGATAACGATGCAGCGGCGACGTGACTAATGTGAACAGAACTCGAAACTCTAACGAACTAGACACTAAGACCAGCAACTCGACACGACGATGCAACCGATAATTCAATAATGCGAACAATGAAAAGAAAATTCCAAAGGCTCAGACTGGCTTGGACAAAGGATGAATAGATCTAACTTCTTTTTGTAGTTTTTCTTGGACAATAGGTAAGAAAATAAATCTAATCTAGGAATAACTGGAAATTCTCACCGAGCAACCTGAAAACTGATACCACTTGATAGAGGCGAGGGGCCCGATCTTTCGATGAGATGATAACTATCGATTTGGTGGAGACGACTTTGACGATCCGACTACAAACGTGCACGACGTTGCGCCTTAGCAATCGCTAAACCAATCTCCAGGGGTTACTGACAATGCCAGAAGCACGATCAGCCTGACCACAAAGGTCTATTCCTGCATGCAATCGAAGAACAAGCAAGAATATGATAAAGCAATCTGAATATTGCAAATATAAATGATGTATTGATAAAGGTGGGGATCCGTAAGCGGTCTTGGTCTGGTCGTTGGACACAAACGAAGTACACGAAGTTGCAATAGCTAACTTTTGACTAAACAAATCCCTAAAAAAAAGCTACTAGATGGATCTACTTATATAGGAGCAAGGGGTGGCGGCCAAGGAGGTGAAAGGAGATCCCAAGGCAGCCTAAAACTAACCCTAGGTCGTACAAGGCTCATGGGCCCAAGTGGAGGTGATGTAACACCTTTGGACTTGTAGTTTGACTCGGATTCTGCTGCAGCGTCAGATTGTTTCGTCGGAATCTCAACGCTCCGGACGAATTTGAAGGTGAATCCAATTGGGTTGGAAAGTGTATGAAATATAGTTTCCAACAAAAAAAGAATCACCCAATTCGGAGTCCGTATGAAGGAGTTCTTGCCGTTTTGAGTCAGGTATGTCTGTTCAATCCGAATCTGGATGCAGAACGTGAGAGACTTGGACTCTATCTTCTCTTGGCCCAAAAGTGACGTGAGAGAACTTTTTAAACAGCACCTAAACTTCCCTTTTTCCCTTATCTTCATATGTGGATTGTACAAATGTCCCATACACCTGGAATTAGACATGACACAAAAGTCTGTGAAGTATTTTTGTTCTGGATGACATAAATAAATTGTTGCATAATTTGCATTAGAAATCACCTCACAAATATACATGTATGCAATATTTTTGGTCGTATCCAAGGTAGTCATGTCCTCATCACGAGGAGTATCTCGAATGGGAGCGCTTAATGGACGACTACCTCATGCTACATCAAGTTCGTTCCGAAGATCAAGTGAAGTACGCCACAGGAACTTCCATGACTTCACGTTGACATGGTGGTTTCACACACCTTCGGAGGACTATGACAGGAGTTAGCCCAAGACGAAGTGAGCTTTGCGACGATAGTTCGTGCCTCCCACCTACACGGAACATCTTCTACGCCAATTGGAGAACACCATCCAAGGATCCAAGTCCATCGACGAGTACTTCAAGGTCATGAAGAATGCCTTGCGACAAGCCGGCATGGACTACCCCATTTTGATGAAGTTCCACATCATGATGGGATTGAACAACGACATCTCCAAGACTATATTCCTCGAGAACTACAAGTCCCTCGACGACAACTACATTGGTGCTCTCAAGGCGGAAAAAGAACTCATGAAGGCCAAGGTTTCTCCACCGCACGCACACTTCTCGAAGACCAAGCTCCAAGATGGCGAGCATGACGCTAGTACCACCATGATGTCCAAGCCCAACGAGCTCCAAGACGACGCTCCCATGTTAGACTACACCACCATCCATCTTTGTTAAATTGATGATGCCGAGTCTTGATAGAGGCAAAGGTGTCCCGTCTTTCGATGAGATGGTGGCTATCGTTTGGATGAAGTCGACTTTGACGATCCGACTACGAACGTGCGTGGACGTCGCGCCTTAGCAATCGCTAAACCAACTCCGAGAGGTTATTGACCACGCCGGAGCACGATCAACCTGACCACGAAGGTCTGTTTCATGCAGGCAAACGAAGAACAAGCAAGAAACTAAGATTGCAATATGGATATTGCGAATATAAGAGGAAAGCTTTATTGATCAAGGTGGGGTTCTGTGACGCCTTGGTCTGGTCGTTGAACACAAACGAAGTACGCGAAGTTGCTGCTATGGCGAACTTTTAATCTAAACAAAACCCAAAGTCTAAACGACGCCCTAAGGGCTGTATATGTGTCAGTTGGAGCTGTGGGTGTAGCCTTGTTTGTGATGTCCTCATCATCCTCCCCTTCTTGAATTGAAGTCGTCCTCGACGGAAGCTCATCTTCCTCACCCAAGTAAGGCTTCAAATCTGCAATGTTAAATGTGGGACTAACCCCAAAATCTGCAGGCAGCTCAACTTTATATGCATTATCATTTATTTTCTCTAACACCTTGAAAGGACCATCAGCACGTGGCATTAGCTTTGACTTGCGCAAATTAGGAAACCTATCCTTACGCAAATGTAACCAAACAAAATCTCCAGGTGCAAAGACAACACGTTTTCTACCCTTATCTCCAACAAGTTTATATTTAGCATTCATGCGCTCTATATTTTCCTTAGTTAACTCATGCATTTTTAAGATCAATTCAGCACGTTGTTTAGCATCAAAATTAACCTTCTCCGAAGATGGAAGAGGCAACAAATCAATAGGTGCACGAGGTAGGAAACCATAGACAATTTCAAAAGGGCACATCTTAGTAGTAGAATGCAACGAACGATTATAAGCAAATTCAATATGAGGCAAGCATTCTTCCCACATTTTCTTATTATTCTTCAAAACAGCCCTAAGCATAGTAGACAAAGTTATGTTGACTACTTCAGTTTGTCCATCAGTTTGGGGGTGACAAGTAGTACTAAAAAGCAGTTTAGTCCCCAACTTAGCCCATAAACATCTCCAAAAGTGGCTAAGAAATTTAGTATCACGATCTGAAATAATAGTATTTGGCACACCATGCAAGCGAATAATTTCACGAAAGAACAAATCAGCAACATTAGCAGCATCATTGCTTTTATGACATGGTATAAAGTGTGCCATCTTCGAGAACCTATCCACGACAACAAATATGCTATCCCTCCCCTTCTTTGTTCGAGGTAAACCCAAAACAAAGTCCATAGATATATCTTCCCAAGGAACACTAGGGACAGGCAAAGGCATATATAAACCATGAGGATTGAGTCGTGACTTAGCTTTTTGACATGTAGTGCAGCGACCAACAAAACGCTCAACATCCCGTCGCATCTTTGGCCAAAAGAAATGTGTAGCAAGTACGTCCTCCATCTTCTTCACGCCATTAATCCTCCTCCATGTGCCTCCTGCAACAACAAAAGACGAACAGAGCTAGCTGGAATGCATAGCTTGTTAGCACGAAACACAAATCCATCATTAACGACGAACTTGTTCCATGTTCTCCCTTCTTTACAATTCTGCAATACATCTTTAAATTCAGCATCATGCACATATTGATCTTTGATGGTCTCCAAACCAAATATTTTAAAGTCAAGTTGTGAAAGCACAGTATAACGACGAGACAATGCATCAGCAATAACATTTTCTTTTCCCTTCTTGTGTTTAATAACATAAGGGAAAGTCTCTATGAATTCAACCCATTTAGCATGTCTACGGTGCAGTTTTGCTTGACTTTTAATGTGCTTCAAAGATTCATGATCAGAATGTATAACAAATTCTTTGGGCCATAAATAATGTTGCCATGATTCCAAAGTCCGAACAAGAGCATATAATTCCTTATCATAAGTAGAATAATTCAGACTAGGCCCACTCAATTTTTCAGAAAAGTATGCAACAGGTTTACCATCTTGTAATAACACACCTCCTGACCCAATTCCACTAGCATCACATTCAAGGTCAAAAGTCTTATTAAAATCAGGAAGTTGGAGTAAAGGAGCATGTGTCAACTTATCTTTCAATACCGTGAATGCTTCTTCCTGTGCAGTACCCCAAACAAAAGGCACATCCTTCTTTGTAAGCTCATTGAGAGGTGCAGCAATGGTGCTGAAATCTCTCACAAAACGCCAATAGAATCCAGCGAGGCCAAGGAAACTCCTCACGTGTGTGACCGTTTTGGGCTGCGGCCAACTCTCAATAGCTTCAATCTTGGCTTTATCAACCTCAATTCCCTGTGGAGTAACAACATAGCCAAGAAAAGAGACTCGGTCGGTGCAAAAGGTGCACTTTCCAAGGTTACCAAACAAACGTGCATCACGTAGAGCAATAAAAACAACACGTAAATGTTCCAAATGTTCCTCCAAAGATCTGCTAAAAATCAATATATCATCAAAGTATACTACCACAAATCGTCCAATGAAAGCACGTAAAACTTCATTCATTAATCTCATGAAAGTACTAGGTGCATTAGTTAACCCAAAAGGCATGACTAACCACTCATATAATCCAAACTTAGTTTTAAATGCTGTTTTCCATCCATCTCCCATTTTCATACGAATTTGATGGTATCCACTACGCAAATCAACTTTGGAGAAAATTGTAGAGCCACTCAATTCATCAAGCATATCATCTAGCCTAGGAATAGGATGACGATAACGAATAGTAATATTATTAATGCCTCTACAATCAACACACATACGCAATGTACCATCCTTTTTCGGCACTAGAATAATAGGAACAACACAAGGACTAAGGGATTCACGTATATTATCTTTGTCGAGTAGCTCCTGTACTTGACGCATAATCTCCTTCGTCTCTTCTGGATTGGTACGGTATGGTGCGGGGTTGGGTAGCGATGCACCGGGAATTAAGTCAATCTGATGTTCAATCCCTCGAATAGGTGGTAATCCCGGTGGCACGTCTTGTGGAAAGACGTCGGCGAACTCCTGCAAAATGTTAGTGACAGCAGGAGGCAAAGAGGAAGGCACGTCCTCGAATGAAAATAATGCCTCTTTGCACACAAAAGCATAGCATAGCTCATCAATATCAGATTTGGTGGCAAATAAACATGCACTTTTCAATTTAATTTCAGAAGCAATAGTAGATGGTTTATTATTAGGCTTCATTTGTTGCTCAAATTCTTTTGCCACAATATGATTTTCACTCTTATGTTTCTCCTGTTTTGCTTTATTAGCTCTATTAATATCATCTTTCAAAATGGAATTAGGAGTCATAGGAAGCAAAGTAGTATTTTTATCCTTATGAACACGAGTATACTGATTGTTTCTACCATGGTGTACAGAATTTTTATCAAATTGCCATGGTCTACCAAGTAATAAGGAACATGCTTGCATAGGTACCACATCACAATCAACATAATCAGCATATGTAGAGATACTAAAATGCACACGAACAGTACGTGTTACCTTAACCTTGCCGCTGTTGTCGAACCATTGGATGTAGTAAGGATGTGGATGTGGTCTTGTGGTGAGAGATAGCTTCTCCACCATCTCCATGCTAGCCAAGTTATTGCAACTCCCTCCATCTATGATCACGCGAATAGAACGTTCCTTCACAACTCCCTTTGTATGGAACAAATTATGCCTCTGATTTTGCTCAGCTTGTGTAACCTGCACACTCAAAACACGTTGAGCAACTAAACATTCATACCAGTCAGCATCTTCAGGAGCCATGTATTGCGTCTCATGATCAGAATCGTCTCCGCCGTGTTCTTCACGTGTAATAAGAGCCAAAGTTTCTTCATCATAGTCACTAGCGGATTCATATCCACCATCCTCAGTAGCAATCATCACACGCTGACATTTGCAATCTCTCGCAAAATGTCCTCTTCCCTTACAACGACGACAAATAATATCACTGGTGTGCCCTGTTGATGCCATGGAAGAAGAAGAACTCTGTGCAGGCCCAATAGGTGTGCTCTTGGCAGATAATGGTGGCTGTGCCTGCTTCCTTGTATCATGGCTGGAGGTAACAGCTGATGGAGGTGTCGGTGCAGTAGAATGTGTGGAAGTAGAGGATGCACGCGGTGTCCATGATGAAGGTCGACCTGCAGAAAAGTTAGTCCGCGCCAATGCCTATCGATCCTGCACTTCACGTTCAGCTTTACAAGCAAGATGGAATAAACGAGTGATATTAGTATAATCCTTATACTCAGAATGGTCTGAATCTCTCTATTTAATCCACCCATAAAATGTGCAAGCATAGCTTCATTCTCCTCAACAATACCACATCTAATCAGGCCAATTTGTAATTGCTGATAATATTCTTCTACAGAATTTTTTCCTTGTCTTAAGCGCTGCAGTTTTTGAAGTAATTAACGTTGATAATATGGTGGAACCCAACGAGTACGCATAGCAGTTTTCAAAGCAGCCCAAGTAGCTGGAATAGGATATAATCTACAATGTTCAGACCACCAAACACATGCAAAACTAGTGAAAGCACAAACAGCAGCAGGAACACGTCTCTCCTCGGGATAATGTAAACATGTAAAACGTTGTTCAGTTTCTAACTCCCAAGTAAGATATATATCAGGAACATATCTACCCTCAAATGGTGGAATATTCAATTTCAGTTTAGGAAAATGGTCATGTACCTCAGGTGGTGGTGCAGCCCTACCGTTGCGATGATATGCATGAGGACGACCAGGTGGTGGTGGTGCTGGTTGTTGCATGTAGTTCTGATTTTGGTCAACCTCATCCTCGTTATGGTCCTCCACCTCTGCAGTAGCAGCAAGAGCTACAGAAACATCAACAGCAGCACCAGAAGCTTGACCAAGCTCAAGGGGAACGCACTGTGCTCATCCCACTTGATTTGGAAGGCGATGTTGTTGTTGTTGTTGTTGTTGTTGTTGTAGAGGTGGGACAGCTGCAGCAGCCGGTGGTGGTGGAAGACGCGAAAGCAATTCAGCAAACTTGTTATCCAGCTTTGTTTCAAACGTCTTCTCCATGGCCTTGTCCAATGTGTTTAGCAGATCTTGCACCTGTACACTCATCATTTGCTGAAACTTATTATGAAGCTCCTTGTTCGTCAAGTTCTCCCAGTCAGTCTCGTCGACTTGTGATCCTGGCATGGTTAGCAACAATAGAAACACACAAGAATATAATCCTACAGACTACTAACAAGTGGTGGTGGTGGCGGGTGTCACAAATCCGTCAAGTAAATCTCAAATTCTTACCAGTTCTTCCCCAGCAGCAGGCGGTGATCGGCAACCGATGTAGTCAAAACTCTCAAAGCTTGGATAGAGCGATTACCAGGGAGAGTCAAACGCACGATGTAGATGTATGTGGAGCTGGAAGGCTTATAATATGGTAGCCAAAAGGGTCAGCAATAATCAATTCAGAGATGCAAAGGTGAATAAACGCTCAACGACGGTACTGTGCTGGTCCTAGGCTAGACCGTACTAGAGACGCGAGCCTAGAACACTAACAAAATCACGGCGCTGCACGTAGTCAAGGGGAAAGCACACACTGGAATTATTATTTTCGGAATCAGGGCAGCGACGACGAAAAAATGCGGTAAAAAACAGTATGGTGGCACGTGTCTCAAAAGACTTAGAAAAGCCCAAAAATAGGATAGGGAAAAAATATTTTCACCTGTCGAAATTTTGTCCTAAAAACTACCCGGGGGTCTCCAGACCTTTTTTTTTCGAGACCTACGCAGGCAAGGAAACACACATCCGAAACCTAGATGGATTTCGAGAACAAACCTAATATGAAAAAGACTCGGATTGGTGGTGGATATATGGTGGTAGGATATGGCAGCGGTGGTAGGTTATGGCAGCGGTGGTGGTATATGGATAGGGATTGGTGGTGGTATATGGATACGGATCGGTGGTGGTATATGGCAGTAGCGATGAAGATGTTGCGACGGCGGTATGACAACTTATGACCAGAACTCGAAACTCTAAAAGACTAGACGCTAAGACCAGCAACTTGACATGACGATGCAACCGCAAATTCAACTAAGCAAACACGGAAAAGATTATGCAATGGCTCAGACTGGTTCGGATATGATGAACTAACCCTAATTTTTTTTGGCTTTTTCGTGGACTGTAGGTATGAAGAACAGACTCGATCTAATCTACGAAAACTGTAAAATCTCACCGAGCAACCTGGAAATCTGATACCACTTGATAGAGGCAAAGGTGTCCCGTGTTTCGATGAGATGGTGACTATCGTTTGGATGAAGTCGACTTTGACGATCCGACTACGAACGTGCGTGGACGTCGCGCCTTAGCAATCGCTAAACCAACCCCGAGAGGTTATTGACCACGCCGGAGCACGATCAACCTGACCACGAAGGTCTGTTTCCTGCAGGTAAACGAAGAACACGCAAGAAACTAAGATTGCAATCTGGATATTGTGAATATAAGAGGAACGCTTTATTGATCAAGGTGGGGTTCTGTGACGCCTTGGTCTGGTCGTTGAACACAAACGAAGTACGCAAAGTTGCAGCTATGGCGAACTTTTAATCTAAACAAAACCCAAAGTCTAAACGACGCCCTAAGAGCTGTATATGTGTCAGTTGGAGCTGTGGGTGTAGCCTTGTTAGTGATGTCCTCATCAAGTCTACTTCGACTCTTTTTCAACATTGCACGGCAACCACTACGACTATAGAGCCATTCGAGGACCAAGCTTTGGAGGCGAATGTCACGGTGACGAGCACGGACGATGCTTCCATCTTTGGAGGCGAGAGTGATGATGTACCATCTTCAGCCTTCATCCACGGCAATGATTATGAGATGGTTGAACATGGGATTTTCCCTTCGACCACGGTGATGTATGATGACTTGAGTGACATTTTCCACCATATTGAGAGTGAGAGTGACTTCATCACTAGCCCCATATATGATGAGCTGCCCAAATTCCCATGTGAGAAGAGACACAACCCCCACCACTTGAGTGAGATGAGTAACTCCACCATATGTGAGTTTGAGTGCACCTATTTTGAGGCAGTGAGTGAGCCACCACATAGAGAGAGTGAGATAGTTAATAGGTCATGTGAGGCCACATTCAACACTAACGACTTGACCTCTACCTCTATTGTGTCTCTCATTTGGTGCTAGGTCCCATTTATGATGGCGGGCCGATTCTCGACGACTTCGTCCTTCCATTGGACAAGACGATGGCCATGGTGGAATATGATGCACCCCCACATGATCCCATCAAGATGAAGATGATGAGCACCATTTGGTCTTTCCCACGTCACCAACACCACATGACTGGAGTGACAAAGGTAACAAAGGTGAAGGTGATGCTCTCGTCGCACTAGTGGACCATGTTAACATTGATTGCTTACATGATGTTGGTCCACCGATTGCCATGATTCATTCTAGTATGATTTCCCCATATGATTTAACCACTTATGATGAGTTTTATGATTGCTATTTGGAGTCTATTAGTTGTGATGCCATGTTGCATAGGATTTCTTCTGACAATTCTCTTGGTCACATCATGTTTGACAACCTGCTTGACTTGTCGTATTCTATGCATGAGATCAATAATATGTCACATTTGCAATCTCATCGTAGTGACTATGCACATGCCATTAAAATAAACCCAATTTGCACATATGGCATAGATGACAAGCCCATGGTTATCGGCATTTGTTTTTCTTGTGATGATATCTCATATGCCATGCCATGAACACCTAGCTTCGGATATGCATTGTTCTGGAGATTGTTCCACTTCTCCATATTATGCATTCGATATTGCTCATGAGGAGACCCCCATAGTTTCCTCATACATTTTAGGAGATTTCGACCCATCCCATCCCTTGCATGATCCCCATGCTTGTATGCACAATATGCTCCCCATGAATGAAAATTATATTTATTTGCCTTTTACGTGTATGCTCAATTTGCATCCCCATCGTATTACACATAACAACTATTCTTTCATGATGGATGACATATTTCTCTATCGTGCGTCAAATCTCTTTGAGCGATGCTTATCTTGTGCTAACTCACACGTGCACATACACATCATGATGGATGATGTGTACATTTACCACAAGCACAATTTCTTCGGTTTGTGTCTCTTTTGTGTAGGTAACCATACTTACTCTTCAACCTCGCAAGACCACGAGTTGACGAAACGAGCTCTAGAGAGCAATGATGACTTAGGATTCCGTGGATTGTCTTTCCCACTGTTCCCTTTGCGCAAAGACTTCGCGCATCTCTTCTACATGGCTCTCACATGGTTGTGGCTTATTGTCCATAATGTGTAATGCAAAGTGAACATGGCACATTATGATATGCTCATTCCTATGCCTTAGCCAAGCATTTGTGACCCATGCTTTGCATTACACATTATGATCGGTTCTACTACTTGTATGTGTGTTTGCAAGCTTGGTGGGGATGTTGCTTGTTATTGTCATGTATGCTTTGTGCCACACGCTTATGATGATATTTTGGCCATGATTTGCTTTCGTGCTTGTGATATGTCGTGTGCATTTCTTATGACTACTATTTGCTCACATGACATGATTGCTATGAACTCATCTAGTGTGTTGCATCTTCGCTCCACTAGTTTGCACAACATGATTGATATGCTTGCTTATGTTGCATCACCGATGATTCATACTTGCTCCTTTCACGCGGTTGATTTCAACCATTGCCATGCTTTGCACATGATTACCATCGCTTCTTGTCATATATCTCCATATGGTGTATCTCTCATGCTAGATTTGCCATGTATTGAGTACAACAATGATCTTAGTCTTGATAATGAGATTGCCCCCATAGCATTCTTGCACATATTTGGAGATTTTCACATATTACTTGTGAAGCATGCTTGTCTTACCTCTTTCCATCATATGCCTAGTGACATGAAAATAGCCATTATTGCATCCTATTATTCATGCACTTGTGCTTCTAATGGTTATGTGCAAGAGAATAGAACCATCATGATGGATGGTGTGTTTATCTACCATGCACATAGGTTCTTCCTTTTGTTGTGTGCATGTGTAGGATACTTGGACTTCGTGTCGACTTCCACTTCACGTGAGTTGACCATTCGAGCTCTTGAGGGTGAACCACCTTCTACTACTACGCTTCTACATCGCACTTGCTTGTGCTTCGGCATTGTGACGAATGCATAAGGACATGGTTTCAAGGTGATATCCTTCTGTTTCGAGAACCCAAAAACCATGAGCAAGAATATTGTGGATCATACTACATGTGTTGTTTGCACCATGAGACTTATTTGTCATCTTGGACCCCTTGATCGCGCACATGTTAGTGATATTACTTTCATTCATGATAGCCACATTGACATGCCTCATGTTATATATGCCTTGTGTGTTGCATCCAATTCGTGGATTACTTGTCCCTATCATATGCTGGGTTGCAACAATGTCATCTGTTGTAGGGTGGAACCCTAGGTGGAGATCTTTCACGAATTGGAGGGGAATCCCCAAGAACAAGAGGAGCACAAAGGGAAGAACACAAGAGAAACACTCAAGAACAAGCCCAAATCACACATCCACTAGACTCACAAACACATGAGATCCACAAGATACAAGAACAATCAAAGGGAAATAAGATACATGGTAGAGTTCATCCCAATCCTATGAGGAGAGAGGTCTTGATAATCCACA
This sequence comes from Secale cereale, assembly GCA_902687465.1. NCBI lineage: Eukaryota > Viridiplantae > Streptophyta > Magnoliopsida > Poales > Poaceae > Secale > Secale cereale. Next base: position 361,754,381 of record LR738712.1, on the reverse strand, counting down.
AGGATTCTTCTCCCTTAGGAGGTCTTGCATCCACTAGGGATCCTCTCCAAGGTGGAGGTCTTGGCCTCCAATGGAGTAGTCTCTCTCTCTCTCAAGAGGAGAAGGTAGGAGCAAAGCTCACATACAAATGAGCTATCATATTTGCTAAACCTAGAAATGAGGTGAAGGTGGTATATTTATAGTCTAAGCCACGAAGGGGTAAGTGGCGTGGGATACCAGGCCAAAGGCCGACGGTTGCGCACAGGCAGGGCGGTAGTACCGGAACCTCGGGCGGTAGTACCGCTTGGGAGCGGTAGTACCGCTTGTAAGCGGTAGTACCGCCCGTTCCGGACTGGACAGGCCATTCTCTTCCATCTTCACTTCCACGCTTCCCTCGCGGCTGGTGTAGGCGTTCCTTGGCGCTTGCGCTCCTCCTCGCCGTCCGTGAAGCTCCGACAATACCTATGCATGCACACGAGTGGAGTGTCAAGTAGTATACCATCCTCGAAGGGGTCAAGTGAGCACGTGTAAAGGAGAAGATTCACCTTTATGTATGAGAAGTAGATGGCGCACGTGTCACTTGCGAAATGGGCTCTTGACATGGTGATGTCCGTAGGATGCTCCTCATAATCCCCTCCCCCTTGGGAAAGATCCGACCTCGGATCGAGAACCAAATCACCATGGGAAAGAGATGGTGTCGCCGTGTAGAAGTGGATGATCACCAAGTACTCATCATCTTGAAGCTCAAAGTTGTCTCTCTCCAATGTCGCACCGTCTAGTGATTCCTTCAAAAGGAGCAAGAACAACAAGCACTTGGAAAAACAAATGTGGTTAGCATTAGTGCAAAACCAAGCATTCAAGAGGTGATTCACCCAACAAGTGTTGTCATCAAGCATAGCATAGGGTGTGACAAAGGGTTGTGGCATGGCATTTAAGCACATCAATTGAGCACAATCAAGGTCATCATGGAAACAAGCATCTAAATGTGAGGTAGAGATGCACATATGTGTGACAAGAGAATAAGCATCTACCTCAAAGTCATAGCAAGCATGCAGAAAGCGCTCAATGAAAGGTCTATGGTAGGCATACAAATCATTCACAACTCCAAAGAAAATGAAGTGTCTAAACACAAGGGTCAAGTGCAAGACAATCCGAGCATAATGTGCATAGGGTGATGCGGAGCATCCCGAGGTCATCCCCATGGACCCTCCTTCACCTCCTCAAGTGCCTCAAGGACCAATGACTCGTGCTCGTGCTAGAGCTCTCGAGACCGAGGTGACGTCGCTCCTAGCCCTACTTCCAAACGAATCTTGCGAGACATGGTTGCTACCTCAGACGGATGTGCTTTGTGTGCTCAGGTGTGAAGAAGACCACATTGGAGAAGGGCATGAAGACGGACAAGTCCCCAAGTTCACGGACGAGTTGATGCATCGAGAAGGGCAGAAGGAAGCTCCAGGCCCCGGACATCCGGCCCCCTGGCCCGGACATCCGGCCCCTGGGCAATCATCTACAAAAGGCCAACAGACGACGCTACAGGGCCCGGACATCCGGCCACGGCCCGGACATCCGGCCAAGCATGGCCCGGACATCCGGCCTCGGCCCCGGAAATCCGGCGCCTCTGTCCAGAGAGCACCCGAGGCTCGACCGCTCCAGCGCGGACATCCGGCCCCTCGCCCCGGACATCCAGCGCCCCGCGAAGCCCCAGACATCCGGCCCCTGATATGCCTGCGCGCAACACTTGGGCCGAGGCCCGTGTACCCATTCGCTCCGTACACTATATATACTCCTTTCCCCATACCGTTTAGGGTTAGCTGTTGGATAGCTCATTTTTCAGACTTGTGTGGATTCTCTCCCAGGAGACCGTGCGCCTCTACGGAGAAGATCCACCACGGATTCAAGGGCTCCACATCGGGGAAGATCCTACGGGATAACCAAGACCTCCTCACGGAGAAGACTATCCTTGTACCACCGTCGTTGACTATGGACCGTGTATCGCACTATGTATCGTGGATTTAGCACTTGTGTGATCATCTTTGTGTTGATTCGAGTGTTTCCTCTCGTGTTTTCCCCGTTTTCCTCCTTGTGTTCTCCGTGTTCATCGTGGGATACTCTCCAAACGTGAAAGATCCGCTGATTAGGGTTCCACCCTACATCATCTTGGTATCTGAGCATAGGTTGATCACGATTTTGGAGCCCCACACCCCGTCTTCTAGCTTGTTTTCGTTATGTTTTTCCCAATTTCGAAAAATCCCCACAAAAATAGCCCCAATTTTTTTTTGTGATCTGTTGATTTGGCAAGATTTTGTTGAATTTGTTCCATGGATTTGCTGTACCACGAGTGGATCCAGCTTTTCCTCCACTTTTCCCCAATTTTCATCCGCAAAATCCGACGAATTTTGGCCCCAAAACCACCGATTGCAAAGAGTTCTTCGTGGCCTCGGGCACCCTGGACATCCGGCCCGTGCCCCGGACATCCGGCCCGGCCCGGACATCCGGCCTCCCGCAGCCAATTTTCCCCACTCCACCCCACCTTGCACTCCTCCACCGCCATTTTCGTTCGGCAACCCACCCAACCTTCCGCATACCACCACCACTTCCGCAACCACCATCGCTTAACCGCTCCGAGTGAGAAAAGTTTGTCTCCATTTGCCTTGGATACTTGAGTTGTGGTTTCACCGTTTCCTTGGATGTTTAGGCTACCTTGGAACGGCAAGACATCGACAACACCACCCCTCAACTTCGGCAAGGACGGTAACATCGACGACACTTTGTTCATTCTACCTTGCAATTGCTTTGTCACCCTATGAACCATCTTTGCGTAGCTTTCCCATCGAGACTAGCCATTTGAGTATTGCCGGGCCACGACACTTGTGCACATTAGTGATACTCGTAGATATTGCATACTACATCATCATATCTCCGTGTGACACAAGAGTGTCCCGCATACACAATAGCTACCTTGATCCGAGAAGCATGCATATGTGCCCAAAGAAAGAGCTCACAAGCTTTTAAGCAAAAGAGCCAACCAAAGCAAAGATACAATAGCATCATACGCTTTGCATCAAAGGAGATCATACATCATAGCAACATCATCTTGTGCTCAAGCATCGGCACATCATACACTCATAGCATACTTGTGATAGATAGTCGTTACGTTTTGCCTCTTATAGGTCGTGCACAAGTGCGTATCCGCCTATTAAGCAATCTGATGTAGGGTGGAACCCTAATCAGCGGATCTTTCACGATTTGGAGAGTGTCCCACGATGAACACGGAGAACACAAGTAGAAAGACGGGGAAAACACAAGAGGAAACACTCAAATCAACACGAAGGTAATCACACAAGCGCTAGATCCACGATACATAGTGCGATACATGATCCATAGTCAACGATGGTGATACAAGGATAGTCTTCTCCGGGAGGAGGTCTTGGAATCCCGTAGGATCTTCCCCGATGTGGAGGCCTTGAATCCATAGTGGATCTTCTCCGTAGAGGCGCACGGTCTCATGGGAGAAATCCACACAAGTCTGAGAAATGAGCTAAACCACAGCTACCTCAAAAGGAGGGAAGTCAACGGGTATATATTACACAGATAGGCACCGTCGGGGCGGACGTCCGCTGGTTACCGGACGTCCGGTGGTTCCGGAGGGACCGGACGTCCGGTAATCCTCGGATTTCCGCTATTTAGCTTCTGTTGCCGTTGTCACGGACGTCCGGTGGCTTCCGGTCGTCCGGTCGTCTGGATAGGCCGGACGTCCGGTGTCTTCCGGTCGTCCGGTGCCTGGGAGTCGCCGGTCGTCCGGTGCAGGCCGGACGTCCGGTGCCTGTAGCATCTTCAGCCTTCCTTCTTCTTGTCTCGTGTACTTGTCGGGCCTGTCATCTTGACCATTGTGCAGAGCTGTCCCGTGGCCTTCGTCCAAGCACCTGAGTATGCACAGAGTCCCTTATGAAGGTAGAAGCCATGTCTCAAGTGAATCCGAAAGATGTAGAGAGAGGAGCGAAGTCACCTCGGTCTCGAGAGCTCTTGCACGGGCTCGAGTCATTGGTCCTTTGGGCACTTGGTGAGGCGATGGAGAGTCCATGGGGATGACCTTGGGATGCTCCGCATCATCTCCCCTCTCTTGGGAAAGATCCGACCTCGGATCGAAATCTTCATCACCATGGAAAGGAGAAAGATCCTTGACGTTGAAGGTGTCGCTCACGGAGTACTTGTCTCGAGGGAGGTCGATCTTGTAGGCGTTGTCGTTGTAGCGAGCTAGCACCTTGAAGGGTCCGTCGGCGCGAGGTAGAAGCTTGGACTTGCGCTCGTGTGGGAAGCGGTCCTTGCGAAGATGAAGCCAAACAAGATCGCCCGGTTGGAACACCATTGGTGCCTTGTTGACGTTGAGCTTGGTGGCGAGACGTTGGACTTGGCGCTCGATCATTGCCCTTGTATCTTCGGGCACCTTCTTGAGATAGCTTGCTCGAGCACTTGCGTCCATGTTGATGCGCTCTTGTAGAGGTAGAAGTAGAATGTCCAATGGAGACAACGGATTGAAGCCGTAGACAACCTCGAATGGCGACTTGCCGGTGGTCGAATGTCTTGCGCGGTTGTAGGCGAACTCGGCGATGGGCAAGCAATGCTCCCATTCCCGGATGTTCCTCTTGATCAACACACGAAGAAGAGTGGAAAGCGTGCGGTTCGTCACCTCCGCCTGGCCGTCCGTTTGTGGATGGTATGCCGAAGAAAAGAGTAGCTTGATTCCGAGCTTGGCACATAGTGTTTTCCAAAAGTAACTCAAGAACTTGACGTCCCGGTCCGACACGATCGTTTTGGGCACGCTGTGTAGACGAAGTATCTCCCTACAAAAGAGAGTTGCAACATGTGAAGCATCGTCGATCTTGTTACAAGGAAAGAAATGAGCCATTTTAGAGAATCTATCTACCACGACATGCACGGAATCTTTGCCGTTTTGAGTCCTAGGCAAGCCAAGTATGAAATCCATGCTTATGTCTTCCCACGGATGGTATGGAATAGGAAGAGGCATGTAAAGACCATGAGATTGAGCTTTGGACTTAGCTTTGCGGCATGTAGAACATCGGTTGGTGAGGCATGAGACGTCCCGAAGCATCTTGGGCCAAAAATAGTTCTTAGAGAGTGTAGCAAACGTCTTGTCGCGTCCAAAGTGTCCCATGAGTCCTCCTCCATGAGATTCCTGCAAAAGGAGCAAACGAAGCGAAGACTCGGGAATGCAAAGTTTGTTAGCTCTCGTAAGATATCCATCCTTGATGTAGTAATGTTCCCAAGAAGTGTGAGTCAAGCACTTAGCATAAGCATTTGCAAAGAAAGGATCATGCTCATATAAATCTTTAATATGCTCAAAGCCAATCACATTCAACTCAAGTTGTGTTACAAGCATGCATTTGCGGGAAAGCGCGTCCGCCACAACATTTTCTTTGCCCTTGATGTATTTGATGACGTAGGGAAAAGACTCAATGAACTCACTCCATTTAGCATGACACTTGTTCAACTTAGTTTGACCTTTGAGATACTTGAGTGTCTCATGGTCCGTATGAAGAATGAATTCATGAGGTCTAAGATAGTGTTCCCAAACACGTAGAACTCTCACCAAGGCATAAAGCTCTTTATCATAGATGGGGTAGTTAAGTTGCGCTCCCGATAGCTTTTCGCTAAAGTACGCAATTGGGCGCTTTCCTTGCATTAGCACGCCACCTATGCCGGTACCACTAGCATCACAATGAATCTCAAACAGTTTGTCAAAGTTTGGTAGGGCTAGAAGTGGTGCGTGCGTGAGCAAGCTCTTAAGCTCATTGAACGCGGTGTCTTGCGAAGGACCCCAAATGAAGGGTGTGTTCTTCTTGCTCAACGCGTGTAGAGGCATAGCAATGGTGCTAAAGTCCTTCACAAAACGTCGATAGAAACCGGCTAGACCAAGGAAACTACGCACTTGCATGAGATTCTTTGGTTGAGGCCAAGTTTTAATTGCTTCAATTTTAGTTTCATCAACGTGAACACCTTGAGAAGACACGACAAATCCTAGAAAGACAACCTTGTCAACGCCAAAAGTGCATTTCTCCATATTAGCATATAATTGTTGTTTGCGAAGTGCTTGCAAAACTAGTTGGACATGGTCAACATGTTCTTCAAGCGACTTGCTAAAGATGAGAATGTCATCAAAGTAAACCACTACAAAGACGCCTATATAGGGTCGGAGAACAAAATGCATAAGACGCACGAAAGTGCCGGGTGCTTCCGATAAGCCCATTGGCATAACAAGCCACTCGTATAACCCGAATTTGGTTTTGAAAGCAGTTTTCCACTCATCACCCTCTTGAATGCGAATTTGGTAGTAGCCACTTTTAAGATCAATTTTGGAAAAAATTGTGGCACCACATAATTCATCAAGCATGTCGTCTAAGCGTGGAATAGGGTGACGGTATCTAACGGTGATAGCATTTATCGGACGACAATCGGAACACATGCGAAAACTTCCATCTTTCTTAGGCACGAGGATAACGGGAACGGCACAAGGGCTTAAGCTTTCACGTACATGACCTTTGTCGATGAGTTTTTGCACTTGCCGTTGTATCTCCTTTGTTTCCTCGGGGTTGAAGCGGTAGGGAGCCTTGTTTGGAAGTGGTGCACCGGGTACGAGGTCGATGCGGTGTTCGATTCCGCGAAGTGGAGGTAGACCCGGAGGTAGCTCATCGGGAAAGACGTCCGAGAATTCCTGCAACAATTGAGACAACACAAAAGGTGGAGGTGGTGAAGTGTTAGTAGGTTTGACTTCCCCTTTGCATAAAAGCACAAGTTGGAAGACGCTCGATGGGTTCTCACACACTTCTCTCATCTCACGTTTGGTGGCCAATAGAACTAGTTGCTTCTTGTCGCTCATCGTGGAGGCGCTCATATTTGGCTTGTGGCTCTCGCTCTCTTTTTGGTGGCTCGCTCTCTCACCATTCTCTCCACGATGGGTGGTAGGTAAAAGCTTGTCGGCGGCTACTTGACTTGGAGTCATTGGTCGGAGCACGAATTCCTTGCCCTTCATCTTGAAGTGATAGTGATTTGTCCGTCCATTGTGTGTGACTCCACGATCATATTGCCATGGACGTCCAAGAATAAGGTGGCACACGGACATGGGTATCACATCACATTCGAGAGTGTCCTCGTAGGCGCCAATCTTGAAAGAGACTTTCACGGTGTGCTCGACTCGAAGAATTCCGGCGTCATTGAGCCACTGGACCTTGTAGGGGTGAGGATGCTTCGTCTTGACCAAATGAAGCTTGTCGCATAGCTCTTCGCTTGCCAAGTTGTGGCAACTTCCTCCATCGATGATAACCTTGACGGAGCGTCCATTGATGCCGACCTTCGTATGGAAAATATGACATCGTTGGCCGTCATCTTGTTGATGTTGGAGTGTCAAGACTTTGGAGACAACAAGGTTGGGGCTTGAGTCATTGTCGCAAAACACTTGATGGTCTTCTTCTTCATTGACTTGGCGATGCATAGCGACATGCTCAAGTGCTTCCATCTCATCATCGCTCATGGAGTCATAAGATCTGTCGTCGTTGATGATCATGGTGCGAACGGTCTTGCACTCAAATGACTTGTGGCCTCGTCCTTGGCACTTGAAGCATTTGATGGAGCTCGTCTTGTTATTGTCTTCGGTTGGAGTTGGAGTTGAGGAAGCTCTTGGCTTGAAGTTGTTGGTAGAAGGTGGACGACTCGATGTAGTCGCATTCTTGTAGCTTGACTTGTCACCGAAGTTTGTAGATGGCTTGGTAGAGGTAGGAGGTGTAGCCGAACTCGTTGAAGCTTGGTTGTAGGAGCCGAAGTTCTTGGAGTTGAACTTGGAGTACTTGTAGTCCTCTTGAACTTGTCGCTCCGCTTTGGTTGCTTGATGTACTAGCTCGAGGAGATTGTTGTATGGTTGGAAGTCCGCAATCTTCTTGATGGGATAGTTGAGTCCATTCAAGAATCTCGCCATAGTTTGCTCGTCATCTTCCGTGATGTTTGCTCGTATCATGGCAATCTCCATCTCCTTGTAGTACTCTTCAACGGACTTGGTACCTTGCTTGAGGAGTTGTAGCTTCTTGAACAAGTCACGATTGTAGTGTGTAGGCACAAAGCGTGCTCTCATGACTTCCTTCATTTGAGCCCAAGTGGTGATAGTAGGTTCGCCTTTTGCTTCTCTTCTCTCTATGATTTGCTCCCACCAAATGAGAACATAGTCTTGGAACTCAAGGGATGCCATTGCGATCTTCTTCTCTTCATCGAAGTTGTGAAGGCGAAAGATCTTGTCAACTTTCAATTCCCATGAGAGATAGTCTTCGGGATCAATGCTTCCGGAGAACTTTGGCATGGTGAACTTTAGCTTGCCATAGCGATGCTCGTCATTGTTTCCTTGCCTATTGGGAGGGCGATCTCGATTTTGGCGGTTTGCCATATCTTGTTGCTCTTGAGGATGTAGATGTTCTTGTTGGAGTTGATGTTCTTGTTGGTGTTGTTGCTCTTGCCGCGCTTGAGGAGGAGCTTCTTCTTGCATTCTTGCTTGATGGCGCCTCTCTTGCATTTCATCGCGAAGGAAATCCTCTTCTTGACGAGTGTGTCGAGTGCGGGCTGCCACATTGCGATGTGCATCTTGTAAAGCATGTTGCGCCTCCATAGCTTGAGCTTCTCGACGTTGTTGTGCTTGGCGGTTAGCCTCGGCGTCTTGTTCTTCTTGATATTGACGTGCTCGCTCTTGTTGTTGTTGGCGTAGTCGTTGCCGTTCTTGTGCTTGCTCAAGTGTAGCTTGGTTTTGACGACGTCGGCTTTCTTGCTCGTCGAATAGCTCTTGTGAACTCTTGTCATGTAGAGGATGCCGGTGGTCATGTCGAGCTTGACGTGCGGCTTGACGAAGAGTGTTGGACGTAGGTGTACTTGAGTCTTGCGTGGAGTCGGAGTGTCGACTTGAGCGGCTTCGTCTTTGAGAAGATGTTGAGGAAGAACGTCGGTTGATTATCAATGTCCGGAGCTCGTTGTATTTAGTAGTCATGTTGGTGTTGATGGTGTCGAATTGTTCTTTTGTCCTCGCTTCAAATTGGCGCGCGTCCTCGGCGACTTGACCAATGTACTCACGCATAGCTTCACTCTCTTGATGTAGAGCTCGTTGGACACCGAATAGATGTAGTTTGGTGACGTAGTTGTTCGCTTCTTGAGGATCGTCGAAGATCGGGTTGGAAGATGTACTTGGCCTATCCATCATCACAAGCAAGTATGTGAGTGGGAGAAAGGAGAAGACAATATCAATGTACCTTAACCGAGGTTGAAAATGGATCAATGATCACTCAATAATGTAACCCGGAAATAGCACTATTGGTATCACTTCGTGTCGATTCTCACACCTACACAAGTAAAGCTTTGAGAGGAGCTTGGTTAGGATGTGGCACAAATTCAATGCAATTGTCAAAGTGACTCAATTATGTTGAAAATGGTTCACAATTTGCTCATGCAACAAGTAGATCACTAGCAAAGGTAGCACACGGAACACACGCACGGATAGATAAATGTGGTTGTGCAACCAAGGATGAGCGAAAATGTGGTAAACCACGGAAAATGCTCGTGTTGCACAACACTAGAGAGACGCTAACCGATTGCTTAATAGGCGGATACGCACTTGTGCACGACCTATAAGAGGCAAAACGTAACGACTATCTATCACAAGTATGCTATGAGTGTATGATGTGCCGATGCTTGAGCACAAGATGATGTTGCTATGATGTATGATCTCCTTTGATGCAAGGCGTATGATGCTATTGTGTTTTGCTTTGATTGGCTCGTTTGCTTAAAAGCTTGTGAGCTCTTTCTTTGGGTACTTATGCATGCTTCTCGGATCGTGGTAACTATTGTGTATGCGGAGCACTCTTGTGGCACACGGAGATATGCAAGATACCAAGATGATGTGGTGTTACTCACAATGATGTAGTATGCAATACCTATGACTATCACTAATGTGCACAATTGTCGTGGCCCGGCAATACTCAAATGGTTAGTCTCAATGGGAAAGCTACGCAAAGATGGTTCATAGGGTGACAATGCAATTGCAAGGTAGAATGAGCGAAGTGTCGTCGATGTTACCGTCCTTGCCGAAGTTGAGCGGTGGTGTTGTCGAAGTCTTGCCGTTCCAAGGTAGCCTAAACATCCAAGGAAACGGTGAAACCACAACTCATGTATCCAAGGCAAAGGGAGACTGATGTAGGGTGGAACCCTAGGTGGCCGATCTTTCACGAAATGGAGGGGATCCCACGATGAACACGAAGAACACGAGAGGGAACACGAGGGAAAACACGAGAGAAACACTCAAACCAACAAGAACAAGTCACACATATGCTAGATCCTCAAAACACAAAGAGATACAAGATCCATGATCAACAAGGGACGATACAAAGGGTAACAGGTTCTTCTCCGTGAGGAGGTCTTGGGGTATCCCGCGGGATCTTCTCCATGAAGGAGGTCTTGAATCCGTGTGGATCTTCTCCGTGGAGGGGCCGCGGTCACTCACAAGGAGATGAACCACTAGATGAGCAAAGCTCTAGGTACCAAATGAGCTATCACTAAGCTAACCCTCACTAGGAGGAGGTGGAGGAGTATATATAGTCTAGGGCCACGAAGGGGTAAGTGGGAGAGGGATACATGGGCCTCTGGCCCGATAACTGTGCGCAGACAGCATGTAGAGGACGTCCGACGGCTACCGGACGTCCGGTGGCTCGCGAGGGTCCGGACGTCCGGAAGTCTTCGGACTTCCGCTATTTTCCTTCTGTCGTCGAAGTCACGGACGTCCGGTGGCCTCCGGTCGTCCGGTCGCCTGGGAGTCGTCGGTCGTCCGGTAGAGGCCGGACGTCCGGAGCCTGTAGCTTTTCCAGCAGCTTCTCTTGATCCTTGTACTTGGTGTCCTCGCCGTCTTGTCCAATGCTCCTAGCTGTTCCATGGCCTCCCTCTTGGTTCCTGGTCATGCATAACACATATATTTGAGGTAGTAGCCATGTCTCACATGTAGAAAGTGGAGGTTCGGAGAGGAGCGAGTGAACCTTGTGTCCAATTGTGTGTAGTTGAGGTCTCGTCGAAGTGAACATGGGGATGATCAAGGGATGCTCCGCATCATCTCCCCTCCCTTGGGAAAGATCCGACCTCGGATCAAAAAGCTCATCACCATGGAAACGGTTGTCGTGGACGGACTTGTAGTTGGACCAAGATGAAGACTTGGCGTAATCCAAGTAGTCCAAGGTGTCGTCGGAGTGGTATACATGCAAGAAGGGCAAACACAAACGACACTCAGAAATACAATGGTTAGCGCACAAGTGTCTATCATGTAAGAATGGGTCCGTGTGACAAATTTGGGCATGGCAAGGCACAAGATGCTTATCGAAAAGATGTACAATGACATGTAAAGCATTCGTGTGATCAAATGCATTTGAGGTGCACACAAAGGTGTTGTGAATGTGATCAATGCAACCATTGTGCAAAATGATGTCATAGTGTGATGGTTTATCAAGAGCATGAACATGGCAATGGATGCTCAATATGTGTATGTTATCATGCAATTGATGGAGGACAAGATGATCATGATATATGAATATGTCATCAAGAAAGATCACAACAAATTTGCTAAGGAAATGCACAAGCGCATATATCATGGATGACATGGGAATACAAGATGCAACAAGGCAATCATAATGTGAGTCAATCCATGCGTAAGATGCAAATTTGTTATGGGAAAGATATGTCCATGGAGCATGGCATGTGAGCACACAATCAACAAATATGAAGGTTTTGGTGCAATGTGTCAAAGGAGTTTTGATATACCAATGCTCGATGTCGTTGTGATGTAGGGTGGAACCCTAGTGGCCGATCTTCCACGAAATGGAGGGGATCCCACGATGAACACGAAGAACACAAAGGGGAATCACGAGGGAAACACTCAAGAACAAGTCCAATCACACATCCACTAGACAATCAAACACACAAGATCACACGGTACATGAACAACAAAGGGAAAGATACAAGGTAAAGTTCATCTCCAAGAGGAGGTCTTGAATCCGTGAAGGATCATCCCGTTTTAGGGGTCTTGAATCCAAGGTGGATCTTCTCCGTAGAGGGGCCGCGGTCTCTCTCGTGGAGTAGATCCGGGATGGATGAGCAAAGCTCTATCTCACATATGAGCTAAATCAATGCTAACCCTAAAATGGTGGAGGTGGAGGAGTATATATAGTCTAGGGCCACGAAGGGGTAAGTGAGGGGCGAAAGGGGTACATGGCCAAAAGGCCCGCGGCTGCACACAGGCAGGGAGCGGACGTCCGCTGGGCACCGGACGTCCGGTAGCTCGGGAGGGACCGGACGTCCAGTAGCTCCCGGACTTCCGGTAATTTCCTGGATTTCGGTTCTGTTGCCGATGTCACGGACGTCCGGTGGCCTCCGTTCGTCCGGTCGCCTGGGAGTCGCCGGCCGGACGTCCGGAGCCTGTAGCTTTTCCAGCAGCTCCGTTTCTTCCGTCTTCTCTTCCATGCTTCCCTCGCGGATGGTGTAGGTGTTCCTCGGCGCTTGCATTCCTCCTCGTCGTCCGTGAAGCTCCGACAATACCTATGCATGCACACGAGTGGAGTGTCAAGTAGTATACCATCCTCGTAGGGGTCAAGTGAACACGTGTAAAGGAGATGATTCACCTTTATGTATGAGAAGTAGAGGTCGCACGTGTCACTTGCCAAACGGACCAATGACATGGTGATGTCCTTAGGATGCTCCGCATCATCCCCTCCCCCTTGGAAAAGATCCGACCTCGGATCGAAAGCCAAATCACCATGGGAAAGAGATAGCGTCGCCATGTTGAACCGGTCGATCACCAAGCACTCATCACTTGAAGCTTGAAATGGGCACTCTCCAATGTCGCACCGTCTAGTGATTCCTTCAAAAGGAGCAAGGACAACAAACACTTGGAAAAACAAATGTGTTTAGCATTAGTGCAAAACCAAGCATTCAAGAGGTGATTCACCCAACAAGTGTTGTCATCAAGCATATCATGTGGTGTGACAAAGGAGTGTGAGATGGCATGTAAGCATATGAATTGAGCACAATCAAGGTCATCATGGAAACAAGCATGTAAATGTGAGGTAGAGATGCACATATGTGTGACAAGAGAGCAAGCATCTACCTCAAAGTCGTAGCAAGCATGCATAAAGCGCTCAATGAAAGGTCTATGGTAGGCATAGGAATCAATCACAACACCAAATAAAATGAAGTGTCTAAACACAAGGGTCAAGTGCAAGACAATCCAAGCATAATGCGCATAGGGTGTAGTGAAAATCGAGTGGCACTCAACACAATAGAAATAGCAATTGTTCATCATGTGTGAGGCAAACAAGTCAATCATGTGACAAGCAATGGGACATGGCATATGTGAAGAGATGATATTGTTGCAACCAAGCACATGATAGGAGCAAGTAATCCACAAGTCGGATGCAACACACAAGGCATATATAACATGAGGCATGGCAATGTGGCTATCGTGAAAGAAAGCAATATCAGTAACATGTGCGCGATCAAGGGGTCCAAGATGACAAATAAGTCTCATGGTGCAAGCAACACATGTAGTATGATCCACAATATTCATGCTCATGGTTTTTGTGTTCTCGAAAGAGAAGGATATCACCTTGAAAGCATGTCCTTGTGCATTCTTCACAATGCCGAAGCACAAGCAAGTGCGATGTAGAAGCGTCGTGGTAGAAAGTGGTTCGCTCTCAAGAGCTCGAATGGTCAACTCACGTGAAGTGGAAGTCGACACGAAGTCCAAGTATCCTACACATGCACACAACAAAAAAAAGAATGTATGCGCATGGTAGATAAACACATCATCCATCATGATGGTTCTCTTCTCTTGCACATAACCATTAGGAGCAAAAGTGCATGAATAATATGATGCAACAATGGCTATATTCATGGCACTAGGCATATGGTGCAAGGAGGTAAAACAAGCATGCTTCACAAGAAATATGTCAAAATCTCCAAATAAATGCGAGAATGCTATGGGGGCAATCTCATTGGCAAGACTAAAATCATGGTTGCGCTCAATGCATGGACAATCATATAGCATGAGAGAGGCAACATGTGGACACATATGACAAAAAGCAATATCAATCATGTCGTGCAAACTAGTGGAGCGAAGATGCAACACACTAGATGAGTTCATAGCAATCATGTCATGTGAGCCAATAGTAGGCATAAGCAATGCACACGACATATCACAAGCACGAGCACATAGCATGAACAAGGTATCATCATAGGCATTTGGCACAAAGAAAACATGGCAATAACAAGCAATATCTCCACCAAGCTTGCAAATACACATACAAGTATGAGAATCAATCATCATGTGTAATGCAAAGCATGGGTCACAAATGCATGGCAAAGGCAAAGGCATTGGCATATCATGCAATGTGAACATGGCAATATGGGCAAATGATACATAACGAACAATTAGCCATAACCATGTGAGGGCCATGTAGAAGAAATGCGCGAAGTCTTTGCGCAAAAGGAGCGGTGGGAAAGACAATCCGCGATATCCCAAGTCATCGTTGCTCTCTAGAGCTCTTTTCGTCAACTCGTGCTCTTGCGAGGTTGACGAGTAAGTATGGGGACCTACACAAAAGACACACAAACCAAAGAAATTGTGCGCGTGGTAAATGTACACATCATCCATCATGATGTGTATGTGCACGTTAGAGTTAGCACAAGATAAGCATCTCTCAAAGAAATTTGATGCATGGTATAAGAACATGTCATCCATCATGAATGAATAGTTATTGTGTATAGCATGATGTGGATGCAAATTGAGCATACAATTATATGGCACATCTATAGCATGTTCATTCATGGGGAGCATATTGTGCACACAAGCATGGGGATCATGCAATGGATGGGATGGGTCAAAATCTCCTAAAATGTATGAGGAAACTATGGGGGTCTCCTCATAAGCAATATCGGAAGCATAATTTGGAGAAGTGTAACAACATCCAAAACAATGCATGTCGGAAGCTAGGTAATCATGGCATGGCATATGATGGTATGATGCAAAGGAGGCATGTCAATATCATCACAAGAAAAAGAAATGCCAATAACCATGGGCTTGTCATCTATGCCATATGTGCAAATTGGGTTTATCTGAATGGCATATGCATAGTTACTATGAAGAGATTGCAAATATGACATATTGTTGATCTCATGCATAGCATATGACAAGTCAAGCGGATTGTCAAACATGATGTGACCGAGAGAATTATCACAAGAAATCCTATGCAACATGGCATCACAACTAATAGAATCCACATGGCAATCATCAAACTCATCATAAATGGGTAAATCATCGCATGAGGAAATCATACTAGAATGAAGCATGGCAATAGGTGGATCAACATCATGCAAGCAATCAATGTCAACATAGTCCACTAGTGGGACGAGAGCATCACCTTCACCTTTGTTACCTTTCTCATTCCACTCATGTGGTGTAGGTAAGGTGGAAAAGACCAAAAGGTGGTCATCATCTTCATCTTGATGGAACCATGTGGGGGGTGCATAATATTCCACCATGGCCATCGTCTTGTCCAATGGTAGGACGAAGTCATCGAGGATCGGCGCGTCATCATATGTGGGACCTAGCACCAAATGAGAAGACACAATAGAGGTAGAGGTCAAGTCGTTAGTGTTGAAAGTGGCCTCGCATGACCTATCAACTATCTCACTCTCTCTATGTGGTGGCTCACTCACTCCCTCAAGGTAGGTGCACTCAAACTCACATATGGTGGAGTCACTCATCTCACTCAAGTGGTGGGGGTTGTGGCTCTCCTCACATGGGAGTCGGGGCAACTCGTCATATATGGGGCTAGTGGTGAACTCGCTCTCACTCTCAATATGGTGGCACAAGTCACTCAAGTCATCATACACCGCCGTGGTCGAAGGGAAAATCCCATGCTCAACCATCTCGTCACCGTCGCCGTGGATGAAGGCCGAAGATGGCACATCATCACTCTCGCCTCCAAAGATGGAAGCATCATCCTTGCTCGTCACCATGTCGTTCGCCTCCAAAGCTTGGTCCTTGAATGGCTCCGTAGTCGTAGTTGTCGCCGCACCGTCTTGAAAAAGAGTCGAAGTAGACTCGGCATCATCAATGCCACAAAGAGGGATGGCGGTGGAGTAGAACTTGGGAGCGTCGTCTTGGAGCTCGTTGGGCTTGGACATCATGGTGGTACTATCCTCATGCTCGTCGTCTTGGATCTTGGTCTTCAAGAAGTTTGCTTGCGGTGGAGAAGCCTTGGCCTTCATAAGTTCTTGTTCCGCCTTGAGAGCACCAATGTAGTTGTCGTCGAGGGACTTGTAGTTCTCGAAGAAGATAGTCTTGTAGATGTCGTTGCGCAATCCCATCATGAAGTGGAGCTTCATCGAAATGGGGTCGTCCACGCCGGCTCGTCGCAAGGCAATCTTCATCTCCTTGAAGTACTTGTCGATGGACTTGGATCCTTATAGGGTGTTCTCCAATTGGCGTAGAAGTTGTTCCGTGTATGTGGGAGGCACGAACTCTCGCCGCAAAGCTCTCTTCGTCTTAGGCCAACTCATGTCATACTCCTCCGAAGGTGTGTGAAACCACCATGTAGATGCGAAGTCGTGGAAGTTTCTTGTGGCACACTTCACTTGATCTTGGGGAGGAACTTGAAGTAGCATGAGATAGTCGTCCATCAAGCGTTCCCACTCGAGATACTCCTCGGGTTCTTGAGTCCCATAGAAAGGAATCTCATGGTCGTTGTCGAGGTCGTAGTAGCTCATGGTAGTCGCGGACTTGAGCTTGGGGAGCTTCTCTTGATCATAAGCTTGAGGTGCTTGTGGGCGAAGATGTCGCATATCCAAAGGCGAAGATGCCTTGAAGTCGCTTGGCGAAGATGCCAAGGTGTACGGTGAAGTCGTTGAGCGGTTGTTGGTGTTGAGCTCTTGACCTTCACGTTCTTGTCGTTGATGGTGTCGATGCCGATGAGATCTTGCCTGAGATGGTAGCTCGGAAGGATGTGCACTTGAGCATCTTCTCGAAGATGAGGGAGACCTCTTGCGGTTCTTGATGAGGGCTTTGAGCTCCTCCATTTGAGCATTCATGTTGGCGCACAAGTTGTTCGTCATGGCATCGAACTTGTCCTTGTTGTTGTAGACCGAAGATGAAATGCTTTGCCTATCCATCACAAGACTCGAGCAAAGGTGAGTAGGAGATGAGACAAAACAATACCAAGTTACCTTTTCCCAACGTTGAGGATGTATCCCTTTCACTCAATGTGAAATGAAAGAATAGTGGAATTGGTACTGGACTTGTTCACTCACACCTATCAAGTAAAGCTTATCGAGTGGCTTGGTTAGGATAAGTGGCACAAAAATTTGATGCAAAATGTTCGAAAGAGTCAATAATGTTGAAATAGATTCACAAATTTGCAAATGTAACAAGTAGACCAATAGCAATATGTGGCACACGGAAACACACACACGGATAGATAAATGGGGTCGTGCAACCAAGGAATGAGCACAAAATGTGTAATCCACGGAAAACGCTCGTGTTGCACAACTCAAGAGAGACGCTAGCACGATTGCTCTATAGGCGGATACGACACTCATGCGCAACCTATAAGATGCAAATGTATGAACTTTCTATCCCAAGTATGCTATGTGTATGATGTTCCGGTGCTTTTAGCACAAGATGATCCAAGATGATCAAGTATGATATCATATGATGCTATGCTATGTCTCTTGCTTACAAGCTTCTTTGTCTTTCTCTTTTTGCTTAAAAGCTTTATTCTCTTTTTTTTTGTATGTGGCCACGATGCACAAACCAAGATAGCAATTGTGTATATGCGGGAACAATCTTGTGACACAACAGATGATATGATGATACCAATATGATATGGTATATATATGCAATGGAAGAGTGGATCGATGATCACTACTGTGCATAAGTAACGTTGCCGGCAATACTCAAAGGCTAGTCTCGATAGGAAAGTGACGCAAAATGGGCTAGGGGTTAACAATGCAATTGCAAGGGAATATACAATGATGTCGTCGAAGTTACCGTCTGTGTCGATGATGAGAGGTGGTGCTCTCGATGTAGACCCGTTCCTAATTAGCCAAAACACCTTAGGAAACGGAAAAACCACAACTCAAAATCTCAAGGACAAATGTCAAATGGTGGTAGCGGCAATGCCGTGCTGGTTGCGGAAGTGGAATGATGGGCTATACACGATGTCGGAGTTGAAGTCACGGTCCCTAAGTAGCCGAAACACCTTAGGAGATACAAGCCACAACTCAAACAAGCTCGAACAAAATTTGGTTAAGTTGGGTTGGCTATGTATGGTGGGCTATGCTATGCGGAAGTCGTGGTGGTGGTTGATGAAGAAGCAATGGTCCCTAAGTAGCCTAAACACCTTAGGAGACTCAAATCACTACTCAAGCAACCACAAATGCTATGGGGATCAAAATGGTTAGGTTGTGGAAGTCGATGGTGGTATAGCGGATGATGTGGTGGAGGCCCTAGGCAAAGATGCCAAAATCCACAAAATATGATGGAGTCAAATGAATATGGTTGTATTTTTCTGGTATGGGGAATGTCAAGAGCTTCGAAACGAGCTAAAGAACGTCCAAATCGGAGTTCGTATGAATTAGTTATGGACAAAACAAAAATCAGCCGAATTCAAAAACTGGGTGTACCGGACGTCCGGAAAAGACCGGAAATCCGGTATTTTCTGTTGTATATGTGGTTCCGGTCGTCCGGTGAGTTCCGGACGTCCGGTGCTTCAAGAGGGTCCGGACGTCCGGTAAAACGCCGGTCGTCCGGTGGGTCGGGGTCAACGCGAGATTTGAGATCCGGGACGCGATTTTGGGCGGAATTTGATGATTTTGGGGTCAAAATTGATGAGATTTCGTGGATGAAAGATGGGAAAACTTGGGGAAGTGCTAGATCCACTTGAAACCAAGCAAATCCATGGATCAAAATCAACAAAATATCATCAAATCAACAGATCACAAAAAATTTTGGGGCTATTTTTGGTGGAGAATTTTCGAAATTGGGGAAGAACACAACAAAAACAAGCTAGAAAACGGTGGAGGGGGCTCCAAATTCGTGAGAAACCATGGCTCTTGATACCATAATGATGTAGGGTGGAACCCTAGTGGCCGATCTTTCACGAAATGGAGGGGATCCCACGATGAACACGAAGAACACAAAGGGGAATCACGAGGGAAACACTCAAGAACAAGTCCAATCACACATCCACTAGACAATCAAACACACAAGATCACACGGTACATGAACAACAAAGGGAAAGATACAAGGTAAAGTTCATCTCCAAGAGGAGGTCTTGAATCCGTGAAGGATCTTCCCGTTTAGGGGTCTTGAATCCAAGGTGGATCTTCTCCGTAGAGGGGCCGCGGTCTCTCTCGTGGAGTAGATCCGGGATGGATGAGCAAAGCTCTATCTCACATATGAGCTAAATCAATGCTAACCCTAAAATGGTGGAGGTGGAGGAGTATATATAGTCTAGGGCCACGAAGGGGTAAGTGAGGGGCGAAAGGGGTACATGGCCAAAAGGCCCGCGGCTGCGCACAGGCAGGGAGCGGACGTCCGCTGGGCACCGGACGTCCGGTGGCTCGGGAGGGACCGGACGTCCGGTAGCTCCCGGACTTCCGGTAATTTCCTGGATTTCGGTTCTGTTGCCGATGTCACGGACGTCCGGTGGCCTTCGGTCGTCCGGTCGCCTGGGAGTCGCCGGTCGTCCGGTAGAGGCCGGACGTCCGGAGCCTGTAGCTTTTCCAGCAGCTCCGTTTCTTCCGTCTTCTCTTCCATGCTTCCCTCGCGGATGGTGTAGGTGTTCCTCGGCACTTGCATTCCTCCTCGTCGTCCGTGAAGCTCCGACAATACCTATGCATGCACACGAGTGGAGTGTCAAGTAGTATACCATCCTCGTAGGGGTCAAGTGAACACGTGTAAAGGAGATGATTCACCTTTATGTATGAGAAGTAGAGGCCTCACGTGTCACTTGCCAAACGGACCATTGACATGGTGATGTCCTTAGGATGCTCCGCATCACGTTGCAAGAGTGGTAGACCGGTGGTGCATGCATATGGTCCATCTTCAATGTCGGTCCCCCATCCCGTAGATGTATCCTGTAGACAACAAGAAGGAAACAACAATGAAAGTATGGCCTATCCAATATCCATATGTGAGGATAGCTCACAAAGAAGGAATGCACCTTATGTATGCTCGCGAAGATGTTGGTGTCGCGCAACGTGTATGCCTTCACATGCGCAAGATGCCTCGTGATGGTACCGCCTTGTGAATCCTTCAAAATGAAAGAACATGACAAACACTCGGAAAAACAAATGAGGTTAGCCGTAATGCAAAACCTAGCATTCGTGCGGGAAAATACCCAACAAGTGCTTGCATCATTCTTATCATAAGAAAGTACAAGGGTGTGGTGCATGGTAAGTAGGCATAAGATGCGAGAACAACCAAGTGCAATAGGCTCAATCAAGCAAGTATGCATCTCAAGAAGGGTGTCAAAGTCTCCAAGATCAACAAACATAGCATTGTTGCACTCAATACAAGTGATGAGAGATGCAACTAACTGAGACAGGTGACAATGATCAAGATATATCATGTGAGTGGCATGAACATATATGTCATCAACCCAAGAAAGCAAGTAAGAGAGGAACATGGGTGATGCAACATAGCAAGCAATCATAGTGATCAAGTCAAACAAGCTAGTAGTGCGAAGATGCAACGTACTAGAGGTAATCATGGCAAGCATGTCATGTGTGCAAATAGAAGGCATGAATAATGCACATGATATGAGCAAAATAGCATCTGTGTGTTGATGAGAGGCCATACGGAAATAGCGATGGAACATCATGACTCTCCCAACACAATAAGCATCAATAGCATGGGGCACAAAGATATCATTGCAATAGCTACTAGGATCTCCACCAAGCATGCAAATACACATAGGAGTATCACAATGGTGAATCATGAGTAAATACAAGCAAGGGTCACAATTGCATGGCAAGGTCATAGCAAGAGGCATAACATGCAAAGTGAACACGATAGTATGGGCATAATGTGACAAGTGGCAAATAGCCCATAGACGTGTGAGAGCCAAGTAAAAGAGATGCGCGTAGTGGTTGCGCGAAGAGAATGGTGGTGAGGAGATTCCACAGAATCCCAAGTCATCGTTGCTCTCAAGAGCTCGTTTTGTCAACTCATGGGATTGTGAGGTTGACAAATGTTCATGAGTACCTACACAAAACAAAGACAAAGGGAAAATTGTGTGTGCGTGGTATATGTACACATCATCCATCATGATGCGCACGTGCATGTGTTGGTTAGCACATAAAAGCCAATGCTCAAATAAATGAGATGCGTGATATAGAAACATGTCATCCATCATGAGAGGTTTGTTGTTATGTATAGCATAATGGAGACTCAAGTTGTGTAATGCATCACAAGAAATATGTAGAGCATTGTTATTCATGGAATACATATGATGCACACAATCATGGTAATCATGCAAGGTATGGAATGCATCAAGATCTCCTAGTATGTATGAGGAAACTATGGGGGTCTCCTCATGAGCATCAATGGAAACATCACATGGAGAATATTGATAACATCCAAAACAATGCATATCCGGAGCAATGTGATCATGGCATGGCCTAATAGATGAATTGCGCAAATCATGTAAAGGAAGCATGGCAATATCATCGCAAGAGAAACACAAGCCAATGACCATCATCTTGTCATCTATGCCACAAGTGCAAATAGGATTTACTTTAATGGGGCATGCATAGCTACTATGTTGAGATTGAAATGATGCAATATGGGAGATCTCACTCATAGCATATGACAAGTTTAGAGGATTGTCGAACATGATGTGACCAAAAGAATTTTCACATGAGATCCTATGGAGCATAGCATCACAACTAGGCAACTCAACATGCTCATCATCATATTCATCATAAATAGGTAAGTCATGACATGATGAAGTCGCACTAGCATGAAGCATGGCAATAGGTGTGTCAACATCATGCAAGCAATCATTGTCAATATAGTCCACTAGTGGGACAAGAGAAGCACCGTCACCTATGTTACCTTTGGAGTTCCACTCATGTGGTGTAGGTGAGGTGTTCAAGATCCGATTGTTCTCATTTTCCTCTTGATGGAACCATGTGGGTGGTGCATCTTCTTCCACCATGGCCATCGGGTTGTCCATTGGAGGGACAGACTCATCGAGGGTAGGCATGTCCTCTTGTAGGAGACCTAGCACCGAAGAAAACACACTCGGTAGAGGTTAAGTCATTAGAAATCATATCGGCCTCACATGCCGTATCAAAGACCTCACTCACTAAGTGTTGTGGCTCACTCACTCCCTCATGGATGCTCTCACTTGTATTGATAGAGGCAAAGGTGTCCCGTCTTTCGATGAGATGGTGGCTATCGTTTTGGAGGAAGTCGACTTTGACGATCCGACTACGAACGTGCGAGGACGTCGCGCCTTAGCAATCGCTAAACCAACTCCGAGAGGTTGTTGACCACGCCGAAGCACGATCAACCTGACCACGAAGGTCTATTTCCTGCAGGCAAACGAAGAACAAGCAAGAAACTAAGATTGCAATCTGGATATTGCGAATATAAGAGGAAAGCTTTATTGATCAAGGTGGGGTTCTGTGACGCCTTGGTCTGGTCGTTGAACACAAACGAAGTACGCGAAGTTGCAGCTATGGCGAACTTTTAATCTAAACAAAACCCAAAGTCTAAAACGATGCCCTAAGGGCTGTATATATGAGGGAAAGAGGGGGAATTTCGTGGCCCTTGGTGGAGGGGTCCGAAACCATCCCTAACTCTTGTTTCCCCACACATACGGACTCTAAAAACAGCCTATACTCAAGTATTTCGAAATTACATGGGCCTGGCCCAATAATAAGGTGACGCAGCACCTAAAATAGCCTCTGGACGAAATTTATGAAGTGGCATCTTGTATATTTCGTCCAAGGCTTCTCGCACTCATTATGGTGGCTTCAAAGTCCTGAAATCATCCATTGTAACTCCATTCTTGTCCCCCTTGCGCATGCCATCATCTCCATGCTTGATCTTGCTCCAATGTTCATCCTTCTTGTCCAAGCTAGGCCCTTCATTTGTAAGCAAGACAAATGTATCCAATTTAGGCAGCATCATATTCTCATGAACATTAGATTCATTACCAAGAAACGAAAGTACCTGGTAATTTAATTGGCGTGCGCGAGCTCTAGTAATTGGTCCTGTATATGTGTCAGTTGGAGCTGTGGGTGTAACCTTGTTAGTGATGTCCTCATCATGTATGGTTGGTGGAGTCACTCAAATGGCTCTCAACCTCACATAGGAGAAGTGGCATGCTCTCATGTATGGGGCTAGTAGTGGTCACTCTCATCCTTTCAAAGGAAATGCTCTCGATGTCACATATGGTGGAGTCACTCGTATCACTCATGTGGTGGTGGCTCTCCTCACATGGGAATTGGGGCATCTCGTCATATGTGGATGTCGAAGAGGTGTAGGTGCAATAGTCTCCATGCTCAACTTCCTCATCCGTAATGCCTCCAAAGATGAATGCCGTAGGGTGTGGCAAACCATCACGCTCCTCCGAGGTCAAAGAGAAGGTCTCATGCTTGCTCGCGTAGCTTGACCCGGAGTAGTAGTCCAATATGGGCGCCGTCTTCATGGTGTCGAAGAGGTTCATGCTCGTCGCCTTGGTCGAAGGGGATGGCCCATGCTCGACCGTCTTGTCGCCATCGCTCGTAGATGATCGCCTTGATGATGAAGACGTCGATGTAGGCGAACTCATGGGAAGTAGGCGAAGATGCCGTACATCCAAAGGCGAAGATGCCTTGATAACACTTGGCGAAGATGCCGAAGTGGTGGTTGTAGCCGTAGCTCCGTCTTGGGTATGCTTGTCTCGCGGTCTTCTTATGTTCTCTTGAAGTTTGGGCTTGGCGTGAAGTAGAGCGTCTTCGGACTTGTAGGTATGCGCTTGTCGAGCATCTTCATGATGACGATGTCGTTGTCGTTCTTGAGCTCTTGGTAGATGTCGTTCGTCATCGTCGTGCACATGATGCTTGGAGGTGACTTGCCCTTCATGACGATGTCGATGGTCGCCATGGCGGTGTGGACGTGGAAAACTTGCACTTGCATCATGTTTGCGCTCCGAAGACTTGTGACTTGAACGTCGCCGCCGAGAGGATGACGAAGGGGAAGAAGACTTGTAATCGACCACCAAGTGTCGGAGCTCCGCCATTTGTTTGTTGAAGGAGTTACACAAGTCGTCGAAGGAAGCCATTGTCCTTGTCTCGGAGTGTCGTAGTTCGATGGCGATGTTGCCCAAGCACTCTTGCATTTCTCGTTGTAGTCCGATGGTTTTCGCGTGGATGTCCTTGTTCGTGTCGTCGATGTCGAAGACCAGAGATGAAATGCCTTGCCTATCCATCACAAGACGCTAGCAAGTATGAGTGGGAGAAAGAGAAGAACTAGACCAAATGTACCTTGACCGATGTTGAAGATGGATCAATGATCACTCAAATGTGGAACAAGGAAATAGCACAATTGGTACCAATTCTTGTCGGTTTCTCACACCTACACAAGTAAAGCTTATGGTGGAGCTCGGTGAGGATAGTGGCACAAAAAATTGATGTGAAATGTTAGCAAGAGTCAATAAAGTTGAAAAAGATTCACAAATTCGCAAGTGAAACAAGTAGACCAATAACAATATGGGTGGCACACGGAAACACACACACGGATAGATAGATGGGGTCGTGCAACCAAGGAATGAGCCAAAATGTGGAATCCACGAAAATGCTCGTGTTGCACAACACTAGAGAGACGCTAGCACGATTGCACAATAGGCGGATACGAACTTGTGCACAAACTACTAAGCAAAATGCAACGACTTCTATCCCAAGTATGCTATATGTATGGTATTCCGGTGGTATGATCCAAAATGATCGAGTATGACAATCTTAATGTAGTATGAAGCTATGGTTCTTGCTTAAAAGCTCTTTGCGTATCTTTTTCTTTATGCTTAAAAGCTTGTTTGGCTCTTTCTCTTTTGAGCTCTTTTCTCATGCAAAACTTCACGAACCAAGATAGCAATTGAGTATATGCGATGACAACCTTGTGTCACAAGAGATGATACCAAGATATGCACCTCGGTGATATGTTATGTATGATATGGGAAGTATGATCACTAATGTGCACAAGTCACGTTGCCGGCAATACTCAAATGGCTAGTCTCGATAGGTAAGTGACGCAAAAATGGGCTAGGGGTTAACAATGCAATTGCAAGGGAATATACAATGATGTCGTCGAAGTTACCGTCCGTGTCGATGATGAGAGGTGGTGCTCTTGATGTAGACCCGTTCCTAATTAGCTGAAACACCTTAGGAAACGGAAAAACCACAACTCAAAATCTCAAGGACAAATGTCAAATGGTGGTAGCGGCAATGCCGTGGTGGTTGCGGAAGTGGAATGATGGGCTATACACGGTGTCGGAGGTGACGTCACGGTCCCTAAGTAGCCGAAACACCTTAGGAGACACAAGCCACAACTCAAACAAGCTCAACAAAATTGGGTTAGGTTGTGTGGAAATGTATAGTGGGCAATGGGTATGCGGAAGTGGTGGAGGTGGTTGATGAAGAAGCAACGGTCCCTAAGTAGCCTAAACACCTTAGGAGACTCAAATCACTACTCAAGCAACCACAAATGCTATGGGAACAAAAATGGTTAGGTTGCGGAAGTCGGTGGTGGTTATGCGGATGATGTGGTGGAGGCCCTAGGCAAAGATGCCAAAATCCACAAAATATGATGGAGTCAAATTGATAGAGGCAAAGGTGTCCCGTCTTTCGATGAGATGGTGGTTATCGTTTTGGAGGAAGTCGACTTTGACGATCCGACTACGAACGTGCGAGGACGTCGCGCCTTAGCAATTGCTAAACCAACTCCGAGAGGTTGTTGACCACGCCGGAGCACGATCAACCTGACCACGAAGGTCTGTTTCCTGCAGGCAAACGAAGAACAAGCAAGAAACTAAGATTGCAATCTGGATATTGCGAATATAAGAGGAAAGCTTTATTGATCAAGGTGGGATTCTGTGGCGCCTTGGTCTGGTCGTTGAACACAAACGAAGTACGCGAAGTTGCAGCTATGGCGAACTTTTAATCTAAACAAAACCCAAAGTCTAAACGACGCCCTAAGGGCTGTATATATGAGGGAAAGAGGGGGGAATTTCGTGGCCCTTGGTGGAGGGGTCCGAAACCAACCCTAACTCTTGTTTCCCCACACATACGGACTCTAAAAACAGCCTATACTCAAGTATTTCGAAATTACATGGGCCTGGCCCAATAATAAGGTGACGCAGCACCTAAAATAGCCTCTGGACGAAATTTATGAAGTGGCATCTTGTATATTTCGTCCAAGGCTTCTCGCACTCATATGGTGGCTTCAAAGTCCTGAAATCATCCATTGTAACTCCATTATTGTCCCCCTTGCGCGTGCCATCATCTCCATGCTTGATCTTGCTCCAATGTTCATCCTTCTTGTCCAAGCTGGGCCCTTCATTTGTAAGCAAGACAAATGTATCCAATTTAGGCAGCATCATATTCTCATGAACATTAGATTCATTACCAAGAAACGAAAGTACCTGGTAATTTAATTGGCGTGCGTGAGCTCTAGTAATTGGTCCTGTATAAGTGTCAGTTGGAACTGTGGGTGTAACCTTGTTAGTGATGTCCTCATCATCCTCCCCTTCTTGAATTGAAGTCGTCCTCGACGGAAGCTCATCTTCCTCACCCAAGTAAGGCTTCAAATCTGCAATGTTAAATGTGGGACTAACCCCAAAATCTGCAGGCAACTCAAGTTTATATGCATTATCATTTATTTTCTCTAACACCTTGAAAGGACAATCATCACGTGGCATTAGCTTTGACTTGCGCAAATTAGGAAACCTATCCTTACGCAAATGTAACCAAACAAGATCTCCAGGTGCAAAGACAACACGTTTTCTACCCTTATCTCCAACAAGTTTATATTTAGCATTCATGCGCTCAATATTTTCCTTAGTTAACTCATGCATTTTTAAGATCAATTCAGCACGTTGTTTAGCATCAATATTAACCTTCTCCGAAGATGGAAGAGGCAACAAATCAATAGGTGCACGAGGAAGGAAACCATAGACAATTTCAAAAGGGCACATTTTAGTAGTAGAATGCAACGAACGATTATAAGCAAATTCAATATGAGGCAAGCATTCTTCCCACATTTTCTTATTATTTTTCAAAACAGCCCTAAGCATAGTAGACAAAGTTCTGTTGACTACTTCAGTTTGTCCATCAGTTTGGGGGTGACAAGTAGTACTAAAAAGCAGTTTAGTCCCCAACTTAGCCCATAAACATCTCCAAAAGTGGCTAAGAAATTTAGTATCACGATCTGAAACAATAGTATTTGGCACACCATGCAAGCGAATAATTTCACGAAAGAACAAATCAGCAACATTAGCAGCATCATCGCTTTTATGACATGGTATAAAGTGTGCCATCTTCGAGAACCTATCCACGACAACAAATATGCTATCCCTCCCCTTCTTTGTTCGAGGTAAACCCAAAACAAAGTCCATAGATATATCTTCCCAAGGAACACTAGGGACAGGCAAAGGCATATATAAACCATGAGGATTGAGTCGTGACTTAGCTTTTTGACATGTAGTGCAGCGAGCAATAAAACGCTCAACATCTCGTCGCATCTTTGGCCAAAAGAAATGTGTAGCAAGTACGTCCTCCGTCTTCTTCACGCCAAAGTGTCCCATTAATCCTCCTCCATGCGCCTCCTGCAACAACAAAAGACGAACAGAGCTAGCTGGAATGCATAGCTTGTTAGCTCGAAACACAAATCCATCACTAACGACGAACTTGTTCCATGTTCTCCATTCTTTACAATTCTGCAATACATCTTTAAATTCAGCATCATGCACATATTGATCTTTGATGGTCTCCAAACCAAATATTTTAAAGTCAAGTTGTGAAAGCATAGTATAACGACGAGACAATGCATCAGCAATAACATTTTCTTTTCCCTTCTTGTGTTTAATAACATAAGGGAAAGTCTCTATGAATTCAACCCATTTAGCATGTCTACGGTTCAGTTTTGCTTGACTTTTAATGTGCTTTAAAGATTCATGATCAGAATGTATAACAAATTCTTTGGGCCATAAATAATGTTGCCATGTCTCCAAAGTCCGAACAAGAGCATATAATTCCTTATCATAAGTAGAATAATTCAGACTAGGCCCACTCAATTTTTCAGAAAAATATGCAACAGGTTTACCATCTTGTAATAACACACCTCCTAACCCAATTCCACTAGCATCACATTCAAGCTCAAAAGTCTTATTAAAATCAGGAAGTTGGAGTAAAGGAGCATGTGTCAACTTATCTTTCAATACCGTGAATGCTTCTTCCTGTGCAGTACCCCAAACAAAAGGCACATCCTTCTTTGTAAGCTGATAGAGGCAAAGGTGTCCCGTCTTTCGATGAGATGGTGGTTATCGTTTTGGAGGAAGTCGACTTTGACGATCCGACTACGAACGTGCGAGGACGTCGCGCCTTAGCAATCGCTAAACCAACTCCGAGAGGTTGTTGACCACGCCGGAGCACGATCAACCTGACCACGAAGGTCTGTTTCCTGCAGGCAAACGAAGAACAAGCAAGAAACTAAGATTGCAATCTGGATATTGCGAATATAAGAGGAAAGCTTTATTGATCAAGGTGGGGTTCTGTGACGCCTTGGTCTGGTCGTTGAACACAAACGAAGTACGCGAAGTTGCAGCTATGGCGAACTTTTAATCTAAACAAAACCCAAAGTCTAAACGACGCCCTAAGGGCTGTATATATGAGGGAAAGAGGGGGGAATTTCGTGGCCCTTGGTGGAGGGGTCCGAAACCAACCCTAACTCTTGTTTCCCCACACATACGGACTCTAAAAACAGCCTATACTCAAGTATTTCGAAATTACATGGGCCTGGCCCAATAATAAGGTGAGGCAGCACCTAAAATAGCCTCTGGACGAAATTTATGAAGTGGCATCTTGTATATTTCGTCCAAGGCTTCTCGCACTCATTATGGTGGCTTCAAAGTCCTGAAATCATCCATTGTAACTCCATTCTTGTCCCCCTTGCGCATGCCATCATCTCCATGCTTGATCTTGCTCCAATGTTCATCCTTCTTGTCCAAGCTAGGCCCTTCATTTGTAAGCAAGACAAATGTATCCAATTTAGGCAGCATCATATTCTCATGAACATTAGATTCATTACCAAGAAACGAAAGTACCTGGTAATTTAATTGGCGTGCGCGAGCTCTAGTAATTGGTCCTGTATATGTGTCAGTTGGAGCTGTGGGTGTAACCCTGTTAGTGATGTCCTCATCATCCTCCCCTTCTTGAATTGAAGTCGTCCTCGACGGAAGCTCATCTTCCTCACCCAAGTAAGGCTTCAAATCTGCAATGTTAAATGTGGGACTAACCCCAAAATCTGCAGGCAGCTCAAGTTTATATGCATTATCATTTATTTTCTCTAACACCTTGAAAGGACCATCAGCACGTGGCATTAGCTTTGACTTGCGCAAATTAGGAAACCTATCCTTACGCAAATGTAACCAAACAAGATCTCGAGGTGCAAAGACAACACGTTTTCTACCCTTATCTCCAACAAGTTTATATTTAGCATTCATGCGCTCAATATTTTCCTTAGTTAACTCATGCATTTTTAAGATCAATTCAGCACGTTGTTTAGCATCAATATTAACCTTCTCCGAAGATGGAAGAGGCAACAAATCAATAGGTGCACGAGGTAGGAAACCATAGACAATTTCAAAAGGGCACATTTTAGTAGTAGAATGCAACGAACGATTATAAGCAAATTCAATATGAGGCAAGCATTCTTCCCACATTTTCTTATTATTCTTCAAAACAGCCCTAAGCATAGTAGACAAAGTTCTGTTGACTACTTCAGTTTGTCCATCAGTTTGGGGGTGACAAGTAGTACTAAAAAGCAGTTTAGTCCCCAACTTAGCCCATAAACATCTCCAGAAGTGGCTAAGAAATTTAGTATCACGATCTGAAACAATAGTATTTGGCACACCATGCAAGCGAATAATTTCACGAAAGAACAAATCAGCAATATTAGCAGCATCATCGCTTTTATGACATGGTATAAAGTGTGCCATCTTCGAGAACCTATCCACGACAACAAATATGCTATCCCTCCCCTTCTTTGTTCGAGGTAAACCCAAAACAAAGTCCATAGATATATCTTCCCAAGGAACACTAGGGACAGGCAAAGGCATATATAAACCATGAGGATTGAGTCGTGACTTAGCTTTTTGACATGTAGTGCAGCGAGCAACAAAACGCTCAACATCCCGTCGCATCTTTGGCCAAAAGAAATGTGTAGCAAGTACGTCCTCCGTCTTCTTCACGCCAAAGTGTCCCATTAATCCTCCTCCATGCGCCTCCTGCAACAACAAAAGACGAACAGAGCCAGCTGGAATGCATAGCTTGTTAGCTCGAAACACAAATCCATCACTAACGACGAACTTGTTCCATGTTCTCCCTTCTTTACAATTCTGCAATACATCTTTAAATTCAGCATCATGCACATATTGATCTTTGATGGTCTCCAAACCAAATATTTTAAAGTCAAGTTGTGAAAGCATAGTATAACGACGAGACAATGCATCAGCAATAACATTTTCTTTTCCCTTCTTGTGTTTAATAATATAAGGGAAAGTCTCTATGAATTCAACCCATTTAGCATGTCTACGGTTCAGTTTTGCTTGACTTTTAATGTGCTTTAAAGATTCATGATCAGAATGTATAACAAATTCTTTGGGCCATAAATAATGTTGCCATGTCTCCAAAGTCCGAACAAGAGCATATAATTCCTTATCATAAGTAGAATAATTCAGACTAGGCCCACTTAATTTTTCAGAAAAATATGCAACAGGTTTACCAACTTGTAATAACACACCTCCTAACCCAATTCCACTAGCATCACATTCAAGCTCAAAAGTCTTATTAAAATCAGGAAGTTGGAGTAAAGGAGCATGTGTCAACTTATCTTTCAATACCGTGAATGCTTCTTCCTGTGCAGTACCCCAAACAAAAGGCACATCCTTCTTTGTAAGCTCATTGAGAGGTGCAGCAATGGTGCTGAAATCTCTCACAAAACGCCGATAGAATCCAGCGAGGCCAAGGAAACTCCTCACGTGTGTGACCGTTTTGGGCTGCGGCCAACTCTCAATAGCTTCAATCTTGGCTTTATCAACCTCAATTCCCTGTGGAGTAACAACATAGCCAAGAAAAGATACTCGGTCGGTGCAAAAGGTGCACTTTCCAAGGTTACCAAATAAACGTGCATCACGTAGAGCAATAAAACCAGCACGTAAATGTTCCAAATGTTCCTCCAAAGATCTGCTAAAAATCAATATATCATCAAAGTATACTACCACAAATCGTCCAATGAAAGCACGTATTACTTCATTCATTAATCTCATGAAAGTACTAGGTGCATTAGTTAACCCAAAAGGCATGACTAACCACTCATATAATCCAAACTTAGTTTTAAATGCTGTTTTCCATTCATCTCCCAATTTCATACGAATTTGATGGTATCCACTACGCAAATCAACTTTGGAGAATATTGTAGAGCCACTCAATTCATCAAGCATATCATCTAGCCTAGGAATAGGATGACGATAACGAATAGTAATATTATTAATGGCTCTACAATCAACACACATACGCGATGTACCATCCTTTTTCGGCACTAGAATAATAGGAACAGCACAAGGACTAAGGGATTCGCGTATATAACCTTTGTCGAGTAGCTCCTGTACTTGACGCATAATCTCCTTCGTCTCTTCTGGATTGGTACGGTATGGTGCGCGGTTGGGTAGCGATGCACCGGGAATTAAGTCAATCTGATGCTCAATCCCTCGAATAGGTGGTAATCCCGGTGGCACGTCTTGTGGAAAGACGTCGGCGAACTCCTGCAAAATGTTAGTGATAGCAGGAGGCAAAGAGGAAGGCACGTCCTCGAATGAAAATAATGCCTCTTTGCATACAACAGCATAGCAAACAGATTTACTAAAATCTAGCTCATCAATATCAGATTTGGTGGCAAATAAACATGCACTTTTCAATTTAATTTCAGAAGCAACAGTAGATGGTTTATTATTAGGCTTCATTTGGTGCTCAAATTCTTTTGCCACAATCTGATTTTCACTCTTATTTTTCTCCTGTTTTGCTTTATTAGCTCTATTAATATCATCTTTTAAAATGGAATCAGGAGTCATAGGAAGCAAAGTAATATTTTTATCCTTATGAACAAGAGTATACTGATTGTTTCTACCATGGTGTACAGAATTTTTATCAAATTGCCATGGTCTACCAAGTAATAAGGAACATGCTTGCATAGGTACCACATCACAATCAACATAATCAGCATATGTAGAGATACTAAAATGCACACGAACAGTACGTGTTACCTTAACCTTGCCGCTGTTGTTGAACCATTGGATGTAGTAAGGATGTGGATGTGGTCTTGTGGTGAGAGATAGCTTCTAGATCCATGCTAGCCAAGTTGTTGCAACTCCCTCCATCTATGATCACGCGAACAGAACGTTCATTCACAACTCCCTTTGTATGGAACAAATTATGCCTCTGATTTTGCTCAGCTTGTGTAACCTGCACACTCAAAACACGTTGAGCAACTAAACATTCATACCTGTCAGCATCTTCAGGAGCCATGTATTGCGTCTCATGATCAGAATCGTCTCCGCCGTGTTCTTCACGTGTAATAAGAGCCAAAGTCTCCTCATCATAGTCACTAGCGGATTCATATCCACCATCCTCAGTAGCAATCATCACACGTTGAGATTTGCAATCTCTCGCAAAATGTCCTCTTCCCTTACAACGACGACAAATAATATCACTGGTGTGCCCTGTTGATGCCATGGAAGAAGAAGAACTCTGTGCAGGCCCAATAGGTGTGCTCTTGGCAGATAATGGTGGTTGTGCCTGCTTCCTTGTATCATGGCTGGAGGTAACAGCTGATGGAGGTGTCGGTGCAGTAGAATGTGAGGAAGTAGAGGATGCACGCGGTGTCCATGATGAAGGTCGTCCTGCAGAAAAGTTAGTCCGCGCCAATGCCTGTCGATCCTGCACTTCACGTTCAGCTTTACAAGCAAGATGGAATAAACGAGTGATAGTAGTATAATCCTTATACTCTAGAATTGTCTGAATCTCTCTATTTAATCCACCCATAAAACGTGCAAGCATAGCTTCATTCTCCTCAACAATACCGCATCTAATCAGGCCAGTTTGTAATTGCTGATAATATTCTTCTACAGAATTTTTTCCTTGTCTTAAGTGCTGCAGTTTTTGAAGTAATTCACGTTGATAATATGGTGGAACCCAACGAGTACGCATAGCAGTTTTCAAAGCAGTCCAAGTAGCTGGAATAGGATATAATCTACAATGTTCAGACCACCAAACACATGCAAAACCAGTGAAAGCACAAACAGCAGCAGGAACACGTCTCTCCTCGGGATAGTTTAAACATGTAAAACGTTGTTCAGTTTGTAACTCCCAAGTAAGATATATATCAGGAACATATCTACCCTCAAATGGTGGAATATTCAATTTCAGTTTAGGAAGATGGTCATGTACCTCAGGTGGTGGTGCAGCCCTACCGTTGCGATGATATGCATGAGGACGACCTGGTGGTGGTGGTGCTGGTTGTTGCACGTAGTTCTGATTTTGGTCAACCTCATCCTCGTAATGGTCCTCCACCTCAACAGCAGCAGAAACATCAACAGCAGCACCAGAAGCTTGACCAGTCTCAAGGGGAACGCGCTGTGCTCGTCCCACTTGATTCGGAAGGCGCCGTTGTTGTTGTTGTTGTTGTTGTTGAAGAGGTGGGACAGCTGCAGCAGCCGGTGGTGGTGGAAAACGCGCAAGCAATTCAGCAAACTTGTTATCGAGCTTTGTGTCAAACGTCTTCTCCATGCCATCTATCTTCTCCATGGCCTCGTCAAATCTGTTTAGCACATCTTGCACCTGTTCACTCATCATTTGCTGAAACTTATCATGAAGCTCCTTGTTCGTCAAGTTCTCCCAGTCAGTCTCGTCGACTTGTGATCCTGGCATGGTTAGCAGCAATAGAAACACACAAGAATATGATCCTACAGACTACTAAGAAGTGGTGGGGGTGGCGGGTGTCACAAATCCGACAAGAAAATCTCAAATTCTTACCAGTTCTTACCCAGCAGCAGGCGGTGATCGGCAACCGATGTAGTCAAAACTCTCAAAGCTTGGATAGAGCGATTACCAGGGAGAGTCAAACGCACGATGTAGATGTATGTGGAGCTGGGAAGGCTTATAATATGGTAGCAAAAAGGGTCAGCAATAATCAATTCAGAGATGCAAAGGTGAATAAACGCTCAACGACGGTACTGTGCTGGTCCTAGGCTAGACCGTACTAGAGACGCGAGCCTAGAACACTAACGAAATCACGGCGCTGCACGTAATC
This sequence comes from Secale cereale, assembly GCA_902687465.1. NCBI lineage: Eukaryota > Viridiplantae > Streptophyta > Magnoliopsida > Poales > Poaceae > Secale > Secale cereale. The sequence continues at coordinate 361,719,691 of LR738712.1, read as the reverse complement.
AAGGGGAAAGCACACTCTGAAAAAAAAATCGCCTCTTTTTTTTTTTGCGCTGCTTTTTTTTTTGTTTTTTTTTGCCGAAAATCACTATAATGGCGAGTGTCTCAAAACACTTCCCAAGTCAAACTAAGATGATAGGCACGAAATTTTTTTGACTAATTTTTTTTTCGGAATCAGGGCAGCGACGACGAAAAAGTGCGGGAAAAAATCAGTATGGTGGCACGTGTCTCAAAAGACTCAGAAAAGCTCAAAAATAGGATAGGGAAAAATATTTTTCACCTGTCGAAATTTTGGCCTAAAAACTGCCCGGGGGTCTCCAGACTCTTTATTTTTTCTTTTTTCCGAGACCTACACAGGCAAGGAAACACAAATCCGAAACCTAGATGGATTTTGAGAACAAACCTAATATGAAAAGAACTCGGATTGGTGGTGGATATATGGTGGTAGGATATGGCAGCGGTGGTAGGTTATGGCAGCGGTGGTAGGTTATGGCAGCGGTGGTGGTATATGGATACGGATTGGTGGTGGTATATGGATACGGATCGGTGGTGGTATGTGGCAGTAGCGATGAAGATGTTGCGGCGGCGGCGTGACAACTTATGACCAGAACTCGAAACTCTAAAAGACTAGACGCTAAGACCAGCAACTTGACACGACGATGCAACCGCAAATTCAACAAAGCAAATACAGAAAAGATTATGCAAAGGCTCAGATTGGTTCGGATGGGATGAACTAACCCTAATTTTTTTTTGGCTTTTTCGTGGACTGTAGGTATGAAGAACAGACTCGATCTAATCTACGAAAAACTGTAAAATCTCACCGAGCAACCTGGAAATCTGATACCACTTGATAGAGGCAAAGGTGTCCCGTCTTTCGATGAGATGGTGGTTATCGTTTTGGAGGAAGTCGACTTTGACGATCCGACTACGAACGTGCGAGGACGTCGCGCCTTAGCAATCGCTAAACCAACTCCGAGAGGTTGTTGACCACGCCGGAGCACGATCAACCTGACCACGAAGGTCTGTTTCCTGCAGGCAAACGAAGAACAAGCAAGAAACTAAGATTGCAATCTGGATATTGCGAATATAAGAGGAAAGCTTTATTGATCAAGGTGGGGTTCTGTGACGCCTTGGTCTGGTCGTTGAACACAAACGAAGTACGCGAAGTTGCAGCTATGGCGAACTTTTAATTTAACAATACTCAAAGTGTAAACGACGCCCTAAGGGTTGTATATATGAGGGAAAGAGGGGGGAATTTCGTGGCCCTTGGTGGAGGGGTCCGAAACCAACCCTAACTCTTGTTTCCCCACACATACGGACTCTAAAAACAGCCTATACTCAAGTATTTTGAAATTACATGGGCCTGGCCCAATAATAAGGTGACGCAGCACCTAAAATAGCCTCTGGACGAAATTTATGAAGTGGCATCTTGTATATTTCGTCCAAGGCTTCTCGCACTCATTATGGTGGCTTCAAAGTCCTGAAATCATCCATTGTAACTCCATTCTTGTCCCCCTTGCGCGTGCCATCATCTCCATGCTTGGTCTTGCTCCAATGTTCATCCTTCTTGTCCAAGCTAGGCCCTTCATTTGTAAGCAAGACAAATGTATCCAATTTAGGCAGCATCATATTCTCATGAACATTAGATTCATTACCAAGAAACGAAAGTACCTGGTAATTTAATTGGCGTGCGCGAGCTCTAGTAATTGGTCCTGTATATGTGTGAGTTGGAACTGTGGGTGTAACCTTGTTAGTGATGTCCTCATCACAAATGAATATGGTGGTATTTTTGTGGAATGGGGGATGTCAAGAGCTTCAAAACGAGCTCAAGAACGTCCAAATCGGAGTTCGTATGAATTAGTTATGACCAAAACAAAAATCAGCCCAAGTCAAAATCTGGGGATACCGGACGTCCGGAAAAGACCGGAAATCCGGTAATTTCTTCTGTATATGTGGTTCCGGTCGTCCGGTGAGTTCCGGACGTCCGGTGCTCCGTGAGGGTCCGGACGTCCGGTAAAACACCGGTCGTCCGGTGGGTCGGGGTCAACACGGGATTTGAGTTCCGGGACACGATTTTGGGCGGAATTTGATGATTTTGGGGTCAAAATTGATGAGATTTTGTGGATGAAAGATGGGGAAACTTTGGGAAGTGCTAGATCCACTTGAAACCAAGCAAATCCATGGATCAAAATCAACAAAACGTCATCAAACCAACAGGTCACAAAAATTTTTGGGGCTATTTTTGGTGGGGAATTTTCGAAATTGGGGAAGAACACAACAAAAACAAGCTTGAAAACGGGGTGTGGGGCTCCAAAATCGTGATCAACCTATGCTCTGGATACCATAATGATGTAGGGTGGAACCCTAGGTGGCCGATCTTTCACGAAATGGAGGGGATCCCACGATGAACACGAAGAACACGAGAGGGAACACGAGGGAAAACACGAGAGAAACACTCAAACCAACAAGAACAAGTCACACATATGCTAGATCCTCGAAACACAAAGAGATACAAGATCCATGATCAACAAGGGACGATACAAAGGGTAACCGGTTCTTCTCCGTGAGGAGGTCTTGGGGTATCCCGCGGGATCTTCTCCATGAAGGAGGTCTTGAATCCGTGTGGATCTTCTCCGTGGAGGGGCCGCGGTCACTCACAAGGAGATGAACCACTAGATGAGCAAAGCTCTAGGTACCAAATGAGCTATCACTAAGCTAACTCTCACTAGGAGGAGGTGGAGGAGTATATATAGTCTAGGGCCACGAAGGGGTAAGTGGGAGAGGGATACATGGGCCTCTGGCCCGATAACTGTGCGCAGACAGCATGTAGTGGACGTCCGACGGCTACCGGATGTCCGGTGGCTCGCGAGGGTCCGGACGTCCGAAAGTCTTCGGACTTCCGCTATTTTCCTTCTGTCGTCGAAGTCACGGACGTCCAGTGGCCTCCGGTCGTCCGGTCGCCTGGGAGTCGCCGGTCGTCCGGTAGAGGCCGGACGTCCGGAGCTTGTAGCTTTTCCAGCAGCTTCTCTTGATCCTTGAACTTGGTGTCCTCGCCGTCTTGTCCAATGCTCCTAGCTGTTCCATGGCCTCCCTCTTGGTTCCTGGTCATGCATAACACATATATTTGAGGTAGTAGCCATGTCTCACATGTAGAAAGTGGAGGTTCGGAGAGGAGCGAGTGAACCTTGTGTCCAATTGTGTGTAGTTGAGATCTCGTCGAAGTGAACATGGGGATGATCAAGGGATGCTCCGCATCAGAGACACACTTTCCAAACTCGTAGCGGGTAAGCGATGGTGGTTGCGGAAGGTGAGGTGGAAGGTAGGTGGTAGCGGAAGGTGGTACAGAACTGAACAAGTCAGCCTCGTCAGGTTTTGTCGGACGTCTGGAAGTTACCGGTCGTCCGGTCGGTCGGATGGGGTCGGACGTCCGGAAGTTGCCGGAAATCCGATAAAAGCTTCTGTAATCGGGGTGCCGGTCGTCCGGTGTTTAGCGGATGTCCGGTGTCTCGAGGGGTGCCGGACGTCCGGTAAAGGTCGGTCGTCCGGTAGGTCTGGGACTGTGGTTGGTGGGATCCGTGGAGAAATGGACGAACGTGGTAGAATTTGCTGTGGAAAAGGTGGGGAAATGCTAGATCGACACGTGGCACAGCAAATCCATGGAACAAAGTCAACAAAATTTTGCCAAATCAATAGATCACAAAAAAAATTTGGGGTTATTTTTGTGGGGATTTTTCGAAATTGGGAAGAACATAACAAAAACAAACTAGAAAACAGTGTGTGGGGCTCCAAAATCGTGATCAACCTTGCTCTTGATACCAAGATGATGTAGGGTGGAACCCTAATCAGCGGATCTTTCACGATTTGGAGCGTGTCCCACGATGAACACGGAGAACACAAGGAGAAAGACGGGGAAAACACAAGAGGAAACACTCAAATCAACACGAAGGTAATCACACAAGCGCTAGATCCACGATACATAGTGCGATACATGATCCATAGTCAACGATGGTGATACAAGGATAGTCTTCTCCGTGAGGAGGTCTTGGAATCCCGTAGGATCTTCCCCGATGTGGAGGCCTTGAATCCGTAGTGGATCTTCTCCGTAGAGGCGCACGGTCTCGTGAGAGAAATCCACACAAGTCTGAGAAATGAGCTAAACCACAGCTACCTCGAAAGGAGGGAAGTCAACGGGTATATATTACACAGATAGGCACCGTCGGGGCGGACGTCCGCTGGTTACCGGACGTCCGGTGGTTCCGGAGGGACCGGACGTCCGGTAATCCTCGGATTTCCGCTATTTAGCTTCTGTTGCCGTTGTCACGGATGTCCGGTGGCTTCCGGTCGTCCGGTCGTCTGGGAGAGGCCGGACGTCCGATGTCTTCCGGTCGTCCGGTGCCTGGGAGTCGCCGGTCGTCCGGTGCAGGCCGGACGTCCGGTGCCTGTAGCATCTTCAGCCTTCCTTCTTCTTGTCTCGTGTACTTGTCGGGCCTGTCATCTTGACCATTGTGCAGAGTTGTCCCGTGGCCTTCGTCCAAGCACCTGAGTATGCACAGAGTCCCTGATGAAGGTAGAAGCCATGTCTCAAGTGAATCCGAAAGATGTAGAGAGAGGAGCGAAGTCACCTCGGTCTCGAGAGCTCTTGCACGGGCTCGAGTCATTGGTCCTTTGGGCACTTGGTGAGGCGATGGAGAGTCCATGGGGATGACCTTGGGATGCTCCACATCACAATCGGTTAGCGTCTCTCTAGTGTTGTGCAACACGAGCATTTTCCGTGGTTTTCCACAATTTCGCTCACCCTTGGTTGCACAACCACATTTATCTATCCGTGCGTGTGTTCCTTGTGCTACTTTGCTAGTGATCTACTTGTTGCATGAGCAAATTGTGAACCATTTTCAACATCTTTGAGTCACTTTGACGATTGCATTGAATTTATGCCACCATCCTAACCAAGCTCCTCTCAAAGCTTTACTTGGGTAGGTGTGAGAATCGACACGAAGTGGTACCAATAGTGCTATTTCCGGGTTACATTATTGAGTGATCATTGATCCATTTTCAACTTCGGTTAAGGTACTTTTGGTATTGTCTTCTCCTTTCTCCCACTCACATACTTGCTTGTGATGATGGATAGGCCAAGTACATCTTCCAACCCGATCTTCGACGATCCTCAAGAAGCGAACAACTACGTCACCAAACTACATCTCTTCGGTGTCCAACGAGCTCTACATCAAGAGAGTGAAGCTATGCGCGAGTATATTGGTCAAGTCGCCGACGACGCGCGTCAATTTGAAGCAAGGACAAAAGAACAATTCGACATCATCAACACCAACATGACTACTCAATACAACGAGCTCCGGACATTGATAATCAACCGACGTTCTTCCTCAACATCATCTCAAATACGAAGCCGCTCAAGTCGACACTCCGACTCCACGCAAGACTCAAGTACACCTACGTCCAACACTCTTCGTCAAGCCGCGCGTCAAGCTCGACATGACCACCGGCAGCCTCTACATGACAAGAGTTCACAAGAGCTATTTGACGACCAAGAAAGTCGACGTCGTCAAAACCAAGCCACACTTGAGCAAGCACAAGAACGGCAACGACTTCGCCAACAACAACAAGAGCGAGCACGTCAACACCAAGAAGAACTTGATGCCGAGGCCAATCACCAAGCACAACAACGTCGAGAAGTTCAAGCTATGGAGGCGCAACGAGCTCTACAAGATGCACATCACAATGTGGCAGCCCACACTCGACACAATCGTCAAGAAGAGGATTTCCTTCGTAATGAGGTGCAAGAGAGACGCCATCAAGCAAGAATGCAAGAAGAAGCTCCTCCTCAAGCGTGGCAAGAGCAACAACCCCAACAAGAACATCAACTCCAACAAGAACATCTACATCAACAAGAGCAACAAGATATGGCAAACCGCTAAAATCGAGACCGCCCTCCCAATAGGCAAGGAAACAACGATGAGCATCGCTATGGCAAGCTCAAGTTCACCATGCCTAAGTTCTCCGGAAGCATTGATCCCGAAGACTATCTCTCATGGGCATTGAAAGTTGACAAGATCTTTCGCCTTCACAACTTCGATGAAGAGAAGAAGATCGCAATGGCATCCCTTGAGTTCCAAGACTATGTTCTCATTTGGTGGGAGCAAATCATAGAGAGACGAGAAGCAAAAGGCGAACCTCCTATCACCACTTGGGCTCAAATGAAGGAAGTCATGAGAGCAAGATTTGTGCCTACACACTACAACCGCGATTTGTTCAAGAAGCTACAACTCCTCAAGCAAGGTACCAAGTCCGTTGAAGAGTACTACAAGGAGATGGTGATTGCTATGATACGAGCAAACATCACGGAAGATGAAGAGCAAATTATGGCGAGATTCTTGAATGGACTCAACTATCCTATCAAGAAGATTGCGGACTTCCAACCATACAACAACCTCCTCGAGCTAGTACATCAAGCAACCAAAGCGGAGCGACAAGTTCAAGAGGACTACAAGTACTCCAAGTTCAACTCCAAGAACTTCGGCTCCTACAACCAAGCTTCAACAACTTCGGCTACTACTCCTACCTCTACCAAGCCTTCTACAAACTTAGGCGACAAGTCAAGCTACAAGAATGCGACTACATCGAGTCGTCCACCTTCTACCAACAACTTCAAGCCAAGAGCTTCCTCAACTACAACTCCAACCGAAGACAATAACAAGACGAGCTCCATCAAATGCTTCAAGTGCCAAGGACGAGGCCACAAGTCATTTGAGTGCAAGACCGTTCGCACCATGATCATCAACGACGACGGATCTTATGACTCCATGAGCGATGATGAGATGGAAGCACTTGAGCATGTCGCTATGCATCGCCAAGTGAATGAAGAAGAAGACCATCAAGTGTTTTGCGACAATGACTCAAGCCCCAACCTTGTTGTCTCCAAAGTCTTGACACTCCAACATCAATAAGATGACGACCAACGATGTCACATTTTCCATACAAAGGCCGGCATCAATGGACGCTTCGTCAAGGTTATCATCGATGGAGGAAGTTGTCACAACTTGGCAAGCGAAGAGCTATGCGACAAGCTTCATTTGGTCAAGACGAAGCATCCTCACCCCTACAAGGTCCAATGGCTCAACGACGCCGGAATTCTTCGAGTCGAGCACACCGTGCAAGTCTCTTTCAAGATTGGCGCCTACGAGGACACTCTCGAATGTGATGTGATACCCATGTCCGTGTGCCACCTTATTCTTGGACGTCCATGGCAATATGATCGTGGAGTCACACACAATGGACGGACAAGTCACTATCATTTCAAGATGAAGGGCAAGGAATTCGTACTCCGACCAATGACTCCAAGTCAAGTAGCCGCCGACAAGCTTTTACCTACCAACCATCGTGGAGAGAATGGTGAGAGAGCGAGCCACCAAAAAGAGAGCGAGAGCCACAAGCCAAATATGAGCGCCTCCACGATGAGCGACAAGAAGCAACTAGTCCTATTTGCCACGAAACGTGAGATGAGAGAAGTGTGTGAGAACCCATCGAGCGTCTTCCACCTTGTGCTTTTATGCAAAGGGGAAGCCAAACCTACTAACACTTCACCACCTCCACCTTTTGTGTTGTCTCAATTGTTGCAGGAATTCTCGGACGTCTTTCCCGATGAACTATCTCCGGGTCTACCTCCACTTCGCGGAATAGAAGACCGCATCGACCTCGTACCCGGTGCTCCACTTTCAAACAAGGCTCCCTACATCGTCAACCCCGAGGAAACAAAGGAGATACAACGGCAAGTGCAAAAACTCATCGACAAAGGTCATGTACGTGAAAGCCTAAGCCCTTGTGCCGTTCCCGTTATCCTCGTGCCTAAGAAAGATGGAACTTTTCGCATGTGTTCCGATTGTCGTCCGATAAATGCTATCACCGTTAGATACCGTCACCCTATTCCTCGTCTAGATGACATGCTTGATGAATTATGTGGTGCCACCATCTTTTCAAAAATTGATCTTAAAAGTGGCTACTACCAAATTCGCATTCAAGAGGGTGATGAGTGGAAAACAGCTTTCAAAACCAAGTTTGGGTTATACGAGTGGCTTGTTATGCCAATGGGCTTATCGGAAGCACCCGGCACATTCGTGCGTCTTATGCATTTTGTTCTCCGACCCTATATAGGCATCTTTGTAGTGGTTTACTTTGATGACATTCTAGTCTTTAGCAAGTCGCTTGAGGAACATGTTGACCATGTCCGTATGGTTTTGCAAGCCCTTCGCAAACAACAATTATATGCTAATATGGAAAAATGCACTTTCGGCGTTGACAAGGTTGTCTTTCTAGGATTTGTCGTTTCTTTTCAAGGTGTTCACGTTGATGAAACTAAAATTGAAGCAATTAAAACTTGGCCACAACCAACGAATCTCATGCAAGTGCGTAGTTTCCTTGGTCTAGCCGGTTTCTATCGACGTTTTGTGAAGGATATTAGCACCATTGCTATGCCTCTACACGCTTTGAGCAAGAAGAACGCACCCTTCATTTGGGGTCCTTCGCAAGACACCGCGTTCAATGAGCTCAAAAGCTTGCTCACGCACGCACCACTTCTGGCCCTACCAAACTTTGACAAACCGTTTGAGATTCATTGTGATGCTAGTGGTACCGGCATAGGTGGCGTGCTAATGCAAGAAAAGCGCACAATTGCGTACTTTAGCGAGAAGCTATCGGGAGCGCAACTTAACTATCCCATCTATGATAAAGAGCTTTATGCCTTGGTGAGAGTTCTACGTGTTTGGGAACACTATCTTAGACCTCATGAATTCATTCTTCATACGGACCATGAGACACTCAAGTATCTCAAAGGTCAAACTAAGTTGAACAAGCGTCATGCTAAATGGAGTGAGTTCATTGAGTCTTTCCCCTATGTCATCAAATACATCAAGGGCAAAGAAAATGTTGTGGCGGACGCGCTTTCCCGCAAATGCATGCTTGTAACACAACTTGAGTTAAATGTGATTGGCTTTGAGCACATAAAAGATCTATATGAACATGATCCTTTCTTTGCAAATGCTTATGCTAAGTGCTTGACTCACACTTCTTGGGAACATTACTACATCAAGGATGGATATCTTATGAGAGCTAACAAACTTTGCATTGCCGAGTCTTCGCTTCGTTTGCTCCTTTTGCAGGAATCTCATGGAGGAGGACTCATGGGACACTTTGGACGCGACAAGACGTTTGCTACCCTCTCTAAGAACTATTTTTGGCCCAAGATGCTTCGTGGCGTCTCACGCCTCACCAACCGATGTTCGACATGCCGCAAAGCTAAGTCCAAAGCTCAATCTCATGGTCTTTACATGCTTCTTCCTATTCCATACCATCCATGGGAAGACATAAGCATGGATTTCATACTTGGCTTGCCTAGGACTCAAAATGGCAAAGATTTCGTGCTTGTCGTGGTAGATAGATTCTCTAAAATGGCTCATTTCATTCCTTGTAACAAGATCGACGATGCTTCACATGTTGCCACTCTCTTTTGTAGGGAGATACTTCGTCTTCACGGCGTGCCCAAAACGATCGTGTCGGACCGGGACGTCAAGTTCTTGAGTTACTTTTGGAAAACACTATGTGCCAAGCTCGGAATCAAGCTACTCTTTTCTTCGGCGTACCATCCACAAACGGACGGCCAGACGGAGGTGACGAACCGCACGCTTTCCACTCTTCTTCGTATGTTGATCAAGAGGAACATCCGGGAATGGGAGCAATGCTTGCCCATTGCCGAGTACGCCTACAACCGCGCAAGACATTCGACCACCGGCAAGTCGCCATTCGAGGTTGTCTACGGCTTCAACCCGTTGTCCCCTTTGGACATTCTACCTCTACCTCTACAAGAGCGCGTCAACATGGACGCAAGTGCACGAGCAAGCTATCTCAAGAAGGTGCACAAAGATACAAGGGCAATGATCGAGCGACAAGTCCAACGTCTCGCCACCAAGCTCAACGTCAACAAGGCACCAATGGTGTTCCAACCGGGAGATCTTGTTTGGCTTCATCTTCGCAAGGACCGCTTCCCACACGAGCGCAAGTCCAAACTTCTACCTCGCGCCGATGGACCCTTCAAGGTGCTAGCTCGCTACAACGACAACGCCTACAAGATCGACATCCCACGAGACAAGTACTCCATGAGCGACACCTTCAATGTCAAGGATCTCTCTCCTTTCCATGGTGATGAAGATTTCGATCCGAGGTCGGATCTTTCCCAAGGGAGGGGAGATGATGTGGAGCATCCCGAGGTCATCCCCATGGACCCTCCTTCACCTCCTCAAGTGCCTCAAGGACCAATGACTCGTGCTCGTGCTAGAGCTCTCGAGACCGAGGTGACGTCGCTCCTAGCCCTACTTCCATACGAATCTTGCGAGACATGGTTGCTACCTCAGACGGATGTGCTTTGTGTGCTCAGGTGTGAAGAAGACCACATTGGAGAAGGGCGTGAAGACGGACAAGTCCCCAAGTTCACGGACGAGTTGATGCATCGAGAAGGGCAGAAGGAAGCTCCAGGCCCCGGACATCCGCCCCCTGGGCAATCATCTACAGAAGGCCAGCAGACGACGCTACAGGGCCCGGACATCCGGCCAGGGCCCGGACATCCGGCCAAGCATGGCCCGGACATCCGGCCTCGGGCCCGGAAAACCGGCGCCTCTGTCCAGAGAGCACCCGAGGCTCGACCGCTCCAGCCCGGACATTCGGCCCCTCGCCCCGGACATCCGGCGCCCAGCGAAGCCCCGGACATCCGGCCCGACGCCCGGACGTCCGGCCCCTGATATGCCTGCGCGCAACACTTGGGCCGAGGCCCGTGTACCCATTCGCTCCGTACACTATATATACTCCTTTCCCCATTCCGTTTAGGGTTAGCTGTTGGATAGCTCATTTTTCAGACTTGTGTGGATTCTCTCCCACGAGACCGTGCGCCTCTACGGAGAAGATCCACCACGGATTCAAGGCCTCCATTTTGGGGAAGATCCTACGGGATAACCAAGACCTCCTCACGGAGAAGACTATCCTTGTACCACCGTCGTTGACTATGGACCGTGTATCGCACTATGTATCGTGGATCTAGCACTTGTGTGATCATCTTTGTGTTGATTTGAGTGTTTCCTCTCGTGTTTTCCCCGTTTTCCACCTTGTGTTCTCCGTGTTCATCGTGGGATACTCTCCAAACGTGAAAGATCCGCTGATTAGGGTTCCACCCTACATCATAGGGTGTAGTGAAAATCGAGTGGCACTCAACACAATAGAAGTAGCAATTGTTCAACATGTGTGAGGCAATCAAGTCAATCATGTGCAAAGCATGGCAATGGTGGCTATCAACCACATGAAATGAGCATGTATGTATCATGGGTGATGCACGACATGAAGCAAGCATGGTGATCAAGTTGTGCAAACTAGTGGAGCGAAGATGCAACACACTAGGAGAAGGCATGGCAATCATGTCATGTGAGCAAATTGTGGGTATAGGTAATACACATGGCATAGCACAAGCATGAAAGCAAGATATGAGCAAAATAGCATCAATGTGTTGATGAGAGGCCATATGGAAATAGCAATGGGATATCATGACTCTCCCAACACAAGAATCAACAATAGCATGGGGCACAAAGAAATCTTGGCAATAGCTACTAGTGTCTCCACCAAGCATGCAAATACACATAGTAGTATCATAATGTTGAATCATGGGTAATTGCAAGCAAGGGTCACAATTGCATGGTAAAGTCATAGCAAGAGGCATAACATGCAAAGTGAGCACGATAGAATGGGCATAAGATGACAAGTGGTAAATAGCCCATAGTCGTGTGAGAGCCAAGTAAAAGAGATGCGCGTAGAGGGTGCGCGAAGAGAACGGTGGTAAGGATAGTCCACGGGATCCCAAATCGTCGTTGCTCTCAAGAGCTCGTTCTGTCAACTCATGGTATTGTGAGGTTGACAAATGTTCATGAGTACCTACACAAAACAAAGACAAAGGAAAAATTGTGTGTGCGTGGTATATGTACCATCATCCATCATGATGCGCACGTGCATGTGTTGGTTAGCACAAAATAGCCAATGCTCAAATAAATGAGATGCGTGATAAAGAAACATGTCATCCATCATGAGAGGTTTGTTGTTATCTATGGCATAATGGAGACTCATATTGTGTAATACATCATGAGAAGTATGTAGAGCATTGTTATTCGTGGAATGCATATGGTGCACACAATCATGGTAATCATGCAATGGATGGGATGGATTAAAATCTCCTAAAATGTATAAGGAGACTATGGGGGTCTCTTCATGAGCAATATTTGAAACATCATATGGAGAAAATTGACAACATCCAAAACAATGCATATCCCAAGCTATGTGGTCATGGCATGTCATATGAGATAAATGATGCAAAGGGAGCATATCAATATCATCACAAGAAAAACAAATGCCAATAACCATAGGCTTGTCATCTGTGCCATAAGTGCAAATTGGGTTTATCTTAATGGCATATGCATAGTTACTACGATGAGATTGCAAATATGACATACGAGTGATCTCATGCATAGCATATGACAAGTCAAGCGAATTATCAAACATGATGTGACCTAAAGAATGATCACAAGAGATCCTATGCAACATGGCATCACAACTAAGAGACTCCACAGAGCAATCATCATACACATCATAAATGGGTAATGTATCCCATGAGGTAGTCGAACTAGCATGAAGCATGGCAATAGGTGGATCGACATCATGCAAGCAATCAATGTTACAAATGTCCACTAGTGGGACTAGAGCATCACCTTCACCTATATTACCTTGTTCATTCCACTCAAGTGGTGTAGGTGAGGTGGAAAAGACCAAATGGTGGTCATCTTCATCTTGATGGAACCATGTGGGGGGTGCGTCATAATCCACCATGGCCATCATCTTGTCCATAGGAAGGACGAAGTCGTAGTGAATCGGCTCGTCATCATAAATGGGACCTAGCACCAAATGAGAAGACACAATAGAGGTAGAGGTTAAGTTGTTAGAAATCGAAATGGCCTCACATGCCCTATCAACTTCCTCACTCTCTCTATGTGGTGGCTCACTCACTCCCTCAAAATAGGTGCACTCAATGTCGCATATGGTGGAGTCACTCATCTCACTCAAGTGGTGGGGGTTGTGGCTCTCCTCACATGGGAATTGGGGCAACTCGTCATATATGGGGCTAGTGGTGAAGTCACTCTCACTCTCAATATGGTGGCAAAAGTCACTCAAGTCGTCATACGTTGTCGTGGTCGAAGGGAAAATCCCATGCTCAACCATCTCGTCACCGTCGCCGTGGATGAAGGCCGAAGATGGCACATCATCGCTCTCCCCTCCAAGGATGGAAGCATCATCCTTGCTCGTCACCGTGTCGTTCGCCTCCAAAGCTTGGTCCTCGAATGGCTCTGTAGTCGTATTCATCGCCGCACTGTCTTGAAAAAGAGTCGAAGTAGACTCGGCATCATCAATGCCACAAAGAGGGATGGCGGTGGAGTCGAACTTGAGAGCGTCATCTTGGAGCTCGTTGGGCTTGGACATCGTGGTGGTACTAGCCTCATGCTCGTCATCTTGGAGCTTGGTCTTCGAGAAGTGTGCTTGCGGTGGAGAAGCCTTGGCCTTCATGAGTTCTTGTTCCGCCTTGAGAGCACCGATGTAGTTGTCATCGAGGGACTTGTAGTTCTCGAGGAAGATAGTCTTGGAGATCTCGTTGTCCAATCCCATCATGAAGTAAAACTTCATCCAAATGGGGTCGTCCATGCCGCCTCGTCGCAAGGCATTCTCCATGTCGTTGAAGTACGCGTCGATGGACTTTGATCCTTGTATGGTGTTCTCCAATTGCCGTAGAGGTTGTTCCGTGTAGGTGGGAGGCACGAACTCTCGCCGCATAGCTCTCTTCGTCTTGGGCCAATTCACGTTGAAGCTCGTCGAAGGTGTGTGAAGCCACCATGTTGACGCGTTGTCGTGGAAGTTTCTTGTGGCGCACTTCACTGGATCTTCGTAGGGAACTTGATGTAGCTTGAGGTAGTCGTCCATCTTGCGCTCCCACTCGAGATACTCCTCGGGGTCTTGAGTCCCATAGAAAAGAATCGCGTGGTCGTTGTCGAGGTCGTAGTAGCTCGTGGACGTCGCAGACTTGAGCTTGGCGAGCTTCTCTTGAGGTGCGGGTCGGCGAAGATGCCGCAAGTCCAAAGGCGAAGATGCCTTGAAGTCACTTGGCGAAGATGCCAAGGTAGATGGTGAAGTCATTGAGCAATTGTTGATGTTGAGCTCCTGACCGTCACGTTCTTGTCGTTGATGGTGGCGATGCCGATGTGATCTAGTCATGGCACCGAACTCGTCGTTGTTGTTGTAGACCGGAGATGAAATGCTTTGCCTATCCATCACAAGACTCGAGCAAAGGTGAGTAGGAAATGAGATAAACAATACCAAGTTACCGTTTCCGAATGTTGAGGATGTATCCCGTTTCACTCAATGTGAAATGAAAGAATAGTGGAATTGGTACCGGACTTGTTCACTCACACCTATCAAGTAAAGCTTATGGTGGAGCTCGGTGAGGATAGTGGCACAAAAATTTGATGCAAAATGTTAGCAAGAGTCAATAATGTTGGAAAAGATTCACAAATTCGCAAGTGAAACAAGTAGACCAATAGCAAAATGTGGCACACGGAAACACACACACGGATAGATAAATGGGGTCGTGCAACCAAGGAATGAGCACAAAATGTGAAATCCACGGAAAACGCTCGTGTTGCACAACTCAAGAGAGACGCTAGCACGATTGCTCAATAGGGGGATACGACACTTGTGCACAACCTATAAGATGCAAAATGTATGAGCCTTCTATCCCAAGTATGCTATGTGTATGATGTTCCCGATGTTCTTCTCAAGATGATCCAAGGTGATCGGATATGACAATCTTAAGTGCAAAGTGGTATGATGCTATGGCTCTTGCTTACAAGCTTCTATGTCTTTCTCTTTTTGCTTAAAAGCTTTTTTTTTGTATGGCCACAATTTGAAATGCACAAACCAAGATAGTAATTGTGTATATGCGGGAACAATCTTGTGACACAAGGGATGGTACTATGATAGCAAGATGATACCAATATGATATGGTATATATGCAATGGAAGGTGTATATCGATGACCACTAATGTGCACAAGTAATGTTGCCGGCAATACTCAAATGACTAGTCTCATTGGGCAAGTGACGCAAAATGGGCTAGGGGTTAACTATGCACTTGCAAGGGGAATATACAGTGGTGTCGTCGAAGTTACCGTCCGATGATGATGATGAGATGCGGTGCTCTTGATGTAGACCCTTTCCTAATTAGCCGAAACACCTTAGGAAACGGAAAAACCACAACTCAAAATCTCAAGGACAAATGTCAAATGGTGGTAGCGGACAAGCGGTGGTGGTTGTGTATGATGGGCTATATACGTTGTCGGAGTTGAAGTCACGGTCCCTAAGTAGCCGAAACACCTTAGGAGACACAAGCCACAACTCAAACAAGCTCAACAAAAATGGGTTAAGTTGGGTTGGCGGAAATGTATAGTGGGCAATGGGTATGCGGAAGTGGTGGTGGTGGTTCATGAAGAAGCAATTGTCCCTAAGTAGCCTAAACACCTTAGGAGACTCAAATCACTACTCAAGCAACCACAAATGCTATGGGGATCCAAAAGGGTTAGGTTGCGGAAGTCGGTGGTGGTATAGCGGATGATGTGGTGGAAGCCCTAGGAAGAGATGTCAAAATTCACAAAATATGATGGAGTCAAATGGTGGTAAAACCAAGATGAGCAGCTCGGGCACGTCGCTAGCTTTCCAACGAGCCAAAGAACACTCAAATCAGAGTTCGGGAGTGAAAGTTATTGTCAAAACGGTGAAACTCGGAAGGCTGAAAATGTGCGGGGCGGTAGTACCGCTTGTAGGGCGATAGTACCGCTTGTGGTTATAGGCGGTAGTACCGCTTGGAGGGGCGGTAGTACCGCTGGTGTCAGGAAAACTTCGCAGATCGGGATCGGGGCGAATTATGGGCGGAAATGGATAATTTCGGGGGCGAAATTGGATGGATTTCGTGGATGGAAAGTGGTGAAACTTGGGGAGATGCTAGATCCACTCGAAACCAAGCAAATCCATGGATCAAATCCAACAAATCAAAAAAAAATTGGGGCTATTTTTGGTGGGGATTTTCGAAATTGGGCAAAAACACAACAAAATTAGGCTAGAAAACAAGAAGGGGGGCACCAATTTCGTGAGAAACCATAGCTCTAGATACCATGATGTTGTAGGGTGGAACCCTAGGTGGAGATCTTTCACGAATTGGAGGGGAATCCCCAAGAACAAGAGGAGCACAAAGGGAAGAACACAAGAGAAACACTCAAGAACAAGCCCAAATCACACATCCACTGGACTCACAAACACATGAGATCCACAAGATACAAGAACAATCAAAGGGAAATAAGATACATGGTAGAGTTCATCCCAATCCTATGAGGAGAGAGGTCTTGATAATCCACAAGGATTCTTCTCCCTTGGGAGGTCTTGCATCCACTAGGGATCTTCTCCAAGGTGGAGGTCTTGGCCTCCAATGGAGTAGTCTCTCTCTCTCTCAAGAGGAGAAGGTAGGAGCAAAGCTCACATACAAATGAGCTATCATATTTGCTAAACCTAGAAAGGAGGTGGAGGTGGTCTATTTATTGTCTAAGCCACGAAGGGGTAAGTGGCGAGGGATACAAGGCCAAAGGGTGACGGTTGAGCACAGGCAGGGCGGTAGTACCGGAACCTCGGGCGGTAGTACCGCTTGTAAGCGATAGTACCGCCCATTCCGGACTGGACATGCCATTCTCTTCCGTTTTCGCTTCCATGCTTCCCTCGCGGCTGGTGTAGGCGTTCCTTGGCGCTTGCGCTCCTCCTCGCCGTCCGTGAAGCTCCGACAATACCTATGCATGCACACGAGTGGAGTGTCAAGTAGTATACCATCCTCGAAGGGGTCAAGGGAGCACGTGTAAAGGAGAAGATTCACCTTCATGTATGAGAAGTAGATGGCGCACGTGTCACTTGCGAAATGGGCTCTTGACATGGTGATGTCCGTAGGATGCCCCTCATCATCATCTCTTCACATATGCCATGTCCCATTGCTTTTCACATGATTGACTTGATTGCCTCACACATGTTGAACAATTCCTCTCTCTATTGTGTTGAGTGCCACACTATTTACACTACACCCTATGCATGTTATGCTTGGATTGTCTTGCACTTGACCCATGTGTTCAGACACTTCATTTTACTTGGTGTTGTGAATGATGCTTATGCCTACCATAGACCTTTCATTGAGCGTTTTATGCATGCTTGCTATGACCATGAGGTAGATGCTTATTCTCTTGTCACGCATATTTGCATCACTACCTCCCAATTGCATACTTGGCCCCATGATATCTTTTCTTCTGCTCAATTGATGTGCTTACATGCTATTCCACAACCCTTTGTCACACCCTATGTTATGCTTGATGACAACACTTGTTGGGTGAATCACCTCTTGAACACTTGGTTTTGCACTAACGCTAACCACATTTGTTTTTCCAAGTGTTTGTTGTCCTTGCTCCTTTTGAAGGAATCACTAGATGGCGCGACATTAGAGAGTGCCCATGCCGAGCTTAAAGATGATAAGTACTTGGTGATCGTCCACTTCTACATGGCGATGCCATCTCTTTCCCATGGTGATTTGATTTTCAATCTAAGGTCGGATCTTTCCTAAGGGGGAGGGGATGATGCGGAGCATCCTATGGACATCACCATGGTAAGAGTCCGTTCGGCAAGTGACATGTGTGACCTCTACTTCTTATACATAAAGGTGAATCTTCTCCTTTCCACATGTTCACTTGACCCCTTCGAGGATGGTATACTAACAAAGGTGATGATGCGGAGCATCCTAAGGTCATCCCCATGGACCCTTCATCGCCTCATCAAGTGCCCAAAGGACCAATGACTCGAGCCCGTGCAAGAGCTCTCGAGACCGAGGTGACTTCACTCCTTGCTCTAAATCCTTCCGATATACATGAAACATGGCTTCTACCCTCATCCGGAACTCTGTGCATACTCAGGTACTTGGGTGAAGGCCACGGGACAGCTCTGCACAATGGTCAAGACGGCGAGTTCGACAAGCACCGGGATCAAGAAGAAGGAAGGCTGAAGATGCTACAGGCACCGGACGTCCGACCCACACCGGACGACCGGCGACTTCCAGGCACCGGACGACTGGAAGCCACCGGACGTCCGGCCTCTCCCAGACGACCGGACGACCAGAAGCCACCGGACGTCCGTGACAACGACCACAGAAGCTAAATAGCGGAAATCTGAGGATTATCGGACGTCCGGTCCCTCCGGAACCTCCGGACGTCCGGTAACCAGCGGACGTCCGCCCCGACGGCGACCATTCGTGTAATATATACTCGTTGACTTCCCTCCTTTCGAGGTAGCTGTTGGATAGCTCATTTCAGACCTCTGTGTGGATTCTCTCCCACGAGACTGCGCGCCTCTTCGGAGAAGATCCACCTCGGATTCAAGACCTCCACATCGGGGAAGATCCTACGGGATAACAAAGACCTCCTCCGGGATAAGACTATCCTTGTATCACCGTCGTTGACTATGGACCGTGTATCTCTATATGTATTATGGATCTAGCACCTGTGTGACCATCTTTCTGTTGATTTGAGTGTTTTCCTCTCGTGTTATCCCTAGTTTCCGCCTTGTGTTCTCCGTGTTCATCGTGGGGTACTCTCCAAACATGAAAGATCTGCTGATTAGGGTTCCACCCTACATCATCTTGGTATCCAGAGCATAGGTTGATCACGATTTTGGAGCCCCACACCCTGTTTTCTAGCTTGTTTTTTTGTTGTGTTCTTCCCAATTTCGAAAATTCCCCACAAAAATAGCCCCCAAAATTTTTTGTGATCTGTTGATTTGGCAAGATTTTGTTGACTTTGTTCCATGGATTTGCTGTGCCACGAGTCGATCTAGCTTTTCCCAACCTTTTCACCGATTTTCCTCCGCATATTCAACCACGTTGGACCTATTTCTCTTCGGACCCGAGAAACCTAGCACCAGACCTATCGGACGACCGACGTTTACCGGACGTTCGGCACCCCTCGAGACACCGGACGTCCGCTAAACACCGGACGACCGGCACCCTGCCTACAGAAACATTTACCGGATTTCCGGAACTTCCGGACGTCCGACACCATCCGACCGACCGGACGACCGGTACCTTCCGGACGTCCGAGAAACCCTGACGTAGCTGAACTTGTTCGGTTACGTACCACCTTCCACTACCACCTACCTTTCTTCCCACCTTCCGCAACCACCATCACTTAACCGATACGATTTGGAACATCTTGTCTCCCTTTGCCTTGGATACTTGAGTTGTGGTTTCACCGTTTCCTTGGATGTTTCAGCTACCTTGGAACGGCAAGACTTCGACTACACCATCGCTCAACTTCGGCAAGGACGGTAACATCGACGACACTTTGTTCTTTCTACCTTGCAATTGCATTGTCACCCTATGAACCATCTTTGCGTAGCTTTCCCATCGAGACTAGCCATTTGAGTATTGCCGGGCCACGACACTTGTGTACACTAGTGATAGTCATAGATATTGCATACTACATTCATCTTGGTATCATCATATCTCCGTGTGCCACAAGAGTGCTCCGGATACACAATAGCTACCTTGATCCGAGAAGCATGCATATGTGCCCAAAGAAAGAGCTCACAAGCTTTTAAGCAATAGAGCCAACCAAAGCAAAAGGACAATAGCATCATACGCTTTGCATCAAAGGAGATCATACATCATAGCAACATCATCTTGTGCTCAAGCATCGGCACATCATACACTCATAGCATACTTGTGATAGATAGTCGTTACGTTTTGCCTCTTATAGGTCGTGCACAAGTGTGTATCCACCTATTAAGCAATCGGTTAGCGTCTCTCTTGTGTTGTGCAACACGAGCATTTTCCGTGCTTTCCACATTTTCGCTCACCCTTGGTTGCACAACCACATTTATCTATCCGTGTGTGTGTTCCGTGTGCTACTTTGCTAGTGATCTACTTGTTGCATGAGCAAATTGTGAACCATTTTCAACATCATTGAGTCACTTTGACGATTGCATTGAATTTGTGCCACATCCTAACCAAGCTCCTCTCAAACCTTTACTTGTGTAGGTGTGAGAATCGACACGAAGTGGTACCAATAGTGCTATTTCCGGGTTACATTATCGAGTGATCATTGATCCATTTTCAACTTCGGTTAAGGTACATTTGGTATTGTCTTCTCCTTTCTCCCACTCACATACTTGCTTGTGATGATGGATAGGCCAAGTACATCTTCCAACCCGAACTTCGATGATCCTCAAGAAGCGAACAACTACGTCACCAAACTACATCTCTTCGGTGTCCAACGAGCTCTACATCAAGAGAGTGAAGCTATGCGCGAGTACATTGGTCAAGTCGCCGAGGACGCGCACCAATTTGAAGCAAGGACAAAAGAACAATTCGACATCATCAACACCAACATGACTACTCAATACAACGAGCTACGGACATTGATAATCAACCGACGTTCTTCCTCAACATCATCTCAAAGACGAAGCCGCTCAAGTCGACATTCCGACTCCACGCAAGACTCAAGTACACCTACGTCTAACACTCTTCGTCAAGCCGCACGTCAACTGCGACATGACAACCGGCAGCCTCTCCATGACAAGAGTTCACAAGAGCTATTCGACGACCAAGAAAGCCGACGTCGTCAAAACCAAACTACACTTGAGCAAGCACAAGAACGACAACGACTACGTCAACAACAACAAGAGCGAGCTCGTCAACACCAAGAAGAACTAGATGCCGAGGCTAACCGCCAAGCACAACAACGTCGAGAAGCTCAAGCTATGGAGGCGCAATGAGCTTTACAAGATGCACATCGCAATGTGGCTGCCCGCACTCGACACACTCGTCAAGAAAAGGATTTCCTTCGGGATGAGGTGCAAGAGGGACGCCATCAAGCAAGAATGCAACGAGAAGCTACTCCTCAAGCGCGGCAAGAGCAACAACCCCAACAAGAACATCTACATCAACAAGAGCAACAAGATATGGCAAACCGCCAAAATCGAGACAGCCCTCCCAATAGGCAAGGAAACAATGACGAGCATCGCTATGGCAAGCTCAAATTCACCATGCCAAAGTTTTCCGGAAGCATTGATCCCGAAGACTATCTCTCATGGGCATTGAAAGTTGACAAGATCTTTCGCCTTCACAACTTCAATGAAGAGAAGAAGATCGCAATGGCATCCCTTGAGTTCCAAGATTATGTTCTCATTTGGTGGGAGCCAATTATAGAGAGAAGAGAAGCAAAAGGCGAACCTCCTATCACCACTTGGGCTCAAATGAAGGAAGTCATGAGAACACGCTTTGTGCCTACCCACTACAATCGTGACTTGTTCAAGAAGCTACAACTCCTCAAGCAAGGTACCAAGTCCGTTGAAGACTACTACAAGGAGATGGAGATTGCCATGATAAGAGCAAACATCACGGAAGACGACGAGCAAACAATGGCGAGATTCTTGAATGGACTCAACTATCCCATCAAGAAGATTGCGGACTTCCAACCATACAACAATCTCCTCGAGCTAGTACATCAAGCAACCAAGGCGGAGCGACAAGTTCAAGAAGACTACAAGTACTCCAAGTTCAACTCCAAGAACTTCGGTTCCTACAACCAAGCTTCAACGACTTCGGCTACTCCTACCTCTTCCAAGCCATCTACAAACTTCGGCGACAAGTCAAGCTACAAGAATGCGACCACATCGAGTCGTCCACCTTCTACCAACAACTTCAAGCCAAGAGCTTCCTCAACTACAACTCCAACCGAAGACAACAACAAGACGAGCTCCACCAAATGCTTCAAGTGCCAAGGACGAGGCCACAAGTCATTTGAGTGCGAGACCGTTCGCACCATGATCATCAACGATGACGGATCTTATGACTCCATGAGCGATGATGAGATGGAAGCACTTGAGCATGTCGCTATGCATCGCCAAGTGAATGAAGAAGAAGACCGTCAAGTGTTTTGTGACAATGACTCAAGCCCCAACCTTGTTGTCTCAAAAGTCTTGACACTCCAACACCAACAAGATGACGACCAACGATGCCACATTTTTCATACGAAGGCCGGCATCAATGGACGCTCCGTCAAGGTTATCATCGATGGAGGAAGTTGTCACAACTTGGCAAGCGAAGAGCTATGCGGCAAGCTTCATTTGGTCAAGACGAAGCATCCTCACCCCTACAAGGTCCAATGGCTCAACGACGCCGGAATTCTTCAAGTCGAGCACACCGTGCAAGCCTCTTTCAAGATTGGCGCCTACGAGGACACTCTTGAATGTGATGTGATACCCATGTCCGTGTGCCACCTTATTCTTGGACGTCCATGGCAATATGATCGTGGAGTCACACACAATGGACGGACAAATCACTATCATTTCAAGATGAAGGGCAAGGAATTCGTGCTTCGACCAATGTCTCCAAGTCAAGTAGCCGCCGACAAGCTTTTACCTACCAACCATCGTGGAGAGAATGGTGAGAGAGTGAGCCACCCAAAAGAGAGTGAGAGCCACAAGCCAAATATGAGCGACTCCACGATGAGCGACAAGAAGCAACTAGTCCTATTTGCCACCAAACGTGAGATGATAGAAGTGTGTGAGAACCCATCGAGCGTCTTCCACCTTGAGATGATAGAAGTGTTGTCTCAATTGTTGCAGGAATTTTCGGATGTCTTTCCCGATGAACTACCTCCGGGTCTACCTCCACTTCGCGGAATCGAACACCGCATCGACCTCATACCCGGTGCACCACTTCCAAACAAGGCTCCCTACCGCGTCAACCCCGAGGAAACAAAGGAGATACAACGGCAAGTGCAAAAACTCATCGACAAAGGTCATGTACGTGAAAGCTTAAGCCCTTGTGCCGTTCCGGTTATTCTCGTGCCTAAGAAAGACGGAAGTTTTCGCATGTGTTCCGATTGTCGTCCGATAAATGCTATCATCGTTAGATATCGTCACCCTATTCCACGACTAGATGACATGCTTGATGAATTATGTGGTGCCACAATTTTTTCCAAAATTGATCTTAAAAGTGGCTATTACCAAATTCGCATTCAAGAGGGTGATGAATGGAAAACAGCTTTCAAAACCAAGTTCGGACTTTATGAGTGGTTGGTCATGCCGATGGGCTTATCGGAAGCTCCAGGCACATTCGTGCATCTTATGCACTTTGTTCTCCGACCTTATATAGGCGTCTTTGTAGTGGTTTACTTTGATGACATTCTAGTCTTTAGCAAGTCGCTTGAGGAACATGTTGACCATGTCCGTATAGTTTTGCAAGCCCTTCGCAACCAACAATTATATGCTAATATGGAAAAATGCACTTTTGGCGTTGACAAGGTTGTCTTCCTAGGATTTGTCGTTTCTTCACAAGGTGTTCACGTTGATGAAACTAAAATTGACGCAATTAAAACTTGGCCTCAACCAACGAATCTCATGCAAGTGCATAGTTTCCTTGGTCTAGCCGGTTTCTATCGACATTTTGTGAAGGACTTTAGCACCATTGCTATCCTCTACACGCCTTGAGTAAGAAGAACGCACCCTTCATTTGGGGTCCTTCGCACGACACCGCGTTCCATGAGCTTAAGAGCTTGCTTACACACGCACCACTTCTAGCCCTACCAAACTTTGACAGACCGTTTGAGATTCATTGTGATGCTAGTGGTACCGGCATAGGTGGCGTGCTAATGCAAGAAAAGCGCCCAATTGCGTACTTTAGCGAGAAGCTATCGGGAGCGCAACTTAACTATCCCATCTATGATAAAGAGCTTTATGCCTTGGTGAGAGTTTTACGTGTTTGGGAACACTATCTTAGACCTCATGAATTCATTCTTCATACGGACCATGAGACACTCAAGTATCTCAAAGGTCAAACTAAGTTGAACAAGCGTCATGCTAAATGGAGTGAGTTCATTGAGTCTTTTCCCTATGTCATCAAATACATCAAGGGCAAAGAAAATGTTGTGGCGGACGCGCTTTCCCGCAAATGCATGCTTGTAACACAACTTGATTGAATGTGATTGGCTTTGAGCACATAAAAGATCTATATGAACATGATCCTTTCTTTGCAAATGCTTATGCTAAGTGCTTGACTCACACTTCTTGGGAACATTACTACATCAAGGATGGATATCTTATGAGAGCTAACAAACTTTGCATTCCCGAGTCTTCGCTTCGTTTGCTTATTTTGCAGGAATCTCATGGAGGAGGACTCATGGGACACTTTGGACGCGACAAGACGTTTGCTACCCTCTCTAAGAACTATTTTTAGCCCAAGATGCTTCGTGACGTCTCACGCCTCACCAACCGATGTTCTACATGCCGCAAAGCTAAGTCCAAAGCTCAATCTCATGGTCTTTACATGCCTCTTCCTATTCCATACCATCCATGGGAAGAAATAAGCATGGATTTCATACTTGGCTTGCCTAGAACTCCAAATGGCAAAGATTCCGTGCTTGTCGTGGTAGATAGATTCTCTAAAATGGCTCATTTCATTCCTTGTAACAAGATCGACGATACTTCACATGTTGCAAATCTTTTTTGTAGGGAGATACTTCGTCTACACGGCGTGCCCAAAACGATCGTGTCGGACCGGGACGTCAAGTTCTTGAGTTACTTTTGGAAAACACTATGTGCCAAGCTAGGAATCAAGCTACTCTTTTCTTTGGCGTACCATCCCCAAACGGACGGCCAGACGGAGGTGACGAACCGCGCGCTTTCCACGCTTCTTCGAGTGTTGATCAAGAGGAACATCCGGGAATGGGAGTGATGAGGACATCACTAACAAGGTTACACCCACAGCTCCAACTGACACATATACAGGACCAATTACTAGAGCTCGCGCACGCCAATTAAATTACCAGGTACTTTCGTTTCTTGGTAATGAATCTAATGTTCATGAGAATATGATGCTGCCTAAATTGGATACATTTGCTTGCTTACAAATGAAGGGCCTAGCTTGGACAAGAAGGATGAACATTGGAGCAAGATCAAGCATGGAGATGATGGCATGCGCAAGGGGAACAAGAATGGAGTTTCAATTGATGATTTCAGGACTTTGAAGCCACCATAATGAGTGTGAGAAGCCTTGGACGAAATATACAAGATGCCACTTCATAAATTTCGTCCAGAGGCTATTATAGGTGCTGCGTCACCTTATTATTGGGCCAGGCCCATGTAATTTCGAAATACTTGAGTATAGGCTGTTTTTAGAGTCCGTATGTGTGGGGAAACAAGAGTTAGGGTTGGTTTCGGACCCCTCCACCAAGGGCCACGAAATTCCCCCCTCTTTCCCTCATATATACAGCCCTTAGGGCGTCGTTTAGACTTTGGGTTTTGTTTAGATTAAAACTTCGCCATAGCTGCAACTTCGCGTACTTCGTTTGTGTTCAACGACCAGACAAAGGCGTCACAGAACCCCACCTTGATCAATAAAGCTTTCCTCTTATATTCGCAATATCCAGATTGCAATCTTAGTTTCTTGCTTGTTCTTCGTTTGCCTGCAGGAAACAGACCTTCGTGGTCAGGTTGATCGTGCTCCGGCGTGGTCGATAACCTCTCGGAGTTGGTTTAGCGATTGCTAAGGCGCGACGTCCACGCACGTTCGTAGTCGGATCGTCAAAGTCGACTTCATCCAAACGATAGCCACTATCTCATCGAAAGACGGGACACCTTTGCCTCTATCAAGTGGTATCAGATTTCCAGGTTGCTCGGTGAGATTTTACAGTTTTTCTTAGATTAGATCGAGTCTGTTCTTCATACCTACAATCCACGAAAAAGCCAAAAAAAATTAGGGTTAGTTCATCATATCCGAACCAGTCTGAGCCATTGCATAATCTTTTCCGTGTTTGCTTAGTTGACTTTGCGGTTGCATCGTCGTGTCAAGTTGCTGGTCTTAGCGTCTAGTCTTTTAGAGTTTCGAGTTCTGGTCATAAGTTGTCACGCCGCCGCCGCAACATCTTCATCGCTACTACCACATACCACCACCGATCCGTATCCATATACCACCACCAATCCGTATCCATATACCACCACCGCTGCCATATCCTACCACCCCTGCCATATCCTACCACCATATATCCACCACCAATCCGAGTTCTTTTCATATTAGGTTTGTTCTCGAAATCCATCTAGGTTTCGGATTTGTGTTTCCTTGCCTGCGTAGGTCTCGGAAAAAAAAGTCTCGAGACCCCCGGGCAGTTTTTAGGCCAAAATTTCGACACGTGGAAATATTTTTTCCCTATCCTATTTTTGGGCTTTTCTGAGTCTTTTGAGACACGTGCCACCATACTGATTTTTTACCGCACTTTTCCGTCGTCGCTGCCCTGATTCCGAAAAAAAATTCGTAAAAAAAATTTCGTGCCTGTCATCTTAGTTTGACTTGGGAAGTGTTTTGAGACACTCGCCATTATAGTGATTTTCGGCCAAAAAAAAAGCAGCGCAAAAAAAAAGAGCGCAAAAAAAGGCGAAAAATAAATAAATTCAGAGTGTGCTTTTCCCTTGATTATGTGCAGCGCCGTGAATTTGTTAGTGTTCTAGGCTCGCGTCTCTAGTACGGTCTAGCCTAGGACCAACACAGTACCGTCGTTGAGCGTTTATTCACCTTTGCATCTCTGAATTGATTATTGCTGACCCTTTTTGCTACCATATTATAAGCCTTCCCAGCTCCACATACATCTACATCGTGCGTTTGACTCTCCCTGGTAATCGCTCTATCCAAGCTTTGAGAGTTTTGACTACATCGGTTGCCGATCACCACCTGCTGCTGGGTAAGAACTGGTAAGAATTTGAGATTTGCTTGACGGATTTGTGACACCCGCCACCACCACCACTTGTTAGTAGTCTGTAGGATCATATTCTTGTGTGTTTCTATTGCTGCTAACCATGCCAGGATCACAAGTCGACGAGACTGACTGGGAGAACTTGACGAACAAGGAGCTTCATGATAAGTTTCAGGAAATGATGAGTGTACAGGTGCAAGATGTGCTAAACACATTGGACGAGGCCATGGAGAAGATAGATGTGATGAGGACATGACTACCTTGGATACGACCAAAAATATTTACATGTATATTTGTGAGGTGATTTCTAATGCAAACTATGCAACAATTTATTTATGTTATCCAGGACAAAAATACTTCACAGACTTTTGTGCCATGTCTAATTCCAGGTGTATGGGACATTTGTACAATCCACATATGAAGATAAGGGAAAAAGAGAAGTTTAGGTGCTGTTCAAAAAGTTCTCTCACGTCACTTTTGGGCCAAGAGAAGATAGAGTCCAAGTCTCTCACGTTCTGCATCCAGATTCGGACTGCACAGACATACCTGACTCAAAACGGCAAGAACTCCTTCATACGGACTCCGAATTGGGTGATTCTTTTTTTGTTGGAAACTAGATTTCATACACTTTCCAACCCAATTGGAATCACCTTCAAATTCGTCCGGAGCATTGAGATCCCGACGAAACAATCTGACGCTGCAGCAGAATCCGAGTCAAACTACAAGTCCAAAGGTGTTACATCACCTCCACTTGGGCCCATGAGTCTTGTACGACCTAGGGTTAGTTTTAGGCTGCCTTGGGACGTCCTTCCACCTCCTTGGCCGCCACCCCTTGCTCCTATATAAGTAGATCCATCTAGTAGCTTTTTCTTAGGGATTTGTTTAGTCAAAAGTTAGCCATTGCAACTTCGTGTACTTCGTTTGTGTCCAACGACCAGACCAAGACCGCTTACGGATCCCCACATTTATCAATACATCATTCATATTTGCAATATTCAGATTGCTTTATCATATTCTTGCTTGTTCTTCGATTGCATGCAGGAATAGACCTTCGTGGTCAGGCTGATCGTGCTTCTGGCATCGTCGGTAACCCCTGGAGATTGGTTTAGCGATTGCTAAGGCGCAACGTCGTGCACGTTTGTAGTCGGATCGTCAAAGTCGTCTCCACCAAATTGATAGTTATCATCTCATCGAAAGATCGGGACACCCTCGCCTCTATCAAGTGGTATCAGTTTTCAGGTTGCTCGGTGAGAATTTCCAGTTATTCCTAGATTAGATTTATTTTCTTACCTATTGTGATACGGAGTATCCCATGATCATCCCCATGTTCACTCGACGAGACCTCAACTACACACAATTGGACACAAGGTTCACTCGCTCCTCTCTGAACCTCCACTTTCTACATGTGAGACATGCCTACTACCTCAAATATATGTGCTATGCATGTTCAGGAACACCCAAGGAGACCATGGAGAACCCAAGAACCAAGGCCAAGTGCGCACGGAAGAGAAGGAAGAAGGGCCAGCACCTACAGGCCCCGGACATCCGGCGCCCCGGACATCCGGGCCCTGGCCGGAAATCCGGCGCCACTGTCCAGAAGACACCCGTGGCTCAACCCCTCCAGCCCGGACATCCGGCCCCTCGGCCCGGACATCCGGCGTCTCGGGAAGGCCCGGACATCCGGCCCCCGCCCGGACATCCGGCCCCTGTCTGCGCACAGTGTATCGGGCCTGAGGCCCATGTATCCCTCTCCCACTTACCCCTTCGCGGACCTAGACTATATATACTCCTCCCCCTCCTCCATTTGAGGGTTAGCTTAGTGATAGCTCATTTGATACTATCTAGTGGTTCATCTCCTTGTGAGTGACTGCGGCCCCTCCACGGAGAAGATCCACTACGGATTCAGGACCTCCTTCATCGGAGAAGATCCCCAGGGATATCAAGACCTCCTCACGGAGAAGAACCGGTTACCCTTTGTATCGTCCCTTGTTGATCATGGATCTTGTATCTCTTTGTGTTTCGAGGATCTAGCATATGTGTGACTTGTTCTTGTTGGTTTGAGTGATTCTCTCGTGTTTCCCCTCGTGTTCCCTCTCGTGTTCTTCGTGTTCATCGTGGGATCCACTCCATTTCGTGAAAGATCTGCTGATTAGGGTTCCACCCTGTATCACCTAGGACCAGCACAGTACCGTCGTTGAGCGTTTATTCACCTTTGCATCTGTGAATTGATTATTGCTGACCCTTTTTGCTACCATATTATAAGCCTTCCCAGCTCCACATACATCTACATCGTGCGTTTGACTCTCCCTGGTAATCGCTCTATCCAAGCTTTGAGAGTTTTGACTACATCGGTTGCCGATCACCACCTGCTGCTGGGTAAGAACTGGTAAGAATTTGAGATTTGCTTGACGGATTTGTGACACCCGCCACCACCACCACTTGTTAGTAGTCTGTAGGATCATATTCTTGTGTGTTTCTATTGCTGCTAACCATGCCAGGATCACAAGTCGACGAGACTGACTGGGAGAACTTGACGAACAAGGAGCTTCATGATAAGTTTCAGGAAATGATGAGTGTACAGGTGCAAGATGTGCTAAACACATTGGACGAGGCCATGGAGAAGATAGATGCAATGGAGAAGACGTTTGAAACAAAGCTGGATAACAAGTTTGCTGAATTGCTTTCGCGTTTTCCACCACCACCGGCTGCTGCAGCTGTCCCACCTCAACAACAACAACAACAACAACAACAACGTCGCCTTCCGAATCAAGTGGGACGAGCACAACGCGTTCCCCTTGAGACTGGTCAAGCTTCTGGTGCTGCTGTTGATGTTTCTGTAGCTCTTGCTGCTACTGCAGAGGTGGAGGACCATTATGAGGATGAGGTTGACCAAAGTCTGAACTACGTGCAACAACCAGCACCACCACCACCAGGTCGTCCTCATGCATATCATCGCAACGGTAGGGCTGCACCACCACCTGAGGTACATGACCATCTTTCTAAACTGAAATTGAATATTCCACCATTTGAGGGTAGATATGTTCCTGATATATATCTTACTTGGGAGTTACAAACTGAACAACGTTTTACATGTTTAAACTATCCCGAGGAGAGACGTGTTCCTGCTGCTGTTTGTGCTTTCTCTAGTTTTGCATGTGTTTGGTGGTCTGAACATTGTAGATTATATCCTACTCCAGCTACTTGGACTGCTTTGAAAACTGCTATGCGTACTCGTTGGGTTCCACCATATTATCAACGTGAATTACTTCAAAAACTGCAGCGCTTAAGACAAGGAAAAAATTATGTAGAAGAATATTATCAGCAATTACAAACTGGCCTGATTAGATGTGGTATTGTTGAGGAGAATGAAGCTATGCTTGCACGTTTTATGGGTGGATTAAATAGAGAGATTCAGACCATTCTAGAGTATAAGGATTATACTAATATCACTCGTTTATTCCATCTTGCTTGTAAAGCTGAACGTGAAGTGCAGGATCGACAGGCATTGGCGCGGACTAACTTTTCTATAGGTCGACCTTCATCATGGACACCGCGTGCATCCTCTACTTCCACACATTCTACTGCACCGACACCTCCATCAGCTGTTACCTCCAGCCGTGATACAAGGAAGCAGGCACAACCACCATTATCTGCCAAGAGCACACCTATTGGGCCTGCACAAAGTTCTTCTTCTTCCATGGCATCAACAGGGCACACCAGTGATATTATTTGTCGTCGTTGTAAGGGAAGAAGATATTTTGCGAGAGATTGCAAATCTCAGCGTGTGATGATTTCTACTGAGGATGGTGGATATGAATCCGCTAGTGACTATGATGAGGAGACTTTGGCTCTTATTACACGTGAAGAACACGGTGGAGACGATTCTGATCATGAGACACAATACATGGCTCCTGAAGATGCTGACAGGTATGAATGTTTAGTTGCTCAACGTGTTTTGAGTGTGCAGGTTACACAAGCTAAGCAAAATCAGAGGCATAATTTGTTCCATACAAAGGGAGTTGTGAAGGAACGTTCTGTTCGCGTGATCATAGATGGAGGGAGTTGCAACAACTTGGCTAGCATGGAGAGGGTGGAGAAGCTATCTCTCACCACAAGACCACATCCACATCCTTACTACATCCAATGGTTCAACAACAGCGGCAAGGTTAAGGTAACACGTACTGTTCGTGTGCATTTTAGTATCTCTACATATGTTGATTATGTTGATTGTGATGTGGTACCTATGCAAGCATGTTCCTTATTACTTGGTAGACCATGGCAATTTGATAAAAATTATGTACACCATGGTAGAAACAATCAGTATACTCTTGTTCATAAGGATAAAAATATTACTTTGCTTCCTATGACTCCTGATTCCATTTTGAAAGATGATATTAATAGAGCTAATAAAGCAAAACAGGAGAAAAATAAGAGTGAAAATCAGATTGTGGCAAAAGAATTTGAGCAACAAATGAAGCCTACTAATAAACCATCTACTGTTGCTTCTGAAATTAAATTGAAAAGTGCATGTTTATTTGCCACCAAATCTGATATTGATGAGCTAGATTTTACCAAATCTGTTTGCTATGCTGTTGTATGCAAAGAGGCCTTGTTTTCATTCGAGGACGTGCCTTCCTCTTTGCCGCCTGCTGTCACTAACATTTTACAGGAGTTCGCCGACGTCTTTCCACAAGACGTGCCACCGGGATTACCACCTATTCGAGGGATTGAGCATCAGATTGACTTAATTCCCGGTGCATCGCTACCCAACCGCGCACCATACCGTACCAATCCAGAAGAGACGAAGGAGATTATGCGTCAAGTACAGGAGCTACTCGACAAAGGTTATATACGCGAATCCCTTAGTCCTTGTGCTGTTCCTATTATTCTAGTGCCGAAAAAGGATGGTACATCGCGTATGTGTGTTGATTGTAGAGCCATTAATAATATTACTATTCGTTATCGTCATCCTATTCCTAGGCTAGATGATATGCTTGATGAATTGAGTGGCTCTACAATATTCTCCAAAGTTGATTTGCGTAGTGGATACCATCAAATTCGTATGAAATTGGGAGATGAATGGAAAACAGTATTTAAAACTAAGTTTGGATTATATGAGTGGTTAGTCATGCCTTTTGGGTTAACTAATGCACCTAGTACTTTCATGAGATTAATGAATGAAGTTTTACGTGCTTTCATTGGACGATTTGTGGTAGTATACTTTGATGATATATTGATTTTTAGCAGATCTTTGGAGGAACATTTGGAACATTTACGTGCTGTTTTTATTGCTCTACGTGATGCACGTTTATTTGGTAACCTTGGAAAGTGCACCTTTTGCACCGACCGAGTCTCTTTTCTTGGCTATGTTGTTACTCCACAGGGAATTGAGGTTGATAAAGCCAAGATTGAAGCTATTGAGAGTTGGCCGCAGCCCAAAACGGTCACACACGTGAGGAGTTTACTTGGCCTCGCTGGATTCTATCGGCGTTTTGTGAGAGATTTCAGCACCATTGCTGCACCTCTCAATGAGCTTACAAAGAAGGATGTGCCTTTTGTTTGGGGTACTGCACAGGAAGAAGCATTCACGGTATTGAAAGATAAGTTGACACATGCTCCTTTACTCCAACTTCCCGATTTTAATAAGACTTTTGAGCTTGAATGTGATGCTAGTGGAATTGGGTTAGGAGGTGTGTTATTACAAGATGGTAAACCTGTTGCATGTTTTTCTGAAAAATTGAGTGGGCCTAGTCTGAATTATTCTACTTATGATACGGAATTATATGCTCTTGTTCGGACTTTGGAGACATGGCAACATTATTTATGGCCCAAAGAATTTGTTATACATTCTGATCATGAATCTTTAAAGCACATTAAAAGTCAAGCAAAACTGAACCGTAGACATGCTAAATGGGTTGAATTCATAGAGACTTTCCCTTATGTTATTAAACACAAGAAGGGAAAAGAAAATGTTATTGCTGATGCATTGTCTCGTCGTTATACTATGCTTTCACAACTTGACTTTAAAATATTTGGTTTGGAGACCATCAAAGATCAATATGTGCATGATGCTGAATTTAAAGATGTATTGCAGAATTGTAAAGAAGGGAGAACATGGAACAAGTTCGTCGTTAGTGATGGATTTGTGTTTCGAGCTAACAAGCTATGCATTCCAGCTAGCTATGTTCGTCTTTTGTTGTTGCAGGAGGCGCATGGAGGAGGATTAATGGGACACTTTGGCGTGAAGAAGACGGAGGACGCACTTGCTACACATTTCTTTTGGCCAAAGATGCGACGGGATGTTGAGCGTTTTGTTGCTCGCTGCACTACATGTCAAAAAGCTAAGTCACGACTCAATCCTCATGGTTTATATATGCCTTTGCCTGTCCCTAGTGTTCCTTGGGAAGATATATCTATGGACTTTGTTTTGGGTTTACCTCGAACAAAGAAGGGGAGGGATAGCATATTTGTTGTCGTGGATAGGTTCTCGAAGATGGCACACTTTATACCATGTCATAAAAGCGATGATGCTGCTAATGTTGCTGATTTGTTCTTTCGTGAAATTATTCGCTTGCATGGTGTGCCAAATACTATTGTTTCAGATCGTGATACTAAATTTCTTAGCCACTTTTGGAGATGTTTATGGGCTAAGTTGGGGACTAAACTGCTTTTTAGTACTACTTGTCACCCCCAAACTGATGGACAAACTGAAGTAGTCAACAGAACTTTGTCTACTATGCTTAGGGCTGTTTTGAAGAATAATAAGAAAAGGTGGGAAGAATGCTTGCCTCATATTGAATTTTCTTATAATCGTTCGTTGCATTCTACTACTAAGATGTGCCCTTTTGAAATTGTCTATGGTTTCCTACCTCGTGCACCTATTGATTTGTTGCCTCTTCCATCTTCGGAGAAGGTTAATTTTGATGCTAAACAACGTGCTGAATTGATCTTAAAAATGCATGAGTTAACTAAGGAAAATATTGAGCGCATGAATGCTAAATATAAACTTGTTGGAGATAAGGGTAGAAAACGTGTTGTCTTTGCACCTGGAGATCTTGTTTGGTTACATTTGCGTAAGGATAGGTTTCCTAATTTGCGCAAGTCAAAGCTAATGCCACGTGTTGATGGTCCTTTCAAGGTGTTAGAGAAAATAAATGATAATGCATATAAACTTGAGCTGCCTGCAGATTTTGGGGTTAGTCCCACATTTAACATTGCAGATTTGAAGCCTTACTTGGGTGAGGAAGATGAGCTTCCGTCGAGGACGACTTCAATTCAAGAAGGGGAGGATGATGAGGACATCACTAACAAGGTTACACCCACAGCTCCAACTAACACATATACATGACCAATTACTAGAGCTCGCGCACGCCAATTAAATTACCAGGTACTTTCGTTTCTTGGTAATGAATCTAATGTTCATGAGAATATGATGCTGCCTAAATTGGATACATTTGTCTTGCTTACAAATGAAGGGCCTAGCTTGGACAAGAAGGATGAACATTGGAGCAAGATCAAGCATGGAGATGATGGCATGCGCAAGGGGAACAAGAATGGAGTTTCAATTGATGATTTCAGGACTTTGAAGCCACCATAATGACTGTGAGAAGCCTTGGACGAAATATACAAGATGCCACTTCATAAATTTGGTCCAGAGGCTATTATAGGTGCTGCGTCACCTTATTATTGGGCCAGGCCCATGTAATTTCGAAATACTTGAGTATATGCTGTTTTTAGAGTCCGTATGTGTGGGGAAACAAGAGTTAGGGTTGGTTTCGGACCCCTCCACCAAGGGCCACGAAATTCCCCCCTCTTTCCCTCATATATACAGCCCTTAGGGCGTCGTTTAGACTTTGGGTTTTGTTTAGATTAAAAGTTCGCCATAGCTGCAACTTCGCGTACTTCGTTTGTGTTCAACGACCAGACAAAGGTGTCACAGAACCCCACCTTGATCAATAAAGCTTTCCTCTTATATTCGCAATATCCAGATTGCAATCTTAGTTTCTTGCTTGTTCTTCGTTTGCCTGCAGGAAACAGACCTTCGTGGTCAGGTTGATCGTGCTCCGGCGTGGTCGATAACCTCTCAGAGTTGGTTTAGCGATTGCTAAGGCGCGACGTCCACGCACGTTCGTAGTCGGATCGTCAAAGTCGACTTCATCCAAACGATAGCCACTATCTCTTCGAAAGACGGGACACCTTTGCCTCTATCAGGGACCAATGCTTGCCCATCGCCGAGTACGCCTACAACCGCGCAAGACATTCGACCACCGGCAAGTCTCCCTTCGAGATCGTTTACGGCTTCAACCCGTTGTCCCCATTGGACATTCTACCTCTACTCTACAAGAGCGCATCAACATGGACGCAAGTGCACGAGCAAGCTATCTCAAGAAGGTGCACGAGCAATGATCGAGCGACAAGTACATCGCCTCACCATCAAGCTCAACGTCAACAAGGCACCAATGGTGTTCCAACCGGGAGATCTTGTTTGGCTCCATCTTGGCAAGGACCGCTTCCCACACGAGCGCAAGTCCAAACTTCTACCTCGAGCCGACGGACCCTTCAAGGTGCTAGCACGCTAGAACAACAACGCCTACAAGATCGACATCCCACGAGAAAAGTACTCCGTGTGCGATACTTTCAACATCAAGGACCTATCTCCTTTCCATGGTGATGAAGATTTCGATCCGAGGTCGGATCTTTCCCAAGGGAGGGGAGATGATGCGGAGCATCCTAAGGTCATCCCCATGGACCCTTCATCGCCTCATCAAGTGCCCAAAGGACCAATGACTTGAGCCCGTGCAAGAGCTCTCGAGACCGAGGTGACTTCACTCCTTGCTCTAAGTCCTTCCGATATACATGAAACATGGCTTCTACCCTCATCCGGAACTCTGTGCATACTCAGGTACTTGGGTGAAGGCCACGGGACAGCTCTGCACAATGGTCAAGACGGCGAGTTCGACAAGCGCCGGGATCAAGAAGAAGGAAGGCTGAAGATGCTACAGGCACCGGACGTCGGACCCACACCGGACGATCGGCGACTTCCAGGCACCGGACGACCGGAAGCCACCGGACGTCCGGCCTCTCCCAGACGACCGGACGACCGGAAGCCACCGGACGTCCGTGACAACGACCACATAAGCTAAATAGCGGAAATCCGAGGATTACCGGACGTCCGGTCCCTCCGGAACCTCCGGACGTCCGGTAACCAGCGGACGTCCGCCCCGACGGCGACCATTCGTGTAATATATACTCGTTGACTTCCCTCCTTTCGAGGTAGCTGTCGGATAGCTCATTTTAGACCTCTGTGTGGATTCTCTCCCACGAGACTGCGCGCCTCTTCGGAGAAGATCCACCTCGGATTCAAGACCTCCACATCGGGGAAGATCCTACGGGATAACCAAGACCTCCTCCGGGAGAAGACTATCCTTGTATCACCGTCGTTGACTATGGACCGTGTATCTCTATATGTATCATGGATCTAGCACCTGTGTGACCATCTTTGTGTTGATTTGAGTGTTTTCCTCTCGTGTTATCCCTCGTTTCCGCCTTGTGTTCTCCGTGTTCATCGTGGGATACTCTCCAAACGTGAAAGATCTGCTGATTAGGGTTCCACCCTACATCAGGTGAAGGTGATGCTCTCGTCCCACTAGTGGACTATGTCGACATTGATTGCTTGTATGATGTTGATCCACCTATTGCCATGCTTCGTGCTAGTATGATTTCCCCATGCGATGATTTACCCATTTATGATGAGCTTGATGATTGCCATGTGGAGTCTATTAGTTGTGATGCCATGTTGCATAGGATCTCTTGTGATCATTCTTTAGGTCACATCATGTTTGATAATCCGCTTGACTTGTCATATGCTATGCATGAGATCACTCGTATGTCATATTTGCAATCTCATCGTAGTAACTATGCACATGCCATTAAAATAAACCCAATGTGCACTTATGGCATAGATGACAAGCCCATGGTTATTGGCATTTGTTTTTCTTGTGAGGATAGTGATATGCTCCCTTTGCATCATTTATCTCATATGACATGCCATGACCACATAGCTTGGGATATGCATTGTTTTGGATGTTGTCAATTTTCTCCATATGATGTTTCAAATATTGCTCATGAGGAGACCCCCATAGTTTCCTCATAAATTTTAGGAGATTTTAATCCATCCCATCCATTGCATGATTACCATGATTGTGTGGACCATATGCATTCCACGAATAACAATGCTCTACATACTTCTCACGATGTATTACACAATATGAGTCTCCATTATGCCATAGATAACAACAAACCTCTCATGATGGATGACATGTTTCTATATCACGCATCTCATTTATTTGAGCATTGGCTATTT
Source organism: Secale cereale (assembly GCA_902687465.1). Taxonomy (NCBI): domain Eukaryota; kingdom Viridiplantae; phylum Streptophyta; class Magnoliopsida; order Poales; family Poaceae; genus Secale; species Secale cereale. The sequence continues at coordinate 361,682,371 of LR738712.1, read as the reverse complement.
TGTGCTAACGAACACATGCACGTGCGCATCATGATGGATGATGTGTAGATATACCAAGCACACACGATTTTTCCTTTGTCTTTGTTTTGTGTAGGTACTTTTGCAAACTCGTCAACCTCACAATCCCATGAGTTGACGAAACGAGCTCTAGAGAGCAAGGACGATTTGGGATCCCATGGATTGTCCCTACCGCCGTTCTCTTCGCGCAACCACTACGCGCATCTCTTTTACTTGGCTCTCACACGGCTATGGGCTATTTGCCAATTGTCACATTATGCCCATACTATCGTGTTCACTTTGCATGTTATGCCTCTTGCTATGATTTTGCCATGCAATTGTGACCCTTGCTTGCAATTACCCATGATTCACCATTATGATACTACTATGTGTATTTGCATGATTGGTGGAGATACTTGTAGCTATTGCCATGATTTTGTTGTGCCCCATGTTATTGATGAGACTTTGTTCATTTCTCGCTTTCATGCTTGTGATAGGCCATGTGCATTATTCATGCCTACTATTTGCACACATGACATGATTGCCATGATTACCTCTAGTATGTTGCATCTTCGCACTACTAGCTTGTTTGACTTGATCACTATGATTGCTTGCTATATTGCATCACCCATGTTCCACTCTTACTTGCTTTCTTGGGTTGATGACATCTATGTTCATGCCTTTCACATGATATATCTTGATCATTGTCACTTGTCTCCAATAGTTGCATCTCTCATATTCACTTGTTGTGAGTGCAACCATGCTATACTTGTTGATCTCGGAGATTCAGACACCTTACTTGTGATGCATGCTTGCTTGTTTGAGCCTAATGTATTTGCTTGTTATCGCATCATATGCTTCCATACATTGCCATGTCCCCTTATCCTTTCTTATGATAAGAATGACGAACATACTTGTTGGGTGACTCACCACACGAATAGGTTTTGCATCTTCGCTAACCTCGTTTGTTTTTCCGAGTGTTTGTCATGTTCTTTCATTTTGAAGGATTCACAAGGCGGTACAATCACGAGGCATCTTGGGCATGGGAAGGCATACACGTTGCGCGACAACAACATTTTCGACATCCTCATCAAGGTGCATTCCTTCCTAGTGAGCCATCCTCACATGTGCTTGGATTTCATGGATGCACCACCGGTCTACCACTCTTGCCACGACTTTGAGCATGTGATGAGGACATGACTACCTTGGATACGACCAAAAATATTGCATACATGTATATTTGTGAGGTGATTTCTAATGCAAACTATGCAACAATTTATTTATGTCATCCAGGACAAAAATACTTCACAGACTTTTGTGGCATGTCTAATTCCAGGTGTATGAGACATTTGTACAATCCACATATGAAGATAAGGGAAAAAAAGAAGTTTAGGTGCTGTTCAAAAAGTTCTCTCACGTCACTTTTGGGCCAAGAGAAGATAGAGTCCAAGTCTCTCACGTTCTCCAGATTCGGACTGCACAGACATACCTGACTCAAAACGGCAAGAACTCCTTCATACGGACTCCGAATTGGGTCATTCTTTTTTTGTTGGAAACTAGATTCCGTACACTTTCCAACCCAATTGGATTTACCTTCAAATTCGTCCGGAGTGTTGAGATACCGACGAAACAATCTGACGCTGCAGCAGAATCCGAGTCATACTACAAGTCCAAAGGTGTTACATCACCTCCACTTGGGCCCATGAGCCTTGTACGACCTAGGGTTAGTTTTAAGCTGCCTTGAGATGTCCTTCCACCTCCTTGGCCGCCACCCCTTGCTCCTATATAAGTAGATCCATCTAGTAGCTTTTTCTTTAGGGTTTTGTTTAGATTAAAAGTTCGCCATAGATGCAACTTCGCGTACTTCGTTTGTGTTCAACGACCAGACCAAGGCGTCACAGAACCCCACCTTGACCAATAAAGCTTTCCTCTTATATTCACAATATCCAGATTGCAATCTTGGTTTCTTGCTTGTTCTTCGTTTGCCTGCAGGAAACAGACCTTCGTGGTCAGGTTGATCGTGCTCCGGCGTGGTCAACAACCTCTCGGAGTTGGTTTAGCGATTGCTAAGGCGCGACGTCCTCGCACGTTCGTAGTCGGATCGTCAAAGTCGACTTCCACCAAAACGATAGCCACCATCTCATCGAAAGACGGGACACCTTTGCCTCTATCAAGTGGTATCAGTTTTCAGGTTGCTCGGTGAGAATTTCTAGTGATTCCTATATTAGATTTATTTTCTTACCTATTGCCCAAGAAAAATCCACAAAAAAAGTTAGATCTATTCATCCTTTGTCCAAGCCAGTCTGAGCCTTTGCAATTTTCTTTTCATTGTTTGCATTATTGAATTATCGGTTGCATCGTTGTGTCGAGTTGCTGGTCTTAGTGTCTAGCTCGTTAGAGTTTCGAGTTCTGTTCACATCAGTCACGTCGCCGCTGCATCGTTATCCCTTCCGCTGTCCACCACCTCGTGCTACCCATCGTTCATTGTCACAATCATAGTTGAAGTCGTTCGCATCATTGCTTGATCCATTCTGCATCTTATCTAGTTTGTCTTGGAAAGAGGGAGAAAGGAAAAAAAGACAGAGAAAAAAAAGTAAAAAAAAAGGAGAGAAAGAAAAAGAAAAAAAAAGTGTGAGAAAAAAAAAGAAAAAGAAAAAGAAGGAAAAGAAAGTTGGAGAGAGTGTTGTTGTATATTCTGCTTGGTAGTTGTTTTCATCATTATCTTTACTGCCGTTGTGATCTTCACTTATATCGTGCTGTCCAGAGCTACTTTGTATCCTTTATTGATGCTAGTTGTGCTACACCGTGACCTCATTAGTGTTCTAGGCTTGCGTCTCTAGTCCGGTCTAGCCTAGGACCAACACAGTACCGTCGTTGAGCGTTTATTCAACATTGCATCTCTGAATTGATTATTGCTAATCTTTTGCTACCATATATAAAGCCAACCCAGCTCCAAATATTTCTACACCGTATTTACGTACGTTCACCTGGCAATCGCTTTACTCAATCTTTGGAGTTATTTGACACCGCTGGTTGCCTATCACCACCTGGTGCATGGTAAGAACTTGTAAGATATTGATATTTGCTTTACTGTGAGCGCTTTACCACCACATCCTAGTAGTTCATAGGAACATTATTCTCGAAATTTGTTTCTTGTTTCTACTAATCATGACAGGTACCGGAGACATAAGTTCTTGGACGACGGATACATCTTCACCATCACAAGACGTGGGACAACACACACAAGCACATGGTCAGGTTATTTCTTTACCGTCATTTCAGGGTAGATTTAATCCTTCTATTTATCTAGCTTGGGAGCTTGAAGTAGAAACAGTTTTTAGTCACCATCATTTTTCTGAACTTGAGAGGGTACGAGCTGCCACTAGAGTATTTACTGGTTTTGCTTCTGTTTGGTGGAGTGTGCATTGTAAGAAAAATATTGATAACCAACCCACAACTTGGAAAGATTTGAAGGCTGTAATGAGAAAACAATTTTTCCCTCCTTACTGTCGTCGTGAATTGCTTCGTAAATTGGAACAATTAAAACAAGGCAGTAACACTGTTCATGCTTACTACCAAGAGTTCAAATCTTATATGCATCATTGTGACATAGAAGAATCTGAGGATGATACAATGAATAGATTTTTTGGTGGTTTGAACCATGATATTCGTGCAAGAATTCAGTATATTCCTCGTTGCATTATTGGTATGTATGTTCGTGCTTGTACCTTTGAGAGACAAATACAGGAGGATGCATTGTGTGACTACAACAACTACTATTCCAGTTCATGCTCACCACCACTGGTTGGTTCCTCCGCCATTACACCTACTAGAGCAGCCACCCCTCCAATTGTGAGCGTGACATCATCTAAAGTGTATGGTACATTGTCATCGTCCGTACCTACATCAGCTACGTCTTTCCGACAAGGTAACAGTAAAACCAATGATGATATAACTTCACATGAGGATGATGCATATCTAGTTAAGTGGAATACATCATGTATTGAATTACCTGTTGATTTGAGCACACCACCTAGTTTAGATAATCATGTTACTGTCATGAATGCGTCAAGTGATCAAACAACTAAAATACCAACAATTTTGAGTGCACCCATTGAATTAACTGTTGATGCAAAAGAATCATGTGAATTAGAGAATAAATCAGATTTGGATAAAATAAATTTGAAAATTATTGTGCCAATGTTTAATCATTTTGATATGACCTCTAATCTTGGTGACGATTCTATGTCAAATGACTTATTGCATGTTTGCTTATTTAAGCATGTTGTAGCCTGTGAATTTCATGCAAGTAAGGTTTATTCACAAATGTTGGGATAGTTTAATGATGAACATTGTCAATATTTTGATATGAATAAGAGCTTCACTTATTTGTGCAAATTGAGTTGCAATATTTTCATGCCTTCTACTTCTTGTGATAATATTTCCGCTTTATATTTTATGAACTACGAAAGTTACTCATCTATATATGTGTCATATGTGCAAAAATTAAGGGAAGTAAAAATGGATGATATATACGTATACAACATGTACACCTTGTCTATTTTCTTACCCAAATTTCAGATTAAGCAACGCCGAGGACGGCTTTATTTTCAGGAAAGGGAGGATGATGAGGACATGACTACCTTGGATACGACCAAAAATATTGCATACATGTATATTTGTGAGGTGATTTCTAATGCAAACTATGCAACAATTTATTTATGTCATCCAGGACAAAAATACTTCACAGACTTTTGTGGCATGTCTAATTCCAGGTGTATGAGACATTTGTACAATCCACATATGAAGATAAGGGAAAAAGAGAAGTTTAGGTGCTGTTCAAAAAGTTCTCTCACGTCACTTTTGGGCCAAGAGAAGATAGAGTCCAAGTCTCTCACGTTCTGCATCCAGATTCGGACTGCACAGACATACCTGACTCAAGACGGCAAGAACTCCTTCATACGGACTCCGAATTGGGTGATTCTTGTTTTGTTGGAAACTAGATTTCGTACACTTTCCAACCCAATTGGATTCACATTCAAATTCGTCCGGAGCGTTGAGATACCGACGAAACAATCTGACGCTGCAGCAGAATCCGAGTCATACTACAAGTCCAAAGGTGTTACATCACCTCCACTTGGGCCCATGAGCCTTGTACGACCTAGGGTTAGTTTTAAGCTGCCTTGGGATGTCCTTCCACCTCCTTGGCCGCCACCCCTTACTCCTATATAAGTAGATCCATCTAGTAGCTTTTTCTTTAGGGTTTTGTTTAGATTAAAAGTTCGCCATAGCTGCAACTTCGCGTACTTCGTTTGTGTTCAACGACCAGACCAAGGCGTCACAGAACCCCACATTGATCAATAAAGCTTTCCTCTTATATTCGCAATATCCAGATTGCAATCTTAGTTTCTTGCTTGTTCTTCGTTTGCCTGCAGGAAACAGATCTTCGTGGTCAGGTTGATCGTGCTCCGGCGTGGTCAACAACCTCTCGGAGTTGGTTTAGCGATTGCTAAGGCGCGACGTCCTCGCACGTTCGTAGTCGGATCGTCAAAGTCGACTTCCACCAAAACGATAGCCACCATCTCATCGAAAGACGGGACACCTTTGCCTCTATCAGCATGGGTATATCTATGCTCCATGGTCATATCATACCCATAACAAATTTGCATCTTATGCATGGATTGACTCACATTATGATTGCCTTGTTGCATCTTGTATTCCCATGTTATCCATGATATATGAGCTTTTTCATTTCCTTAGAAAATTTGTTGTGATCTTTCTTGATGGACTCTTCATACATATTGATCACATTGCCAAGCATCAATTGCATGATCACATACTCACATTGAGCATCATTTACCATGTTCATGCTTTTGATACACAATCCCATTACGACATCATTTTGCACAATGGTAGCATTTGCAACTTCCTGCACAATGAGCTTGATCACATGAATGCATTGTATGCCATGCTCTTTCATTTTGCTACAATTCATGCTCATTGCCACTACCGATTTATTTGGACGGACTCATGCTTAAATGATGGACACCTTGCGTCCGTTAACCATTGTATTTCCAAGTGTCCCTTGTGTTTGCTCTTTTTGCATGTCTACCATTCCGACGACATCTTGGAGTCGTCCAACTCCAAGTTCATCGATGCCTACCGTGTACATGACGATATGGTTCACGATCCGAGGACGGATCTTTCCCAAGGGGGAGGAGATGATGCGGAGCATCCTACGGCTATCTCCATGTACACCGTCATAGCTCCTCAAGCCCCAAGTGAACCTACCGGACTTAAGGTGAACTCGCTCCTCTTCGAGGGTTACATGAATATCATTTGGACTTGGTCACTACCTCACCACGGAACATCGTGCATCTTTAGGTACAAGGACGACCACCTACATGAAGTCGGGGAGCACCACCACATGGAGACGTACGAGAAGAAGGAGGAAAGGAGCGACACAAACGAAGAAGGGCATGTCCAGTCCGGAACGAGCGGTACTACCGTGATACAGGGTGGAACCCTAATCAGCGGATCTTTCACGTTTTGGAGGGTGGCACACGATGAACACGGGGATCACAAGGGAAAGATGGGGAAAACACAAGAGGAAAACACTCAATCAACACGAAGATAATCACACAAGCTCTAGATTCGCGATACAAGGTCGGGATACATGATCCAAAGTCAACACCGGTGATACAAAGATAGTCTTCTACGTGAGGAGGTCTTGATATCCCTGGGGATCTTCTCCGGTGAAGGAGGTCCTGAATCCGTAGTGGATCTTCTCCGTAGAGGCGCACCGTCTCGTGGGAGAAATCCACACAAGTCTGAGAAATGAGCTAAACCACAGCTGCGTCTAACGGAGGGGAGTCAACAGTATTTATATTACATGGGCGGTCGCCGTCGTAGCGGACGTCCGTGGGTTACCGGACGTCCGGTGGTTCCGGAGGGACCGGACGTCCGGTAATCCTCGGATTTCCGCTATTTAGCTTCGGTAGTCGTTTTCACGGACGTCCGGTGGCTTCCGGTCGTCCGGTCGTCTGGGGGAGGCCGGACGTCCGGTGTCTTCCGGTCGTCCGGTGCCTGGGAGTCGCCGGTCGTCCGGTGCAGGCCGGACGTCCGGTGCCTGTAGCATCTTCAGCCTTCCTTCTTCTTGTCTCGTGCACTTGTCGGGCCTGTCCTCTTGAGCATCGTGTAGAGCTGTCCCGCGGCCTTCGTCCAAGCACCTGAGTATGCATAGAGTCTCCGATGAAGGTAGAAGCCGTGTCTCAAGTGAATCCGAAAGATGTAAAGGGAGGAGCGAGGTCACCTCGGTCTCGAAATCTCTTGCACGGGCTCTAGTCATGGGTCCTTTGGGCACTTGGTGAGGCGATGAAGGGTCCATGGTGATGACCCTAGGATACACCGTATGATACAGGGTGGGACCCTAATTAGCGGATCTTTCACGTTTTGGAGGGTGGCACACGATGAGCACGGAGAGAACAAGGAGAAATGCGGGGAAAACACAAGAGGAACACTCAAACCAACACGAAAGTAATCACGCAAGCACTAGATCCACGATACAAAGTGAGGTACATGATCCATAGTCAACGATGGTGATACAAGGATAGTCTTCTCCGTGAGGAGGTCTTGGAATCCCGTGGGATCTTCTCCGCGAAGGAGGTCCTGAATCCGAAGTGGATCTTCTCCGTAGAGGCGCACCGTCTCGTGGGAGAAATCCACACAAGTCTGAGAAATGAGCTAAACCACAGCTGCGTCTAACGGAGGGGAGTCAACAGTATTTATATTACATGGGCGGTCGCCGTCGTAGCGGACGTCCGTGGGTTACCGGACGTCCGGTGGTTCCGGAGGGATCGGACGTCCGGTAATCCTCGGATTTCCGCTATTTAGCTTCTGTAGTCGTTTTCACGGACGTCCGGTGGCTTCCGGTCGTCCGGTCGTCTGGGGGAGGCAGGATGTCCGGTGTCTTCCGGTCGTCCGGTGCCTGGGAGTCGCCGGTCGTCCGATGCAGGCCGGACGTCCGGTGCCTGTAGCATCTTCAGCCTTCCTTCTTCTTGTCTCGTGCACTTGTCGGGCCTGTCCTCTTGAGCATCGTGTAGAGCTGTCCCGCGGCCTTTGTCCAAGCACCTGAGTATGCATAGAGTCTCTGATGAAGGTAGAAGCCGTGTCTCAAGTGAATCCGAAAGATGTAAAGGGAGGAGCGAGGTCACCTCGGTCTCGAAAGCTCTTGCACGGGCTCTAGTCATGGGTCCTTTGGGCACTTGGTGAGGCGATGAAGGGTCCATGGTGATGACCCTAGGATACACCGTATCATCTCCCCTCCCTTGGGAAAGATCCAACCTCGGATCGAAATCTTCATCACCATGGAAAGGAGAGAGGTCCTTGATGTTGAAATATCGCTCACGGAGTACTTGTCTCGTGGGATGTCGATCTTGTAGGCGTTGTCGTTGTAGCGTGCTAGCACCTTGAAGGGTCCGTCGGCGCGAGGTAGAAGCTTTGACTTGCGCTCGTGTGGGAAGCGGTCCTTGCGAAGGTGAAGCCAAACAAGATCTCCCGGGTTGAACACCATCGGTGACTTGTTGACGTTAAACTTGGTGGCGCTACGGCGGACTTGTCGCTCGATCATCGCCCTTGTGTCTTTGTGCACCTTCTTGAGATAATTTGCTCTTGCACTTGCGTCCATGTTCGTGCGCTCTTGGAGGGGAAGAGGTAGGATGTCCAAAGGCGACAACGGGTTGAAGCCGTAGACGATCTCGAAGGGGGACTTGCCGGTTGTGGAGTGTCTTGCGCGGTTGTAGGCGAACTCGGCGATTGGCAAGCAATGCTCCCATTCCCGGATGTTCCTCTTGATCAACACACGAAGAAGAGTGGAGAGCGTGCGGTTCGTCACCTCCGTCTGGCCGTCCGTTTGTGGATGGTACGCCGAAGAAAAGAGTAGCTTGATTCCGAGCTTGGCACATAGTGTTTTCCAAAAGTAACTCAAGAACTTGACGTCCCGGTCCGACACGATCGTTTTGGGCACGCCGTGTAGACGAAGTATCTCCCTGCAAAAGAGAGTTGCAACATGTGAAGCATCGTCTATCTTGTTACAAGGAATGAAATGAGCCATTTTAGAGAATCTATCTACCACGACAAGCACGGAATCTTTGCCATTTTGAGTCCTAGGCAAACCAAGTATGAAATCCATGCTTATGTCTTCCCATGGATGATATGGAATAGGAAGAGGCATGTAAAGACCATAAGATTGAGCTTTGGACTTAGCTTTGCGGCATGTAGAACATCGGTTGGTGAAGCGTGAGACGTCACGAAGCATCTTGGGCCAAAAATAGTTCTTAGAGAGTGTAGCAAACGTCTTGTCTCGTCCAAAGTGTCCCATGAGTCCTCCTCCATGCGATTCCTGCAAAAGGAGCAAACGAAGCGAAGACTCGGGAATGCAAAGTTTGTTAGCTCTCATAAGATATCCATCTTTGATGTAGTAATGTTCCCAAGAAGTGTGAGTCAAGCACTTAGCATAAGCATTTGCAAAGAAAGGATCATGCTCATATAAATCTTTAATATGCTCAAAGCCGATCACGTTCAACTCAAGTTGTGTAACAAGCATGCATTTGCGGGAAAGCGCGTCCGCCACAACATTTTATTTGCCCTTGATGTATTTGATGACATAGGGAAAAGACTCAATGAACTCACTCCATTTAGCATGATGCTTGTTCAACTTAGTTTGACCTTTGAGATACTTGAGTGTCTCATGGTCCGTATGAAGAATGAATTCATGAGGTCTAAGATAGTGTTCCCAAACACGTAAGACTCTCACCAAGGCATAAAGCTCTTTATCATAGATGGGGTAGTTAAGTTGCGCTCCCGATAGCTTTTCGCTAAAGTACGCAATTGGGCGCTTTTCTTGCATTAGCACGCCACCTATGCCGGTACCACTAGCATCACAATGAATCTCAAATGGTTTGTCAAAATTTGGTAAGGCTAGAAGTGGTGCGTGCGTGAGCAAGCTTTTAAGCTCATTGAACGCGGTGTCTTGCGAAGGACCCCAAATGAAGGGTGCGTTCTTCTTGCTCAAAGCGTGTAGAGGCATAGCAATGGTGCTAAAGTCCTTCACAAAACGTCAATAGAAACCGGCTAAACCAAGGAAACTACGCACTTGCATGAGATTCTTTGGTTGAGGCCAAGTTTTAATTGCTTCAATTTTAGTTTCATCAACGTGAACACCTTGAGAAGACACGACAAATCCTAGGAAGACAACCTTGTCAACGCCAAAAGTGCATTTTTCCATATTAGCATATAATTGTTGTTTGCGAAGTGCTTGCAAAACTAGTTGGACATGGTCAACATGTTCTTCAAGCGACTTGCTAAACACTAGAATGTCATCAAAGTAAACCACGACAAAGACACCTATGTAGGGTCTAAGAACAAAGTGCATAAGACGCACAAAAGTGCCGGGTGCTTCCGATAAGCCCATTGGCATAACAAGCCACTCGTATAACCCGAACTTGGTTTTGAAAGCAGTTTTCCATTCATCACCCTCTTGAATGCGAATTTGGTAGTAACCACTTTTAAGATCAATTTTTGAAAAGATGGTGGCACCACAAAGTTCATCAAGCATGTCATCTAAGCGAGGAATAGGGTGACGATATCTAACGGTGATAGCATTTATCGGGCGACAATCGGAACACATGCGAAAAGTTCCGTCTTTCTTAGGCACGAGAATAACGGGAACGGCACAAGGGCTTAGACTTTCACGTACATGACCCTTGTCGATGAGTTTTTGCACTTGCTGTTGTATCTCCTTTGTTTCCTCGGGGTTGACGCGGTAAGGAGCCTTGTTAGGAAGTGGGGCACCGGGTACGAGGTCGATGCGGTGTTCTATCCCTCGAAGTGGAGGTAGACCCGGTGGTAGCTCATCGGGAAAGACGTCCGAGAATTCCTGCAACAATTTAGACAACACAAAAGGTGGAGGTGGTGAAGTGTTAGTAGGTTTGGCTTCCCCTTTGCATAGAAGCACAAGGTGGAAGACGCTCGATGGGTTCTCACACACTTCTCTCATCTCACGTTTGGTAGCAAATAGCACTAGTTGCTTCTTGTCGCTCATCGTGGAGTCGCTCATATTTGGCTTGTGGCTCTCACTCTCTTTTTGGTTGCTCGCTCTCTCACCATTCTCTCCATGATGGGTGGTAGGTAAAAGCTTGTCGGCGGCTACTTGACTTGGAGTCATAGGTCGGAGCACGAATTCCTTGCCCTTCATCTTGAAGTGATAGTGATTCGTCCGTCCATTGTGTGTAACTCCACGATCATATTGCCATGGTCGTCCAAGAATAAGGTGGCACACGGACATGGGTGTCACATCACACTCAAGAGTGTCCTCGTAAGCGCCAATCTTGAAAGAGACTTGCACGGTGTGCTCGACTCGAAGAATTCCGGCGTCGTTGAGCCACTGGACCTTGTAGGGGTGAGGATGCTTCGTCTTGACCAAATGAAGCTTGTCGCATAGCTCTTCGCTTGCCAAGTTGTGGCAACTTCCTCCATCGATGATAACCTTGACGGCGCGTCCATTGATGCCGGCCTTCGTATGGAAAATGTGACAACGTTGGTCGTCATCTTGTTGATGTTGGAGTGTCAAGACTTTGGAGACAACAAGGTTGGGGCTTGAGTCATTGTCGCAAAACACTTGATGGTCTTCGTCTTCGTTCACTTGGCGATGCATCGCGACATGCTCAAGTGCTTCCATCTCATCATCGCTCATGGAGTCATAGGATCCGTCGTCGTTGATGATCATGGTGCGAACGGTCTTGCACTCAAATGACTTGTGGCCTCATCCTTGGCACTTGAAGCATTTGATGGAGCTCGTCTTGTTGGTATCTTCGGTTTGAGTAGTAGTTGAGGAAGCTCTTGGCTTGAAGTTGTTGGTAGAAGGTGGACGACTCGATGTAGTCGCATTCTTGTAGCTTGACTTGTCACCGAAGTTTGTAGATGGCTTGGTAGAGGTAGGAGGAGTAGCCGAAGTCGTTGAAGCTTGGTTGTAGGAGCCGAAGTTCTTGGAGTTGAACTTGGAGTACTTGTAGTCCTCTTGAACTTGTCGCTCCGCTTTGGTTGCTTGGTGTACTAGCTCGAGGAGATTGTTGTATGGTTGGAAGTCCGCAATCTTCTTGATAGGATAATTGAGTCCATTCAAGAATCTCGCCATAGTTTGCTCGTCATCTTCCATGATGTTTGCTCTTATCATGGCAATCTCCATCTCCTTGTAGTACTCTTCAACGGACTTGGTACCTTGCTTGAGGAGTTGTAGCTTCTTGAACAAGTCTCGGTTGTAGTGGGTTGGCACGAAGCATGCTCTCATGACTTCCTTCATTTGAGCCCAAGTGATGATAGGAGGTTCGCCTTTTGCTTCTCTTCTCTCTATGATTTGCTCCCACCAAATGAGAACATAGTCTTGGAACTCAAGTGATGCCATTGCGATCTTCTTCTCTTCATCGAAGTTGTGAAGGCGAAAGATCTTGTCAACTTTCAATGCCCATGAGAGGTAGTCTTCGGGATCAATGCTTCCGGAAAACTTAGGCATGGTGAACTTGAGCTTGCCATAGCGATGCTCGTCATTGTTTCCTTGCCTATTGGGAGGGCGATCTCGATTTTGGCGGTTTGCCATATCATGTTGCTCTTGAGGATGTTGACGTTCTTGTTGGAGTTGATGTTCTTGTTGAGGTTGTTGCTCTTGCCGCGCTTGAGGAAGAGCTTCTTCTTGCATTCTTGCTTGATGGCGCCTTTCTTGCATCTCATCGCGAAGGAAATCCTCTTCTTGACGATTGTGTCGAGTGCGGGCTGCCTGATGAGGACATCACTAACAAGGTTACACCCACAGCTCCAACTAACACATATACAGGACCAATTACTAGAGCTCGCGCACGCCAATTAAATTACCAGGTACTTTCGTTTCTTGGTAATGAATCTAATGTTCATGAGAATATGATGCTGCCTAAATTGGATACATTTGTCTTGCTTACCAATGAAGGGCCTAGCTTGGACAAGAAGGATGAACATTGGAGCAAGATCAAGCATGGAGATGATGGCATGCGCAAGGGGAACAAGAATGGAGTTTCAATTGATGATTTCAGGACTTTGAAGCCACCATAATGAGTGCGAGAAGCCTTGAACGAAATATACAAGATGCCACTTCATAAATTTCGTCCAGAGGCTATTTTAGGTGCTGCGTCACCTTATTATTGGGCCAGGCCCATGTAATTTCGAAATACTTGAGTATAGGCTGTTTTTAGAGTCCGTATGTGTGGGGAAACAAGAGTTAGGGTTGGTTTCGGACCCCTCCACCAAGGGCCACGAAATTCCCCCCTCTTTCCCTCATATATACAGCCCTTAGGGCGTCGTTTAGACTTTGGGTTTTGTTTAGATTAAAACTTCGCCATAGCTGCAACTTCGCGTACTTCGTTTGTGTTCAACGACCAGACCAAGGCGTCACAGAACCCCACCTTGATCAATAAAGCTTTCCTCTTATATTCGCAATATCCAGATTGCAATCTTAGTTTCTTGCTTGTTCTTCATTTGCCTGCAGGAAACAGACCTTCGTGGTCAGGTTGATCGTGCTCCGGTGTGGTCAACAACCTCTCGGAGTTGGTTTAGCGATTGCTAAGGCGCGACGTCCTCGCACGTTCGTAGTCGGATCGTCAAAGTCGACTTCCTCCAAAACGATAACCACCATCTCATCGAAAGACGGGACACCTTTGCCTCTATCAAGTGGTATCAGATTTCCAGGTTGCTCGGTGAGATTTTACAGTTTTTCATAGTTTAGATCGAGTCTGTTCTTCATACCTATAGTCCACGAAAAAGCCAAAAAAAAATTAGGGTTAGTTCATCCCATCCGAACCAATCTGAGCCTTTGCATAATCTTTTCTGTATTTGCTTTGTTGAATTTGCGGTTGCATCATCGTGTCAAGTTGCTGGTCTTAGCGTCTAGTCTTTTAGAGTTTCGAGTTCTGGTCATAAGTTGTCACGCCGCCGCCGCAACATCTTCATCGCTACTGCCACATACCACCACCGATCCGTATCCATATACCACCACCAATCCGTATCCATATACCACCACCGCTGCCATAACCTACCACCGCTGCCATATCCTACCACCATATATCCACCACCAATCCGAGTTCTTTTCATATTAGGTTTGTTCTCGAAATCCATCTAGGTTTCGGATTTGTGTTTCCTTGCCTGCGTAGGTCTCAAAAAAAAAAAATTCGACAGGTGAAAATATTTTTTCCCTATCCTACTTTTGGGCTTTTCTGAGTCTTTTGAGACACGTGCCACCATACTGATTTTTTTCCCGCACTTTTTCGTCGTCGCTGCCCTGATTCCGAAAAAAAAATTCATCAAAAAATTTCGTGCCTATCATCTTAGTTTGACTTGGGAAGTGTTTTGAGACACTCGCCATTATAGTGATTTTCGGCAAAAAAAAAAAAGAGGCGAAAAAAAAATTCAGAGTGTGCTTTCCCCTTGATTACTTGCAGCGCCGTGATTTCGTTAGTGTTCTAGGCTCGCGTCTCTAGTACGGTCTAGCCTAGGACCAGCACAGTACCGTCGTTGAGCGTTTATTCACCTTTGCATCTCTGAATTGATTATTGCTGACCCTTGTTGCTACCATATTATAAGCCTTCCCAGCTCCACATACATCTACATCGTGCGTTTGACTCTCCCTGGTAATCGCTCTATCCAAGCTTTGAGAGTTTTGACTACATCGGTTGCCGATCACCGCCTGCTGCTGGGTAAGAACTGGTAAGAATTTGAGATTTGCTTGTCGGATTTGTGACACCCGCCACCCCCACCACTTCTTAGTAGTCTGTAGGATCATATTCTTGTGTGTTTCTATTGCTGCTAACCAAGCCAGGATCACAAGTCGACGAGACTGACTGGGAGAACTTGACGAACAAGGAGCTTCATTTTAAGTTTCAGCAAATGATGAGTGAACAGGTGCAAGATGTGCTAAACAGATTTGACGAGGCCATGGAGAAGATAGATGGCATGGAGAAGACGTTTGACACAAAGCTCGATAACAAGTTTGCTGAATTGCTTGCGCGTTTTCCACCACCACCGGCTGCTGCAGCTGTCCCACCTCTTCAACAACAACAACAACAACAACAACAACAACAACAACAACGGCGCCTTCCGAATCAAGTGGGACGAGCACAGCGCGTTCCCCTTGAGACTGGTCAAGCTTCTGGTGCTGCTGTTGATGTTTCTGTAGCTCCTGCTGCTACTGCAGAGGTGGAGGACCATTACGAGGATGAGGTTGACCAAAATCAGAATTACGTGCAACAACCAGCACCACCACCACCAGGTCGTCCTCATGCATATCATCGCAACGGTAGGGCTGCACCACCACCTGAGGTACATGACCATCTTCCTAAACTGAAATTGAATATTCCACCATTTGAGGGTAGATATGTTCCTGATATATATCTTACTTGGGAGTTACAAACTGAACAACGTTTTACATGTTTAAACTATCCCGAGGAGAGACGTGTTCCTGCTGCTGTTTGTGCTTTCACTAGTTTTGCATGTGTTTGGTGGTCTGAACATGGTAGATTATATCCTATTCCAGCTACTTGGACTGCTTTGAAACTATGCGTACTCGTTGGGTTCCACCATATTATCAACGTGAATTACTTCAAAAACTGCAGCGCTTGAGACAAGGAAAAAATTCTGTAGAAGAATATTATCAGCAATTACAAACTGGCCTGATTAGATGTGGTATTATTGAGGAGAATGAAGCTATGCTTGCACGTTTTATGGGTGGATTAAATAGAGAGATTCAGACCATTCTAGAGTATAAGGATTATACTACTATCACTCGTTTATTCCATCTTGCTTGTAAAGCTGAACGTGAAGTGCAGGATCGACAGGCATTGGCGCGGACTAACTTTTCTGCAGGACGACCTTCATCATGGACAGCGCGTGCATCCTCTACTTCCTCACATTCTACTGCACCGACACCTCCATCAGCTGTTACCTCCAGCCATGATACAAGGAAGCAGGCACAACCACAATTATCTGCCAAGAGCACACCTATTGGGCCTGCACAGAGTTCTTCTTCTGCCATGGCATCAACAGGGCACACCAGTGATATTATTTGTCGTCGTTGTAAGGGAAGAGGACATTTTGCGAGAGATTGCAAATCTCAGCGTGTGATGATTGCTACTGAGGATGGTGGATATGAATCCGCTAGTGACTATGATGAGGAGACTTTGGCTCTTATTACACGTGAAGAACACGGCGGAGACGATTCTGATCATGAGACGCAATACATGGCTCCTGAAGATGCTGACAGGTATGAATGTTTAGTTGCTCAACGTGTTTTGAGTGTGCAGGTTACACAAGCTGAGCAAAATCAGAGGCATAATTTGTTCCATACAAAGGGAGTTGTGAATGAATGTTCTGTTCGCGTGATCATAGATGGAGGGAGTTGCAACAACTTGGCTAGCATGGAGATGGTGGAGAAGCTATCTCTCACCACAAGACCACATCCACATCCTTACTACATCCAATGGTTCAACAACAGCGGCAAGGTTAAGGTAATACGTACTGTTCGTGTGCATTTTAGTATCTCTACATATGCTGATTATGTTGATTGTGATGTGGTACCTATGCAAGCATGTTCCTTATTACTTGGTAGACCATGGCAATTTGATAAAAATTCTGTACACCATGGTAGAAACAATCAGTATACTCTTGTTCATAAGGATAAAAATATTACTTTGCTTCCTATGACTCCTGATTCCATTTTAAAAGATGATATTAATAGAGCTAATAAAGCAAAACAGGAGAAAAATAAGAGTGAAAATCAGATTGTGGCAAAAGAATTTGAGCAACAAATGAAGCCTAATAATAAACCATCTACTGTTGCTTCTGAAATTAAATTGAAAAGTGCATGTTTATTTGCCACCAAATCTGATATTGATGAGCTAGATTTTAGCAAATTTGTTTGCTATGCTGTTGTATGCAAAGAGGCATTATTTTCATTCGAGGACGTGCCTTCCTCTTTGCCTCCTGCTATCACTAACATTTTGCAGGAGTTCGCCGACGTCTTTCCACAAGACGTGCCACCGGGATTACCACCTATTCGAGGGATTGAGCATCAGATTGACTTAATTCCCGGTGCATCGCTACCCAACCACGCACCATACCGTACCAATCCAGAAGAGACGAAGGAGATTATGCGTCAAGTACAGGAGCTACTCGACAAAGGTTATATACGCGAATCCCTTAGTCCTTGTGCTGTTCCTATTATTCTAGTGCCGAAAAAGGATGGTACATCGCGTATGTGTGTTGATTGTAGAGCCATTAATAATATTACTATTCGTTATCGTCATCCTATTCCTAGGCTAGATGATATGCTTGATGAATTGAGTGGCTCTACAATATTCTCCAAAGTTGATTTGCGTAGTGGATACCATCAAATTCGTATGAAATTGGGAGATGAATGGAAAACAGCATTTAAAACTAAGTTTGGATTATATGAGTGGTTAGTTATGCCTTTTGGGTTAACTAATGCACCTAGTACTTTCATGAGATTAATGAACGAAGTTTTACGTGCTTTCATTGGACGATTTGTGGTAGTATACTTTGATGATATATTGATTCTTAGCAGATCTTTGGAGGAACATTTGGAACATTTACGTGCTGTTTTTATTGCTCTACGTGATGCACGTTTGTTTGGTAACCTTGGAAAGTGCACCTTTTGCACCGACCGAGTATCTTTTCTTGGCTATGTTGTTACTCCACAGGGAATTGAGGTTGATAAAGCCAAGATTGAAGCAATTGAGAGTTGGCCGCAGCCCAAAACGGTCACACACGTGAGGAGTTTCCTTGGCCTCGCTGGATTCTATCGGCGTTTTGTGAGAGATTTCAGCACCATTGCTGCACCTCTCAATGAGCTTACAAAGAAGGATGTGCCTTTTGTTTGGGGTACTGCACAGGAAGAAGCATTCACGGTATTGAAAGATAAGTTGACACATGCTCCTTTACTCCAACTTCCTGATTTTAATAAGACTTTTGAGCTTGAATGTGATGCTAGTGGAATTGGGTTAGGAGGTGTGTTATTACAAGATGGTAAACCTGTTGCATATTTTTCTGAAAAATTGAGTGGGCCTAGTCTAAATTATTCTACTTATGATAAGGAATTATATGCTCTTGTTCGGACTTTGGAGACATGGCAACATTATTTATGGCCCAAAGAATTTGTTATACATTCTGATCATGAATCTTTGAAGCACATTAAAAGTCAAGCAAAACTGAACCGTAGACATGCTAAATGGGTTGAATTCATAGATACTTTCCCTTATGTTATTAAACACAAGAAGGGAAAAGAAAATGTTATTGCTGATGCATTGTCTCGTCGTTATACTATGCTTTCACAACTTGACTTTAAAATATTTGGTTTGGAGACCATCAAAGATCAATATGTGCATGATGCTGAATTTAAAGATGTATTGCAGAATTGTAAAGAAGGGAGAACATGGAACAAGTTCGTCGTTAGTGATGGATTTGTGTTTCGAGCTAACAAGCTATGCATTCCAGCTAGCTCTGTTCGTCTTTTGTTGTTGCAGGAGGCGCATGGAGGAGGATTAAGGGGACACTTTGGCGTGAAGAAGACGGAGGACGTACTTGCTACACATTTCTTTTGGCCAAAGATGCGACGGGATGTTGAGCGTTTTGTTGCTCGCTGCACTACATGTCAAAAAGCTAAGTCACGACTCAATCCTCATGGTTTATATATGCCTTTGCCTGTCCCTAGTGTTCCTTGGGAAGATATATCTATGGACTTTGTTTTGGGTTTACCTCGAACAAAGAAGGGGAGGGATAGCATATTTGTTGTCGTGGATAGGTTCTCGAAGATGGCACACTTTATACCATGTCATAAAAGCGATGATGCTGCTAATGTTGCTGATTTGTTCTTTCGTGAAATTATTCGCTTGCATGGTGTGCCAAATACTATTGTTTCAGATCGTGATACTAAATTTCTTAGCCACTTTTGGAGATGCTTATGGGCTAAGTTGGGGACTGATACAGGGTGGAACCCTAATCAGCGGATCTTTCACGTTTGGAGGTTGGCACACGATGAACACGGGGAAAACACAAGGGGAAGACGGGGAAAACACAAGAGAGAACACTCAAATCAACACGGAAGCAATCACACAAGTGCTAGATTCGCGATACAAGGTCGAGGTACATGATCCAAAGTCAACAACGGTGATACAGATAGTCTTCTCCCGGAGGAGGTCTTGGAATCCCGTGGGATCTTCCCGTTAGGGGTCTTGAATCCAGAGGTGGATCTTCTCCGTAGAGGCGCACCGGTCTCGTGGGAGAAATCCACACAAGTGTCAAATGAGCTAAACCACAGCTGCCTCTAAAGGAAAGAGGTCCACAGTATTTATATTACACACGCGGTCGCCGTCGTAGCGGACGTCCGGAGGTTACCGGACGTCCGGTGGTTCCGGAGGGACCGGACGTCCGGTAATCCTCGGATTTCCGCTATTTAGCTTCTGTTGCCGAAGTCACGGACGTCCGGTGGCTTCCGGTCGTCCGGTCGTCTGGGAGGGGCCGGACGTCCGGTGTTTTCCGGTCGTCCGGTGCCTGGGAGTCGCCGGTCGTCCGGTGCAGGCCGGACGTCCGGTGCCTGTAGCATCTTCAGCATTCCTTCTTCTTGTCTCGAACACTTGTCGGTCCTGTCCTCTTGAGCATCATGTAGAGCTGTCCCGCGGCCTTCGTCCAAGTACCTGAGTATGCATAGAGTCTCTGATGAAGGTAGAGGCCGTACCCCAAGTGAATCCGAAAGATGTAAAGAGAGGAGCGAGGTCACCTCGGTCTCAAAAGCTCTTGCACGTGCTCTAGTCATGGGTCCTTTGGGCACTTGGTGAGGCGATGAAGGGTCCATGGTGATGGCCCTAGGATACACCGTATCACAAGTAGTACTAAAAAGCAGTTTAGTCCCCAACTTAGCCCATAAACATCTCCAAAAGTGGCTAAGAAATTTAGTATCACGATCTGAAACAATAGTATTTGGCACACCATGCAAGCGAATAATTTCACGAAAGAACAAATCAGCAACATTAGCAGCATCATCGCTTTTATGACATGGTATAAAGTGTGCCATCTTCGAGAACCTATCCACGACAACAAATATGCTATCCCTCCCCTTCTTTGTTCGAGGTAAACCCAAAACAAAGTCCATAGATATATCTTCCCAAGGAACACTAGGGACAGGCAAAGGCATATATAAACCATGAGGATTGAGTCGTGACTTAGCTTTTTGACATGTAGTGCAGCGAGCAACAAAACGCTCAACATCCCGTCGCATCTTTGGCCAAAAGAAATGTGTAGCAAGTACGTCCTCCGTCTTCTTCACGCCAAAGTGTCCCATTAATCCTCCTCCATGAGCCTCCTGCAACAACAAAAGACGAACAGAGCTAGCTGGAATGCATAGCTTGTTAGCTCGAAACACAAATCCATCACTAACGACGAACTTGTTCCATGTTCTCCCTTCTTTCCAATTCTGCAATACATCTTTAAATTCAGCATCATGCACATATTGATCTTTGATGGTCTCCAAACCAAATATTTTAAAGTCAAGTTGTGAAAGCATAGTATAACAACGAGACAATGCATCAGCAATAACATTTTCTTTTCCCTTCTTGTGTTTAATAACATAAGGGAAAGTCTCTATGAATTCAACCCATTTAGCATGTCTACGGTTCAGTTTTGCTTGACTTTTAATGTGCTTTAAAGATTCATGATCAGAATGTATAACAAATTCTTTGGGCCATAAATAATGTTGCCATGTCTCCAAAGTCCGAACAAGAGCATATAATTCCTTATCATAAGTAGAATAATTCAGACTAGGCCCACTCAATTTTTCAGAAAAATATGCAACAGGTTTACCATCTTGTAATAACACACCTCCTAACCCAATTCCACTAGCATCACATTCAAGCTCAAAAGTCTTATTAAAATCAGGAAGTTGGAGTAAAGGAGCATGTGTCAACTTATCTTTCAATACCGTGAATGCTTCTTCCTGTGCAGTACCTGATGAGGACATCACTAACAAGGTTACACCCACAGCTCCAACTGACACATATACAGGACCAATTACTAGAGCTCGCGCACGCCAATTAAATTACCAGGTACTTTCGTTTCTTGGTAATGAATCTAATGTTCATGAGAATATGATGCTGCCTAAATTGGATACATTTGTCTTGCTTACAAATGAAGGGCCTAGCTTGGACAAGAAGGATGAACATTGGAGCAAGATCAAGCATGGAGATGATGGCATGCGCAAGGGGGACAAGAATGGAGTTACAATGGATGATTTCAGGACTTTGAAGCCACCATAATGAGTGCGAGAAGCCTTGGACGAAATATACAAGATGCCACTTCATAAATTTCGTCCAGAGGCTATTTTAGGTGCTGCGTCACCTTATTATTGGGCCAGGCCCATGTAATTTCGAAATACTTGAGTATAGGCTGTTTTTAGAGTCCGTATGTGTGGGGAAACAGGAGTTAGGGTTGGTTTCGGACCCCTCCACCAAGGGCCACGAAATTCCCCCCTCTTTCCCTCATATATACAGCCCTTAGGGCGTCGTTTAGACTTTGGGTTTTGTTTAGATTAAAAGTTCGCCATAGCTGCAACTTCGCGTACTTCGTTTGTGTTCAACGACCAGACCAAGGCGTCACAGAACCCCACCTTGATCAATAAAGCTTTCCTCTTATATTCGCAATATCCAGATTGCAATCTTAGTTTCTTGCTTGTTCTTCGTTTGCCTGCAGGAAACAGACCTTCGTGGTCAGGTTGATCGTGCTCCGGCGTGGTCAACAACCTCTCGGAGTTGGTTTAGCGATTGCTAAGGCGCGACGTCCTCGCACGTTCGTAGTCGGATCGTCAAAGTCGACTTCCTCCAAAACGATAACCACCATCTCATCGAAAGACGGGACACCTTTGCCTCTATCACTGCCACGTTGCGCCTCCATAGCTTGAGCTTCTCGACGTTGTTGTGCTTGACGGTTAGCCTCGGCATCTTGTTCTTCTTGATATTGACGTGCTCGCTCTTCTTGTTGTTGGCGTGGTCGTTGCCGTTCTTGTGCTTGCTCAAGTGTAGCTTGGTTTTGACGACGTCGGATTTCTTGCTCGTCGAATAGCTCTTGAGAACTCTTGTCATGTAGAGATTGCCGGTGGTCATGTCGAGCTTGACGTGCGGCTTGACGAAGAGTGTTTGACGTAGGCGTACTTGAGTCTTGCGTGGAGTCGGTATGTCGACTTGAGCGGCTACGTCTTTGAGATGATGTTGAGGAAGAACGTCGGTTGATGATCAATGTCCGGAGCTCATTGTATTGGGTAGACATGTTGGTGTTGATGAGGTCGATTTGCTCCTTGGTGCTTTGTTGAAATTGTCGCGCGTCCTCGGCGACTTGACCAATGTACTCTCGCATAGCTTCACTCTCTTGATGTAGAGCTCGTTGGACACCGAATAGATGTAGTTTGGTGACGTAGTTGTTCGCTTCTTGAGGATCGTCGAAGATCGGGTTCGAAGATGAACTTGGCCTATCCATCATCACAAGCAAGTATGTGAGTGGGAGAAAAGGAGAAGACAATATCAATGTACCTTAACCGAGGTTGAAAATGGATCAATGATCACGCGACAATGTAACCCGGAAATAGCACTATTGGTATCACTTCGTGTCGATTCTCACACCTACACAAGTAAAGCTTTGAGAGGAGCTCGGTTAGGATGTGGCACAAATTCAATGCAATAGTCAAAGTGACTCAAAGATGTTGAAAATGGTTCACAAATTTGCTCATGCAACAAGTAGATCACTAGCAAAGGTAGCACACGGAACACACGCACGGATAGATAAATGTGGTTGTGCAACCAAGGATGAGCGAAAATGTGGTAAACCACGGAAAATGCTCGTGTTGCAAAACACTAGAGAGACGCTAACCGATTGCTTAATAGGAGGATACGCACTTGTGCACGACCTATAAGAGGCAAAACGTAACGACTATCTATCACAAGTATGCTATGAGTGTATGATGTGCCGATGCTTGAGCACAAGATGATGTTGCTATGATGTATGATCTCTTTGGATGCAAGGCGTATGATGCTATTGTTTCTTTGCTTGGATTGGCTCTTTTGCTTAAAAGCTTTTGAGCTCTTTCTTTGGGCACATATGTATGCTTCTCGGATCAAGGTAACTATTGTGTATGCGGAGCACTCTTGTGGCACACGGAGATATGCAAGATACCAAGATGATGCGATGTTACTCACAATGATGTATTATGCAATATCTATGACTATCACTAATGTGCACAAGTGTCGTGGCCCGGCAATACTCAAATGGCTAGTCTCAATGGGAAAGCTACGCAAAGATGGTTCATAGGGTGACAATGCAATTGCAAGGTAGAATGAGCGAAGTGTCGTCGATGTTACCGTCCTTGCCGAAGTTGAGCGGTGGTGTTGTCGAAATCTTGCCGTCCCAAGGTAGCCTAAACATCCAAGGAAACGGTGAAACCACAACTCAAGTATCCAAGGCGAAAGGAGACAAACTTTTCAAACTCAGAGCGGGAAAGCGATGGTGGTTGCGGAAGGTAGATGGCCGTTGCGGAAGGTGGATGGTATTTGCGGAAGGTGGGTGGTAGCGGAAGGTGGAACGTAACTGAACAAAATCAGCTGCGTCAGGAAATGTCGGACGTCCGGAAGGTACCGGTCGTCCGGTCTGTCTGATGGGATCGGACGTCCGGTGGTTGCCGGAAATCCGGTAAAACGCTTCTGTAACGGGGTGCCGGTCGTCCGGTGTTTAGCGGACGTCTGGTGTCTCGAGCGCTGCCGGACGTCCGGTAAACGTCGGTCATCCGGTAGGTTTAGGACTGGGTTGGTGGGATCCGTGGAGGAATTGGTGAAACGTGGTCGGATTTGCGGTGGAAAAAGGTGGAGAAGGTGGGGGAATGCTAGATTGACACGTGGCACAGCAAATCCATGGAACAAATTCAACAAAATCTTGCCAAATCAACAGATCACAAAAAAATTTTGGGGCTCTTTTTGTGGGGGATTTTCGAAATTGGGAAGAACACGACAAAAACAAGCTAGAAAACAAAGTGTGGGGCTCCAAAATCGTGAGAAACCTTTGCTCTTGATACCATATGATACAGGGTGGAACCCTAATCAGCGGATCTTTCACGTTTTGGAGGGTGGCACACGATGAACACGGGGATCACAAGGGAAAGATGGGGAAAACACAAGAGGAAAACACTCAATCAACACGAAGATAATCACACAAGCTCTAGATTCGCGATACAAGGTCGGGATACATGATCCAAAGTCAACACCGGTGATACAAAGATAGTCTTCTCCGTGAGGAGGTCTTGATATCCCTGGGGATCTTCTCCGGTGAAGGAGGTCCTGAATCCGTAGTGGATCTTCTCCGTAGAGGCGCACCGTCTCGTGGGAGAAATCCACACAAGTCTGAGAAATGAGCTAAACCACAGCTGCGTCTAACGGAGGGGAGTCAACAGTATTTATATTACATGGGCGGTCGCCGTCGTAGCGGACGTCCGTGGGTTACCGGACGTCCGGTGGTTCCGGAGGGACCGGACGTCCGGTAATCCTCGGATTTCCGCTATTTAGCTTCGGTAGTCGTTTTCACGGACGTCCGGTGGCTTCCGGTCGTCCGGTCGTCTGGGGGAGGCCGGACGTTCGGTGTCTTCCGGTCGTCCGGTGCCTGGGAGTCGCCGTCGTCCGGTGCAGGCCGGACGTCCGGTGCCTGTAGCATCTTCAGCCTTCCTTCTTCTTGTCTCGTGCACTTGTCGGGCCTGTCCTCTTGAGCATCGTGTAGAGCTGTCCCGCGGCCTTCGTCCAAGCACCTGAGTATGCATAGAGTCTCTGATGAAGGTAGAAGCCGTGTCTCAAGTGAATCCGAAAGATGTAAAGGGAGGAGCGAGGTCACCTCGGTCTCGAAAGCTCTTGCACGGGCTCTAGTCATGGGTCCTTTGGGCACTTGGTGAGGCGATGAAGGGTCCATGGTGATGACCCTAGGATACACCGTATCATACCGCCTACAAGCGGTACTACCGCTCCCATGCGGCACTACCGCCTACAGGCGGTACTACCGCTCCCAAGCGGTACTACCGCCCGAGGTCCGGTACTACCGCCCTGCCTGTGCGCAGCCGCGGGCCTTTGGCCTTCCCTCTCCATTTACCCCTTCGTGGCTTAGACTATAAATAGACCACCCACACCTTCTTTCTAAGTTTTAGCAAAGTATTTTGATAGACATTGAGAGCTTTGCTCCTTGTATCCCCTCCTCTAGGAGATCAAGACCTCCCACGGGAGAAGAATCCTTGTGGATTGCAAGACCTCCCAAGGGAGAAGAATCCTTGTGGATTGCAAGACCTCACCTCCTCTAGGAGTGGGATGAACTAGTTACCTTGTATCTTTCCTTTTGTTGTTCTTGAATCATTGTGAACTCTTGCATGTTCTTGGATCTAGCATATGTGTGATTGGATCTAGTCAATTTGAGTGTTTTCCCTCTCTTGTGTTCATCTTGTTCTTGGGGATTCCCCTCCAATTCGTGAAAGATCTCCACCTAGGGTTCCACCCTACAACATCATATAAAAATGATTAAACATTGGCACAATTATTTTCAAATGTATTTTATCCAAATCTGATTTATTCTCCGATTCACATGATTCTTTTGCATCAACAGTTAATTCAATGGGTGCACTCAAAATTGTTGGTATTTCAGTTGTTTGATCACATGTCGCATTCATGACACTAACATGATTATCTAAACTAGGTGGTGTGCTCAAATCAACAGGTAATTCAATACATGATGTATTCAAGTTAACTAGATATGCATCATCCTCATGTGAAGTTACATCATTGATTTTACTGTTACCTTGTCGCAAAGATGTAGCCGATGTAGGTACGGACGATGACAATGTACCATACACTTTAGATGATGTCACGCTCACAATCGGAGGTGTGGCTGCTCTAGTAGGTGCAATGGTGGAGGAACCAACCAGTGGTGGCGAGCATGAACTAGAATAGTAGTTGTCGTAGTGACACAATGCATCCTCCTGTATTTGTCTCTCAAAGGTACAAGCACGAACATACATACCAATAATGCAACGAGGAATATACTGAAATCTTGCGCGAATATCATGGTTCAAACCACCAAAAAATCTATTCATTGTATCATCCTCAGATTCTTCTATGTCACAATGATGCATATAAGATTTGAACTCTTGGTAGTAAGCATGAACAGTGTTACTGCCTTGTTTTAATTGTTCCAATTTGTGAAGCAATTCACGGCGATAGTAAGGAGGAAAAAATGTTTTCTCATTACAGCCTTCAAATCTTTCCAAGTTGTAGGTTGGTTATCAATATTTTTCTTACAATGCACACTCCACCAAACAGAAGCAAAACCATTAAATAATGTAGTGGAAGCTCGTACTC
This sequence comes from Secale cereale, assembly GCA_902687465.1. Classification (NCBI taxonomy): domain Eukaryota; kingdom Viridiplantae; phylum Streptophyta; class Magnoliopsida; order Poales; family Poaceae; genus Secale; species Secale cereale. Next base: position 361,655,864 of record LR738712.1, on the reverse strand, counting down.
TCTCAAGTTCAGAAAAATCATGGTGACTAAAAACTTTTTCTACTTCAAGCTCCCAAGCTAGATAAATAGCAGGATTAATCTACCCTCAAATGACGGTAAAGAAATAACCTGACCATGTGCTTGTGTGTGTTGTCCCACGTCTCGTGATGGTGAAGATGTATCCGTCATCCAAAAACTTCTGTCTCCGGTACCTGTCATGATTAGTAGAAACAAGAAACAAAATTCGAGAATAATGTTCCTATGAACTACTAGGATGTGGTGGTAAAGCGCTCACAGTAAAGCAAATATCAATATCTTACAAGTTCTTACCATGCAGCAGGTGGTGATAGGCAACCAGCGGTGTCAAATAACTCCAAAGATTGAGTAAAGCGATTGCCAGGTGAACGTAAATATGCACAGTGTAGAAATATGTGGAGCTGGGTTGGCTATATGTTGTAGCAAAATATTAGCAATAACCAATTCAGAGATGCAATGTTGAATAAACGCTCAACGACGGTACTGTGCTGGTCCTACGCTAGACCGGACTAGAGACGCGAGCCTAGAACACTAATGAGGTCACGGTGTAGCACAACTAGCATCAATAAAGGATACGAAGTAGCTCTGGACAGCAAGATATAAGTGAAGATCACAACGGCAGTAAAGATAATGATGAAAACAACTGCCAAGCAGAATATACAACAACTCTCTCTCCAACTTTCTTTTTCTTTTTCTTTTTTCTCACAGTTTTTTTCTTTTTCTTTCTCTCCTCTTTTTTTACTTTTTTTCTCTGTTTTTTTCTTTCTCCCTCTTTCCAAGACAAACTAGATAAGATGCAGATTGGATCTAGCAAAGATGCGAACGACTTCAAGTATACGAGGTGGAAATTGAAGGATGAGGTGGTCGACAGCGGAAGGGATAACGATGCAGCGGCGACGTGACTAATGTGAACAGAACTCAAAACTCTAACGAACTAGACACTAAGACCAGCAACTCGACACGGTGATGCAACCGCAAATTCAACAAAGCAAAAAAACTGAAAAGACTATGCGAAGGCTCAAACTGGTTCGGATATGAGGAACTAACCCTATTTTTTGGCTTTTTCGTGGATTGTAGGTATGAAGAACAGACTCGATCTCATCTACGAGAAACTATAAAATCTCATCGAGCAACCTAAAAATCTGATACCACTTGATAGAGGCGAGGGGCCCGATCTTTCGATGAGATGATAACTATCGATTTGGTGAAAACGACTTTGACGATCCGACTACAAACGTGCACGACGTTGCGCCTTAGCAATCGCTAAACCAATCTCCAGGGGTTACTGACAATGCCAGAAGCACGATCAGCCTGACCACGAAGGTCTATTCCTGCATGCAATCGAAGAACAAGCAAGAATATGATAAAGCAATCTGAATATTGAAAATATAAATGATGTATTGATAAAGGTGGGGATCCGTAAGCGGTCTTGGTCTGGTCGTTGGACACAAACGAAGTACACGAAGTTGCAATGGCTAACTTTTGACTAAACAAATCCCTAAGAAAAAGATACTAGATGGATCTACTTATATAGGAGCAAGGGGTGGCGGCCAAGGAGGTGGAAGGACGTCCCAAGGCAGCCTAAAACTAACCCTAGGTCGTAGAAGGCTCATGGGCCCAAGTGGAGGCGATGCAACACCTTTGGACTTGTAGTTTGACTCGGATTCTGCTGCAGCGTCAGATTGTTTCGTCGGTATCTCAACGCTCCGGACGAATTTGAAGGTGAATCCAATTGGGTTGGAAAGTGTACGAAATCTAGTTTATAACAAAAAAAGAATCACCCAATTCGAGTCCGTATGAAGGAGTTCTTGCCGTTTTGAGTCAGGTATGTCTGTGCAGTCCGAATCTGGATGCAGAACGTGAGAGACTTGGACTCTATCTTCTCTTGGCCCAAAAGTGACGTGAAAGAACTTTTTGAACAACACCTAAACTTCTCTTTTTCCCTTATCTTCATATGTGGATTGTAAAATGTCCCATACACCTGGAATTAGACATGGCACAAAAGTCTGTGAAGTATTTTTGTCCTAGATGACATAAATAAATTGTTGCACAGTTTGCATTAGAAATCACCTCACAAATATACATGTATGCAATATTTTTGGTCGTATACAAGGTAGTCATGTCCTCATCATTTGCGCAAGTCAAAGCTAATGCCACGTGCTGATGGTCCTCTCAAGGTGTTAGAGAAAATAAATGATAATGCATATAAACTTGAGCTGCCTGCAGATTTTGGGGTTAGTCCCACATTTAACATTACAGATTTGAAGCCTTACTTGGGTGAGGAAGATGAGCTTCCGTCGAGGACGACTTCAATTCAAGAAGGGGAGGATGATGAGGACACCACTAACAAGGCTACACCCACAGCTCCAACTGACACATATACAACCCTTAGGGCGTCGTTTATACTTTGGGTTTTGTTTAGATTAAAAGTTCGCCATAGCTGCAACTTCGCGTACTTCGTTTGTGTTCAACGACCAGACCAAGGCGTCACAGAACTCCACCTTGATCAATAAAGCTTTCCTCTTATATTCGCAATATCCAGATTGCAATCTTAGTTTCTTGCTTGTTCTTCGTTTGCCTGCAGGAAACAGACCTTCGTGGTCAGGTTGATCGTGCTCCGGCGTGGTCAATAACCTCGCGGAGTTGGTTTAGCGATTGCTAAGGCGCGACGTCCTCACCCAAGTAAGGCTTCAAATCTGCAATGTTAAATGTGGGACTAACCCCAAAATCTGCAGGCAGCTCAAGCTTATATGCATTATCATTTATTATTTCTAGCACCTTGAAAGGACCATCAGCACGTGGCATTAGCTTTGACTTGCGCAAATTAGGAAACCTATCCTTACGCAAATGTAACCAAACAAGATCTCCAGGTGCAAAGACAACACGTTTTCTACCCTTATCTCCAACAAGTTTATATTTAGCATTCATGCGCTCAACATTTTCCTTAGTTAACTCATGCATTTTTAAGATCAATTTAGCACGTTGTTTAGCATCAAAATTAACCTTCTCCGAAGATGGAAGAGGCAACAAATCAATAGGTGCATGAGGTAGGAAACCAGAGACAATTTCAAAAGGGCACAATATGAGGCAAGCATTCTTCCCACATTTTCTTATTATTCTTCAAAACAGCCCTAAGCATAGTAGACAAAGTTCTGTTGACTACTTCAGTTTGACCATCAGTTTGGGGGTGACAAGTAGTACTAAAAAGCAGTTTAGTCCCCAACTTAGCCCATAAACATCTCCAAAAGTGGCTAAGAAATTTAGTATCACGATCTGAAATAATAGTATTTGGCACACCATGCAAGCGAATAATTTCACGAAAGAACAAATCAGCAACATTAGCAGCAGCATCGCTTTTATGACATGGTATAAAGTGTGCCATCTTCGAGAACCTATCCACGACAACAAATATGCTATCCCTCCCCTTCTTTGTTCGAGGTAAACCCAAAACAAAGTCCATAGATATATCTTCCCAATGAACACTAGGGACAGGCAAAGGCATATATAAACCATGAGGATTGAGTCGTGACTTAGCTTTTTGACATGTAATGCAGCGACCAACAAAACGCTCAACATCCCGTCGCATCTTTGGCCAAAAGAAATGTGTAGCAAGTACGTCCTCCGTCTTCTTCACGCCAAAGTGTCCCATTAATCCTCCTCCATGCGCCACCTGCAACAACAAAAGACGAACATAGCTAGCTGGAATGCATAGCTTGTTAGCACGGAACACAAATCCATCATTAACGACGAAAGACAATTCTGCAATACATCTTTAAATTCAGCATCATGCACATATTGATCTTTGATGGTCTCCAAACCAAATATTTTAAAGTCAAGTTGTGAAAGCATAGTATAACAACGAGACAATGCATCAGCAATAACATTTTCTTTTCCCTTCTTGTGTTTAATAACATAAGGGAAAGTCTCTATGAATTCAACCCAGTTAGCATGTCTACGGTGCAGTTTTGCTTGACTTTTAATGATGAGGACATCACTAACAAGGTTACACCCACAGCTCCAACTGACACATATACAGGACCAATTACTAGAGCTCGCGCACGCCAATTAAATTACCAGGTACTTTCGTTTCTTGGTAATGAATCTAATGTTCATGAGAATATGATGCTGACTAAATTGGATACATATGTCTTGCTTACAAATGAAGGGCCTAGCTTGGACAAGAAGGATGAACATTGGAGCAAGATCAAGCATGGAGATGATGGCATGCGCAAGGGGAACAAGAATGGAGTTTCAATTGATGATTTCAGGACTTTTAAGCCACCATAATGAGTGCGAGAAGCCTTGGACGAAATATACAAGATGCCACTTCATAAATTTCTTCCAGAGACTATTATAGGTGTTGCGTCACCTTATTATTGGGCCAGGCCCATGTAATTTCGAAATACTTGAGTATAGGCTGTTTTTAGAGTCCGTATGTGTGGGGAAACAAGAGTTAGGGTTGGTTTCGGACCCCTCCACCAAGGGCCACGAAATTCCCCCCTCTTTCCCTCATATATACAGCCCTTAGGGCGTCGTTTAGACTTTGGGTTTTGTTTAGATTAAAGTTTGCCATAGCTGCAACTTCGCGTACTTCGTTTGTGTTCAACGACCAGACCAAGACGTCAGAGAACCCCACTTGATCAATAAAGCTTTCCTCTTGAATTCGCAATATCCAGATTGCAATCTCAGTTTCTTGCTTGTTCTTCGTTTGCCTGCAGGAAACAGACCTTCGTGGTCAGGTTGATCGTGCTTCGGCGTGGTCAATAACCTCTCGGAGTTGGTTTAGCGATTGCTAAGGCGCGACGTCCACGCACGTTCGTAGTCGGATCGTCAAAGTCGACTTCATCCAAACGATAGCCACCATCTCATCGAAAGACGGGACACCTTTGCCTCTATCATGTGGTATCAGATTTCCAGGTTGCTCGGTGAGATTTTACAGTTTTTCGTAGATTAGATCGAGTCTGGTCTTCATACCTACAGTCCATGAAAAAGCCAAAAAAAAAATTAGGGTTAGTTCATCATATCCGAACCAGTCTGAGCCATTGCATAATCTTTTCCGTGTTTGCTTAGTTGAATTTGCGGTTGCATCGTCGTGTCAAGTTGCTGGTCTTAGCGTCTAGTCTTTTAGAGTTTCGAGTTCTGGGCATAAGTTGTCACGCCGCCGCCGCAACATCTTCATCGCTACTGCCACATACCACCACCGATACGTATCCATATACCACCACCAATCCGTATCCATATACCACCACCGCTGCCATAACCTACCACTGCTGCCATATCCTACCACCATATATCCACCACCAATCCGAGTTCTTTTCATATTAGGTTTGTTCTCGAAATCCATCTAGGTTTCGGATTTGTGTTTCCTTGCCTGCGTAGGTCTCGGAAAAAAAAAGAGGCGAAAAAAGTCTGGAGACCCCCGGGCAGTTTTTAGGCCAAAATTTCGGCAGGTGAAAATATTTTTTCCCTATCCTATTTTTGGGCTTTTCTGAGTCTTTTGAGACACGTGCCACCATACTGATTTTTTACCGCACTTTTTTGTCGTCGTTGCCCTGATTCCGAAAAAAAAATCGTCAAAAAAATTTCGTGCCTGTCATCTTAGTTTGACTTGGGAAGTGTTTTGAGACACTCGCCATTATAGTGATTTTCGGCAAAAAAAAACAGCGCAAAAAAAAAGAGGCGAAAAAAAAAATTCAGAGTGTGCTTTCCCCTTGATTACGTGCAGCGCCGTGATTTTGCTAGTGTTCTAGGCTCGCGTCTCTAGTACGGTCTAGCCTAGGACCTGCACAGTACCGTCGTTGAGCGTTTATTCACCTTTGCATCTCTGAATTGATTATTGCTGACCCTTTTTGCTACCATATTATAAGCTTTCCCAGCTCCACATACATCTACATCGTGCGTTTGACTCTCCCTGGTAATCGCTCTATCCAAGCTTTGAGAGTTTTGACTACATCGGTTGCCGATCACCACCTGCTGCTGGGTAAGAACTGGTAAGAATTTGAGATTTGCTTGACGGATTTGTGACACCCGCCACCACCACCACTTGTTAGTAGTCTGTAGGATCATATTCTTGTGTGTTTCTATTGCTGCTAACCATGCCAGGATCACAAGTCGACGAGACTGACTGGGAGAACTTGACGAACAAGGAGCTTCATGATAAGTTTCAGGAAATGATGAGTGTACAGGTGCAAGATGTGCTAAACACATTGGACGAGGCCATGGAAAAGATAGATGCAATGGAGAAGACGTTTGAAACAAAGTTGGATAACAAGTTTGCTGAATTGCTTTCGCGTTTTCCATCACCACCGGCTGTTGCAGCTGTCCCACCTCAACAACAACAACAACAACAACAACAACGTCGCCTTCCGAATCAAGTGGGACGAGCACAGCGCGTTCCCCTTGAGACTGGTCAAGCTTCTGGTGCTGCTGTTGATGTTTCTGTAGCTCTTGCTACTACTGCAGAGGTGGAGGACCATTACGAGGATGAGGTTGACCAAAATCAGAACCACGTGCAACAACCAGCACCACCACCACCAGGTCGTCCTCATGCATATCATCGTAATGGTAGGGCTGCACCACCACCTGAGGTACATGACCATCTTCCTAAACTGAAATTGAATATTCCACCATTTGAGGGTAGATATGTTCCTGATATATATCTTACTTGGGAGTTACAAACTGAACAACGTTTTACATGTTTAAACTATCCCGAGGAGAGACGTGTTCCTGCTGCTGTTTGTGCTTTCACTAGTTTTGCATGTGTTTGGTGGTCTGAACATTGTAGATTATATCCTGTTCCATCTACTTGGACTGCTTTGAAAACTGCTATGCGTACTCGTTGGGTTCCACCATATTATCAACGTGAATTACTTCAAAAACTGCAGCGCTTAAGACAAGGAAAAAATTCTATAGAAGAATATTATCAGCAATTACAAACTGGCCTGATTAGATGTGGTATTGTTGAGGAGAATGAAGCTATGCTTGCACGTTTTATGGGTGGATTAAATAGAGAGATTCAGACCATTCTAGAGTATAAGGATTATACTAATATCACTCGTTTATTCCATCTTGCTTGTAAAGCTGAACGTGAAGTGCAGGATCAACAGGCATTGGCGCGGACTAACTTTTCTGCAGGACGACCTTCATCATGGACACCGCGTGCATCCTCTACTTCCTCACATTCTACTGCACCGACACCTCCATCAGCTGTTACCTCCAGCCGTGATACAAGGAAGCAGGCACAACCACCATTATCTGCCAAGAGCACACCTATTGGGCCTGCACAGAGTTCTTCTTCTTCCATGGCTTCAACAGGGCACACCAGTGATATTATTTGTCGTCGTTGTAAAGGAAGAGGACATTTTGCGAGAGATTGCAAATCTCAGCGTGTGATGATTGCTACTGAGGATGGTGGATATGAATCCGCTAGTGACTATGATGAGGAGACTTTGGCTCTTATTACACGTGAAGAACACGGTGGAGACGATTCTGATCATGAGACGCAATACATGGCTCCTGAAGATGCTGACAGGTATGAATGTTTAGTTGCTCAACGTGTTTCGAGTGTGCAGGTTACACAAGCTGAGCAAAATCAGAGGCATAATTTGTTCCATACAAAGGGAGTTGTGAAGGAACGTTCTGTTCGCGTGATCATAGATGGAGGGAGTTGCAACAACTTGGCTAGCATGGAGATGGTGGAGAAGCTATCTCTCACCACAAGACCACATCCACATCCTTACTACATCCAATGGTTCAACAACAGCGGCAAGGTTAAGGTAACACGTACTGTTCGTGTGCATTTTAGTATATCTACATATGCTGATTATGTTGATTGTGATGTGGTACCTATGCAAGCATGTTCCTTATTACTTGGTAGACCATGGCAATTTGATAAAAAATCTGTACACCATGGTAGAAACAATCAGTATACTCTTGTTCTTAAGGATAAAAATATTACTTTGCTTCCTATGACTCCTGATTCCATTTTGAAAGATGATATTAATAGAGCTAATAAAGCAAAACAGGAGAAAAATAAGAGTGAAAATCAGATTGTGGCAAAAGAATTTGAGCAATAAATGAAGCCTAATAATAAACCATCTGCTGTTGCTTCTGAAATTAAATTGAAAAGTGCATGTTTATGATAGAAGCGAGGGGCCCGATCTTTCGATGAGATGATAACTATCGATTTGGTGGAGACGACTTTGACGATCCGACTACAAACGTGCACGACGTTGCGCCTTAGCAATCGCTAAACCAATCTTCAGGGGTTACTGACAATGTCAGAAGCACGATCAGCCTGACCACGAAGGTCTATTCCTGCATGCAATCGAAAACCAAGCAAGAATATGATAAAGCAATCGGAATATTGCAAATATAGATGAAGTATTGATAAAGGTGGGGATCCGTAAGCGGTCTTGGTCTGGTCGTTGGACACAAACGAAGTACACGATGTTGCAATGGCTAACTTTTGACTAAACAAATCCCTCCGAAAAAGCTACTAGATGGATCTACTTATATAGGAGCAAGGGGTGGCGGCCAAGGAGGTGGAAGGACGTCCCAAGGCAGCCTAAAACTAACCCTAGGTCGTACAAGGCTCATGGGCCCAAGTGGAGGTGATGTAACACCTTTGGACTTGTAGTTTGACTCGGATTCTGCTGCAGCGTCAGATTGTTTCGTCGGTATTTCAACGCTCCGGACGAATTTGAAGGTGAATCCAATTGGGTTGGAAAGTGTATGAAATCTAGTTTCCAACAAAAAAAAGAATCACCCAATTCGGAGTCCGTATGAAGGAGTTCTTGCCGTTTTGAGTCAGGTATGTCTGTGCAGTCCGAATCTGGATGCAGAACGTGAGAGACTTGGACTCTATCTTCTCTTGGCCCAAAAGTGACGTGAGAGAGCTTTTTAAACAGCGCCTAAACTTCTCTTTTTCCCTTATCTTCATATGTGGATTGTACAAATGTCCCATACACCTGGAATTAGACATGGCACAAAAGTCTGTGAAGTATTTTTGTTCTGGATGACATAAATAAATTGTTGCATAGTTTGCATTAGAAATCACCTCACAAATATACATGTATGCAATATTTTTGGTCGTATCCAAGGTAGTCATGTCCTCATCAGTTTATTTGCCACCAAATCTGATATTGATGAGCTAGATTTTAGCAAATCTGTTTGCTATGGTTTTGTGTGCAAAGAGGCATTATTTTCATTCGAGGACGTGCCTTCCTCTTTGCCTCCTGCTGTCACTAACATTTTGCAGGAGTTCGCCGACGTCTTTCCACAAGACGTGCCACCGGGATTACCACCTATTCGAGGGATTGAGCATCAGATTGACTTCATTCCCGGTGCATCGCTACCCAACCGCGCACCATACCGTACCAATCCAGAAGAGACGAAGGAGATTATGCGTCAAGTACAGGAGCTACTCGACAAAGGTTATATACGCGAATCCCTTAGTCCTTGTGCTGTTCCTATTATTGTAGTGCCGAAAAAGGATGGTACATTGCGTATGTGTGTTGATTGTAGAGGCATTAATAATATTACTATTCGTTATCGTCATCCTATTCCTAGGCTAGATGATATGCTTGATGAATTGAGTGGCTCTACAATTTTCTCCAAAGTTGATTTGCGTAGTGGATACAATCAAATTCGTCTGAAATTGGGAGATGAATGGAAAACAGCATTTAAAACTAAGTTTGGATTATATGAGTGGTTAGTCATGCCTTTTGGGTTAACTAATGCACCTAGTACTTTCATGAGATTAATGAATGAAGTTTTACGTGCTTTCATTGGACGATTTGTGGTAGTATACTTTGATGATATATTGATTTTTAGCAGATCTTTGGAGGAACATTTGGAACATTTACGTGCTGTTTTTATTGCTCTACGTGATGCACGTTTGTTTGGTAACCTTGGAAAGTGCACCTTTTGCACCGACCGAGTTTCTTTTCATGGCTATGTTGTTACTCCACAGGGAATTGAGGTTGATAAAGCCAAGATTGAAGCTATTGAGAGTTGGCCGCAGCCCAAAACGGTCACACACGTGAGGAGTTTCCTTGGCCTCGCTGGATTCTATCGGTGTTTTGTGAGAGATTTCAGCACCATTGCTGCACCTCTCAATGAGCTTACAAAGAAGGATGTGCCTTTTGTTTGGGGTACTGCACAGGAAGAAGCATTCACGGTATTGAAAGATAAGTTGACACATGCTCATTTACTCCAACTTCCTGATTTTAATAAGACTTTTGAGCTTGAATGTGATGCTAGTGGAATTGGGTTAGGAGGTGTGTTATTACAAGATGGTAAACCTGTTGCATACTTTTCTGAAAAATTGAGTGGGCCTAGTCTGAATTATTCTACTTATGATAAGGAATTATATGCTCTTGTTCGGACTTTGGAAACATGGCAACATTATTTATGGCCCAAAGAATTTGTTATACATTCTGATCATGAATCTTTGAAGCACATTAAAAGTCAAGCAAAACTGCACCGTAGACATGCTAAATGGGTTGAATTCATAGAGACTTTCCCTTATGTTATTAAACACAAGAAGGGAAAAGAAAATGTTATTGCTGATGTATTATCTCGTCGTTATACTATGCTTTCACAACTTGACTTTAAAATATTTGGTTTGGAGACCATCAAAGATCAATATGTGCATGATGCTGAATTTAAAGATGTATTGCAGAATTGCAAAGAAGGGAGAACATGGAACAAGTTCGTCGTTAATGATGGATTTGTGTTTCGTGCTAACAAGCTATGCATTCCAGCTAGCTCTGTTCGTCTTTTGTTGTTGCAGGAGGCGCATGGAGGAGGATTAATGGGAGACTTTGGCGTGAAGAAGACGGAGGACGTACTTGCTACACATTTCTTTTGGCCAAAGATGCGACGGGATGTTGAGCGTTTTGTTGGTCGCTGCACTACATGTCAAAAAGCTAAGTCACGACTCAATCCTCATGGTTTATATATGCCTTTGCCTGTCCCTAGTGTTCCTTGGGAAGATATATCTATGGACTTTGTTTTGGGTTTACCTCGAACAAAGAAGGGGAGGGATAGCATATTTGTTGTCGTGGATAGGTTCTCGAAGATGGCACACTTTATACCATGTCATAAAAGCGATGATGCTACTAATGTTGCTGATTTGTTCTTTCGTGAAATTATTCGCTTGCATGGTGTGCCAAATACTATTGTTTCAGATCATGATACTAAATTTCTTAGCCACTTTTGGAGATGTTTATGGGCTAAGTTGGGGACTAAACTGCTTTTTAGTACTACTTGTCACCCCCAAACTGATGGACAAACTGAAGTAGTCAACAGAACTTTGTCTACTATGCTTAGGGCTGTTTTGAAGAATAATAAGAAAATGTGGGAAGAATGCTTGCCTCATATTGAATTTGCTTATAATCATTCATTGCATTCTACTACTAAGATGTGCCCTTTTGAAATTGTCTATGGTTTCCTACCTCGTGCACCTATTGATTTGTTGCCTCTTCCATCTTCGGAGAAGGTTAATTTTGATGCTAAACAACGTGCTGAATTGATCTTAAAAATGCATGAGTTAACTAAGGAAAATATTGAGCGCATGAATGCTAAATATAAACTTGTTGGAGATAAGGGTAGAAAACGTGTTGTCTTTGCACCTGGAGATTTTGTTTGGTTACATTTGCGCAAGGATAGGTTTCCTAATCTGCGCAAGTCAAAGCTAATGCCACGTGCTGATGGTCCTTTCAAGGTGTTAGAGAAAATAAATGATAATGCATATAAACTTGAGCTGCCTGCAGATTTTGGGGTTAGTCCCACATTTAACATTGCAGATTTGAAGCCTTACTTGGGTGAGGAAGATGAGCTTCCGTCGAGGACGACTTCAATTCAAGAAGGGGAGGATGATGAGGACATCACTAACAAGGTTACACCCACAGCTCCAACTGACACATATACAGGACCAATTACTAGAGCTCGCGCACGCCAATTAAATTACCAGGTACTTTCGTTTCTTGGTAATGAATCTAATGTTCATGAGAATATGATGCTGCCTAAATTGGATACATTTGTCTTGCTTACAAATGAAGGGCCTAGCTTGGACAAGAAGGATGAACATTGGAGCAAGATCAAGCATGGAGATGATGGCATGCGCAAGGGGAACAAGAATGGAGTTTCAATTGATGATTTCAGGACTTTTAAGCCACCATAATGAGTGCGAGAAGCCTTGGACGAAATATATAAGATGCCACTTCATAAATTTCTTCCAGAGGCTATTATAGGTGTTGCGTCACCTTATTATTGGGCCAGGCCCATGTAATTTCGAAATACTTGAGTATAGGCTGTTTTTAGACTCCGTATGTGTGGGGAAACAAGAGTTAGGGTTGGTTTCGGACCCCTCCACCAAGGGCCACGAAATTCCCCCCTCTTTCCCTCATATATACAGCCCTTAGGGCGTCGTTTAGACTTTGGGTTTTGTTTAGATTAAAGTTCGCCATAGCTGCAACTTCGCGTACTTCGTTTGTGTTCAACGACCAGACCAAGACGTCACAGAACCCCACTTGATCAATAAAGCTTTCCTCTTGAATTCGCAATATCCAGATTGCAATCTCAGTTTCTTGCTTGTTCTTCGTTTGCCTGCAGGAAACAGACCTTCGTGGTCAGGTTGATCGTGCTCCGGCGTGGTCAATAACCTCTCGGAGTTGGTTTAGCGATTGCTAAGGCGCGACGTCCACGCACGTTCGTAGTCGGATCGTCAAAGTCGACTTCATCCAAATGATAGCCACCATCTCATCGAAAGACGGGACACCTTTGCCTCTATCATTTAATGTGTTTCAAAGATTCATGATCATAATGTATAACAAATTCTTTGGGCCATAAATAATGTTGCCATGTTTCCAAAGTCCGAACAAGAGCATATAATTCCTTATCATAAGTAGAATAATTCAGACTAGGCCCACTCAATTTTTCAGAAAAGTATGCAACAGGTTTACCATCTTGTAATAACACACCTCCTAACCCAATTCCACTAGCATCACATTCAAGCTCAGAAGTCTTATTAAAATCAGGAAGTTGGAGTAAAGGAGCATGTGTCAACTTATCTTTCAATACCGTGAATGCTTCTTCCTGTGCAGTACCCCAAACAAAAGGCACATCCTTCTTTGTAAGCTCATTGAGAGGTGCAGCAATGGTACTGAAATCTCTCAGAAAACGCCGATAGAATCCAGCGAGGTCAAGGAAACTCCTCACATGTGTAACCGTTTTGGGCTACGGCCAACTCTCAATAGCTTCAATCTTGGCTTTATCAACCTCAATTCCCTGTGGAGTAACAACATAGCCAAGAAATGAGACTCGGTCGGTGCAAAAGGTGCACTTTCCAAGGTTACCAAACAAACGTGCATCACGTAGAGCAATAAAAACAGCACGTAAATGTTCCAAATGTTCCTCCAAAGATCTGCTAAAAATCAATATATCATCAAAGTATACTACCACAAATCGTCCAATGAAAGCACGTAAAACTTCATTCATTAATCTCATGAAAGTACTAGGTGCATTAGTTAACCCAAAAGGCATGACTAACCACTCATATAATCCAAACTTAGTTTTAAATGCTGTTTTCCATTCATCTCCCAATTTCATACGAATTTGATGGTATCCACTACGCAAATCAACTTTGGAGAAAATTGTAGAGCCACTCAATTCACCAAGCATATCATCTAGCCTAGGAATAGGATGACGATAATGAATAGTAATATTATTAATGCCTCTACAATCAACACACATACGCAGTGTACCATCCTTTTTCGGCACTAGAATAATAGTAACAGCACAAATATAACCTTTGTCGAGTAGCTCCTGTACTTGACGCATAATCTCCTTCGTCTCTTCTGGATTGGTACGGTATGGTGCGCGGTTGGGTAGCGATGCACCGGGAATTAAGTCAATCTGATGCTCAAGCCCTCGAACAGGTGGTAATCCCGGTGACACGTCTTGTGGAAAGACGTCGGCGAACTCCTGCAAAATGTTAGTGACAGCAGGAGGCAAAGAGGAAGGCACGTCCTCGAATGAAAATAATGCTTCTTTGCACACAAAAGCATAGCAAACAGATTTGCTAAAATCTAGCTCATCAATATCAGATTTGGTGGCAAATAAACATGCAGTTTTCAATTTAATTTCAGAAGCAACAGTAGATGCTTTATTATTAGGCTTCATTTGTTGCTCAAATTCTTTTGCCTCAATCTGATTTTCACTCTTATGTTGCTTCTGTTTTGCTTTATTAGCTCTACTAATATCATCTTTCAAAATGGAATCAGGAGTCATAGGAAGCAAAGTAATATTTTTATCCTTATGAACAAGAGTATACTGATTGTTTCTACCATGGTGTACAGAATTTTTATCAAATTGCCATGGTCTACCAAGTAATAAGGAACATGCATGCATAGGTACCACATCACAATCAACATAATCAGCATATGTAGAGATACTAAAATGCACACGAACAGTACGTGTTACCTTAACCTTGCCGCTGTTGTTGAACCATTGGATGTAGTAAGGATGTGGATGTGGTCTTGTGGTGAGAGATAGTTTCTCCACCATCTCCATGCTAGCCAAGTTGTTGCAACTCCCTCCATCTATGTTCACGCGAACAGAACGTTCCTTCACAACTCCCTTTGTATGGAACAAATTATGCCTCTGATTTTGCTCAGCTTGTGTAACCTGCACATTTAAAACACGTTGAGCAACTAAACATTCATACTTGTCAGCATCTTCAGGAGCCATGTATTGCGTCTCATGATCAGAATCGTCTCCGCCGTGTTCTTCACGTGTAATATGAGCCAAAGTCTCCTCATCATAGTCACTAGCGGATTAATATCCACCATCCTCAGTAGCAATCATCACAGGCTGAGATTTGCAATCTCTCGCAAATTGTCCTCTTCCCTTACAACGACGACAAATAATATCACTATTGTCCCCTGTTGATGCCATGGAAGAAGAAGAACTCTGTGCAGGCCCAATAGGTGTGCTCTTGGCAGATAATGGTGGTTGTGCCTGCTTCCTTGTATCACGGTTGGAGGTAACAGCTGATGGAGGTGTCGGTGCAGTATAATGTGTGGAAGTAGAGGATGCATGCGGTGTCCATGTGATGAGGACATCACTAACAAGGTTACACCCACAGCTCCAACTGACACATATACATGACCAATTACTACAGCTGCGCACGCCAATTAAATTACCAGGTACTTTCGTTTCTTGGTAATGAATCTAATGTTCATGAGAATATGATGCTGCCTAAATTGGATACATTTGTCTTGCTTACAAATGAAGGGCCTAGCTTGGACAAGAAGGATGAACATTGGAGCAAGATCAAGCATGGAGATGATGGCATGCACAAGGGGAACAAGAATGGAGTTTCAATTGATGATTTCAGGACTTTGAAGCCACCATAATGAGTGTGAGAAGCCTTGGACGAAATATACAAGATGCCACTTCATAAATTTCGTCCAGAGGCTATTATAGGTGCTGCGTCATGATGAGGACATTACTAACAAGGTTACACCCACAGCTCCAACTGACACATATACAGGACCAATTACTAGAGCTCGCGCACGCCAATTAAATTACCAGGTACTTTCGTTTCTTGGTAATGAATCTAATGTTCATGAGAATATGATGCTGCCTAAATTGGATACATTTGTCTTGCTTACAAATGAAGGGCCTAGCTTGGACAAGAAGGATGAACATTGGAGCAAGATCAAGCATGGAGATGATGGCATGCGCAAGGGAAACAAGAATGGAGTTTCAATTGATGATTTCAGGACTTTGAAGCCACCATAATGAGTGCGAGAAGCCTTGGACGAAATATACAAGATGCCACTTCATAAATTTCGTCCAGAGGCTATTTTAGGTGCTGCGTCACCTTATTATTGGGCCAGGCCCATGTAATTTCGAAATACTTGAGTATAGGCTGTTTTTAGAGTCCGTATGTGTGGGGAAACAAGAGTTAGGGTTGGTTTCGGACCCCCTCCACCAAGGGCCACGAAATTCCCCCCTCTTTCCCTCATATATACAGCCCTTAGGGCGTCGTTTAGACTTTGGGTTTTGTTTAGATTAAAAGTTCGCCATAGCTGCAACTTCGCGTACTTCGTTTGTGTTCAACGACCAGACCAAGGCGTCACAGAACCCCACCTTGATCAATAAAGTTTTCCTCTTATATTCGCAATATCCAGATTGCAATCTTAGTTTCTTGCTTGTTCTTCGTTTGCCTGCAGGAAACAGACCTTCGTGGTCAGGTTGATCGTGCTCCGGCGTGGTCAACAACCTCTCGGAGTTGGTTTAGCGATTGCTATGGCGCGACGTCCTCGCACGTTCGTAGTCGGATCGTCAAAGTCGACTTCCTCCAAAACGATAGCCACCATCTCATCGAAAGACGGGACACCTTTGCCTCTATCAAGTGGTATCAGATTTCCAGGTTGCTCGGTGAGATTTTACAGTTTTTCATAGTTTAGATCGAGTCTGTTCTTCATACCTATAGTCCATGAAAAAGCCAAAAAAAAATTTAGGGTTAGTTCATCCCATCCGAACCAATCTGAGCCTTTGCATAATCTTTTCTGTATTTGCTTTGTTGAATTTGCGGTTGCATCGTCGTGTCAAGTTGCTGGTCTTAGCGTCTAGTCTTTTAGAGTTTCGAGTTCTGTTCATAAGTTGTCACGCCGCCGCCGCAACATCTTCATCGCTACTGCCACATACCACCACCGATCCGTATCCATATACCACCACCAATCCGTATCCATATACCACCACCGCTGCCATAACCTACCACCGCTGCCATCTCCTACCATCATATATCCACCACCAATCTGAGTTCTTTTCATATTAGGTTTGTTCTCGAAATCCATCTTGGTTTCGGATTTGTGTTTCCTTGCCTGCGTAGGTCTCGGAAAAAAAAAGTCTCGAGACCCCCGGGCAGGTTTTAGGCCAAAATTGCGACAGGTGAAAATATCCTATTTTTGAGCTTTTCTGAGTCTTTTGAGACACGTGCCACCATACTGATTTTTTCCCGCACTTTTTCGTCGTCGCTGCCCTGATTCCGAAAAAAAAAATTCGTCAAAAAAATTTCGTGCCTCTCATCTTAGTTTGACTTGGGAAGTGTTTTGAGACACTCGCCACTGTAGTGATTTTCGGCAAAGAAAAAAAAAAGCAGAGCAAAAAAAAAAAGGAGGCGAAAAAAAAATTCAGGGTGTGCTTTCCCCTTGATTACGTGCAGCGACGTGATTTCGTTGTTGTTCTAGGCTCGCGTCTCTAGTACAGTCTAGCCTAGGACCAGCACAGTACCGTCGTTGAGCGTTTATTCACCTTTGCATCTCTGAATTGATTATTGCTGACCCTTTTTGCTACCATATTATAAGCCTTCCCAGCTCCACATACATCTACATCGTGCGTTTGACTCTCCCTGGTAATCGCTCTATCCAAGCTTTGAGAGTTTTGACTACATCGGTTGCCGATCACCGCCTGCTGCTGGGTAAGAACTGGTAAGAATTTGAGATTTTGCTTGACGGATTTGTGACACCCGCCACCACCACCACTTGTTAGTAGTCTGTAGGATCATATTCTTGTGTGTTTCTATTGTTGCTAACCATGCCAGGATCACAAGTCGACGAGACTGACTGGGAGAACTTGACGAACAAGGAGCTTCATGATAAGTTTCAGCAAATGATGAGTGAACAGGTGCAAGATGTGCTAAACACATTGGACGCGACCATGGAGAAGATAGATGGCATGGAGAAGACGTTTGACACAAAGCTCGATAACAAGTTTGTTGAATTGCTTGCGCATTTTCCACCACCACCGGCTGCTGCAGCTGTCCCACCTCTTCAACAACAACAACAACAACAACAACGGCGCCTTCCGAATCAAGTGGGACGAGCACAGCGCGTTCCCCTTGAGACTGGTCAAGCTTCTGGTGCTGCTGTTGATGTTTCTGTAGCTCCTGCTGCTACTGCAGAGGTGGAGGACCATTACGAGGATGAGGTTGACCAAAATCAGAACTACGTGCAACAACCAGCACCACCACCACCAGGTCGTCCTCATGCATATCATCGCAACGGTAGGGCTGCACCACCACCTGAGGTACATGACCATCTTCCTAAACTGAAATTGAATATTCCACCATTTGAGGGTAGATATGTTCCTGATATATATCTAACTTGGGAGTTACAAACTGAACAACGTTTTACATGTTTAAACTATCCCGAGGAGAGACGTGTTCCTGCTGCTGTTTGTGCTTTCACTGGTTTTGCATGTGTTTGGTGGTCTGAACATTGTAGATTATATCCTGCTCCAGCTACTTGGACTGCTTTGAAAACTGCTATGCCTACTCGTTGGGTTCCACCATATTATCAACGTGAATTACTTCAAAAACTACAGCGCTTAAGACAAGGAAAAAAAATCTGTAGAAGAATATTATCAGCAATTACAAACTGGCCTGATTAGATGTGTTATTGTTGAGGAGAATGAAGCTATGCTTACACGTTTTATGGGTGGATTAAATAGAGAGATTCAGACCATTCTAGAGTATAAGGATTATACTAATATCACTCGTTTATTCCATCTTGCTTGTAAAGCTAAACGTGAAGTGCAGGATCGACAGGCATTGGTGCGGACTAACTTTTCTGCAGGACGACCTTCATCATGGACACCGCGTGCATCCTCTACTTCCTCACATTCTACTGCACCAACACCTCCATGAGCTGTTACCACCAGCCGTGATACAAGGAAGCAGGCACAACCACCATTATCTGCCAAGAGCACACCTATTGGGCCTACACAGAGTTCTTCTTCTTCCATGACATCAACAGGGCACACCAGTGGTATTATTTGTCGTCGTTGTAAGGGAAGAGGACATTTTGCGAGAGATTGCAAATCTCAGCGTGTGATGATTGCTACTGAGGATGGTGGATATGAATCCGCTAGAATAAGAGTGAAAATCAGATTGTGGCAAAAGAATTTGAGCAACAAATGAAGCCTAATAATAAACCATCTACTGTTGCTTCTGAAAATAAATTGAAAAGTGCATGTTTATTTGCCACCAAATCTGATATTGATGAGCTAGATTTTAGCAAATCTGTTTGCTATGCTGTTGTATGCAAACAGGCATTATTTTCATTCGAGGACGTGCCTTCCTCTTTGCCTCTTGCTGTCACTAACATTTTGCAGGAGTTCGCCGATGTCTTTCCACAAGACGTGCCACCGGGATTACCACCTATTCGAGGTATTGAGCATCAGATTGACTTAATTCCCGGTGCATCGCTACCCAACCGCGCACCATACCGTACCAATCCAGAAGAGACAAAGGAGATTATGCGTCAAGTACAGGAGCTACTCGACAAAGGTTATATACGCGAATCCCTTAGTCCTTGTGCTGTTCCTATTATTCTAGTGCCGAAAAAGGATGGTACATCGCGTATGTGTGTTGATTGTAGAGCCATTAATAATATTACTATTCGTTATCGTCATCCTATTCCTAGGCTAGATGATATGCTTGATGAATTGAGTGGCTCTACAATATTCTCCAAAGTTGATTTGCGTAGTGGATACCATCAAATTCGTATGAAATTGGGAGATGAATGGAAAACAGCATTTAAAACTAAGTTTGGATTATATGAGTGGTTAGTCATGCCTTTTGGGTTAACTAATGCACCTAGTACTTTCATGAGATTAATGAATGAAGTTTTACGTGCTTTCATTGGACGATTTGTGGTAGAATACTTTGATGATATATTGATTTTTAGCAGATCTTTGGAGGAACATTTGGAACATTTACGTGCTGTTTTTATTGCTCTACGTGATGCACGTTTATTTGGTAACCTTGGAAAGTGCACCTTTTGCACCGACCGAGTCTCTTTTCTTGGCTATGTTGTTACTCCACAGGGAATTGAGGTTGATAAAGCCAAGATTGAAGCTATTGAGAGTTGGCCGCAGCCCAAAACGGTCACACACGTGAGGAGTTTCCTTGGCCTCGCTGGATTCTATCGGCGTTTTGTGAGAGATTTCTGCACCATTGCTGCACCTCTCAATGAGCTTACAAAGAAGGATGTGCCTTTTCTTTGGAGTACTGCACAGGAAGAAGCATTCACGGTATTGAAAGATAAGTTGACACATGCTCCTTTACTCCAACTTCCTGATTTTAATAAGACTTTTGAGGTTGAATGTGATGCTAGTGGAATTGGGTTAGGAGGTGTGTTATTACAAGATGGTAAATCGGTTGCTTATTTTTCTGAAAAATTGAGTGGGCCTAGTCTGAATTAATCTACTTATGATAAGGAATTATATGCTCTTGTTCGGACTTTGGAGACATGGCAACATTATTTATGGCCCAAAGAATTTGTTATACATTCTGATCATGAATCTTTAAAGCACATTAAAAGTCAAGCAAAACTGAACCGTAGACATGCTAAATGGGTTGAATTCATAGAGACTTTCCCTTATGTTATTAAACACAAGAAGGGAAAAGAAAATGTTATTGCTGATGCATTGTCTCGTCGTTATACTATGCTTTCACAACTTGACTTTAAAATATTTGGTTTGGAGACCATCAAAGATCAATATGTGCATGATGCTGAATTTAAAGATGTGTTGCAGAATTGTAAAGAAGGGAGAACATGGAACAAGTTCGTCGTTAGTAATGGATTTGTGTTTCGAGCTAACAAGCTATGCATTCCAGCTAGCTCTATTCGTCTTTTGTTGTTGCAGGAGGCGCATGGAGGAGGATTAATGGGACACTTTGGCGTGAAGAAGACGGAGGACGTACTTGCTACACATTTCTTTTGGCCAAAGATGCGACGGGATGTTGAGCGTTTTGTTGCTCGTTGCACTACATGTCAAAAAGCTAAGTCACGACTCAATCCTCATGGTTTATATATGCCTTTGCCTGTCCCTAGTGTTCCTTGGGAAGATATATCTATGGACTTTGTTTTGGGTTTACCTCGAACAAAGAAGGGGAGGGATAACAAAGAAGGTTCTCGAAGATGGCACACTTTATACCATGTCATAAAAGCGATGATGCTGCTAATGTTGCTGATTTGTTCTTTCGTGAAATTATTCGCTTGCATGGTGTGCCAAATACTATTGTTTCAGATCGTGATACTAAATTTCTTAGCCACTTTTGGAGATGTTTATGGGCTAAGTTGGGGACTAAACTGCTTCTTAGTACTACTTGTCACCCCCAAACTGATGGACAAACTGAAGTAGTCAACAGAACTTTGTCTACTATGCTTAGGGCTGTTTTGAAGAATAATAAGAAAATGTGGGAAGAATGCTTGCCTCATATTGAATTTGCTTATAATCGTTCATTGCATTCTACTACTAAGATGTGCCCTTTTGAAATTGTCTATGGTTTCCTACCTCGTGCACCTATTGATTTGTTGCCTCTTCCATCTTCGGAGAAGGTTAATTTTGATGCTAAACAACGTGCTGAATTGATCTTAAAAATGCATGAGTTAACTAAGGAAAATATTGAGCGCATGAATGCTAATTATAAACTTGTTGGAGATAAGGGTAGAAAACGTGTTGTCTTTGCACCTGGAGATCTTGTTTGGTTACATTTGCGTAAGGATAGGTTTCCTAATTTGCGCAAGTCAAAGCTAATGCCACGTGCTGATGGTCCTTTCAAGGTGTTAGAGAAAATAAATGATAATGCATATAAACTTGAGCTGCCTGCAGATTTTGGGGTTAGTCCCACATTTAACATTGCAGATTTGAAGCCTTACTTGGGTGAGGAAGATGAGCTTCCGTCGAGGACGACTTCAATTCAAGAAGGGGAGGATGATGAGGACATCACTAACAAGGTTACACCCACAACTCCAACTGACACATATACAGGGTCAATTACTAGAGCTCGCGCACGCCAAATAAATTACCAGGTACTTTCGTTTCTTGGTAATGAATCTAATGTTCATGAGAATATGATGCTGCCTAAATTGGATACATTTGTCTTGCTTACAAATGAAGGGCCTAGCTTGGACAAGAAGGATGAACATTGGAGCAAGATCAAGCATGGAGATGATGGCATGCGCAAGGGGAACAAGAATGGAGTTTCAATTGATGATTTCAGGACTTTGAAGCCACCATAATGAGTGCGAGAAGCCTTGGACGAAATATACAAGATGCCACTTCATAAATTTCGTCCAGAGGCTATTTTAGGTGCTGCGTCACCTTATTATTGGGCCAGGCCCATGTAATTTCGAAATACTTGAGTATAGGCTGTTTTTAGAGTCCGTATGTGTGGGGAAACAAGAGTTAGGGTTGGTTTCGGACCCCTCCACCAAGGGCCATGAAATTCCCCCCCTCTTTCCCTCATATATACAGCCCTTAGGGCGTCGTTTAGACTTTGGGTTTTGTTTAGATTAAAAGTTCGCCATAGTTGCAACTTCGCGTACTTCGTTTGTGTTCAACGACCAGACCAAGGCGTCACAGAACCCCACCTTGATCAATAAAGTTTTCCTCTTATATTCGCAATATCCAGATTGCAATCTTAGTTTCTTGCTTGTTCTTCGTTTGTCTGCAGGAAACAGACATTCGTGGTCAGGTTGATCGTGCTCCGGCGTGGTCAACAACCTCTCGGAGTTGGTTTAGCGATTGCTAAGGCGCGACGTCCTCGCACGTTCGTAGTCGGATCGTCAAAGTCGACTTCCTCCAAAACGATAGCCACCATCTCATCGAAAGACGGGACACCTTTGCCTCTATCACGTCACCTTATTATTGGGCCAGGCCCATGTAATTTCGAAATACTTGAGTATAGGCTGTTTTTAGAGTCCGTATGTGTGGGGAAACAAGAGTTAGGGTTGGCTTCGGACCCCTCCACCAAGGGCCACGAAATTCCCCCCTCTTTCCCTCATATATACAGCCCTTAGGGTGTCGTTTAGACTTTGGGTTTTGTTTAGATTAAAAGTTCGCCATAGCTGCAACTTCACGTACTTCGTTTGTGTTCAACGACCAGACAAAGGCGTCACAGAATCCCACCTTGATCAATAAAGCTTTCCTCTTATATTCGCAATATCCAGATTGCAATCTTAGTTTCTTGCTTGTTCTTCGTTTGCCTGCAGGAAACAGACCTTCGTGGTCAGGTTGATCGTGCTCCGGCGTGGTCGATAACCTCTCGGAGTTGGTTTAGCGATTGCTAAGGCGCGACGTCCACGCAATTCGTTTCCAGCAGGCAAACAAAGAACAAGCAAGAAACTAAGATTGCAATCTGGATATTGCGAATATAAGAGGAAAGCTTTACTGATCAAGGTGGGGTTCTGTGTCGCCTTTGTCTGGTCGTTGAACACAAACAAAGTACGCGAAGTTGCAACTATGGCGAACTTTTAATCTAAACAAAACCCAAAGTCTAAACGACGCCTTAAGGGCTGTATATATGGGGGAAAGAGGGGGCAATTTCGTGGCCCTTGGTGGAGGGGTCCGAAACCATCCCTAACTCATGTTTCCCCACACATACGGACTCTAAAAACAGCCTATACTCAAGTATTTCGAAATTACATGGGCCTGGCCCAATAATAAGGTGACGCAGCACCTATAATAGCCTCTGGACGAAATTTATGAAGTGGCATCTTGTATATTTCGTCCATGGCTTCTCGCACTCATTATGGTGGCTTCAAAGTCCTGAAATCATCAATGGAAACTCCATTCTTGTTCCCCTTGCGCATGCCATCATCTCCATGCTTGATCTTGCTCCAATGTTCATCCTTCTTGTCCAAGCTAGGCCCTTCATTTGTAAGCAAGACAAATGTATCCAATTTAGGCAGCATCATATTCTCATGAACATTAGATTCATTACCAAGAAACGAAAGTACCTGGTAATTTAATTGGCGTGCGCGAGCTCTAGTAATTGCTCTTGTATATGTGTCAGTTGGAGCTGTGGGTGTAACCTTGTTAGTGATGTCCTCATCATGCTTCCGATAAACCGATTGGCATGACAAGCCACTCATATAACCCAAACTTGGTTTTGAAAGCCGTTTTCCATTCATCACCCTCTTGAATGCGAATTTGGTAGTAACCACTTTTAAGATCAATTTTTGAAAAGATGGTGGCACCACATAATTCATCAAGCATATCGTCTAAGCATGGGATAGGATAACGGTATCTAACGGTGATAGCATTTATAGGTCGACAATCGGAGCACATGCGAAAAATTCCATCTTTCTGAGGCACGAGAATAACCGGAACGGCACAAGGGCTTAAGCTTTCACATACATGACCCTTGTCGATGAGTTGTTGTACTTGCCGTTGTATATCCTTTGTTTCCTCGGGGTTGAGGCGGTAAGGAGCCTTATTTGGAAGTGGTGCATCGGGTATGAGGTCGATGCGGTGTTCAATTCCGCGAAGTGGAGGTAGGCCCGTAGGTAGTTCATCGGGAAAGACGTCCGAGAATTCCTGCAACAATTGAGACAACACTGAAGGTAGGGGTGGTGAAGTGTTAGTATGTTTGGCTTCCCCTTTGCATAAGAGCACAAGGTGAAAGACACTCGATGGGTTCTCACACACTTCTCTCATCTCACTTTTGGTGGCAAATAGCACTAGTTGCTTCTTGTCGCTCATCGTGGAGTCGCTCATATTTGGCTTGTGGCTCTCACTCTCTTTTTGGTGGCTCACTCTCTCACCATTCTCTCCACGATGGTTGGTAGGTAAGTGTTTGTCGGCGGCTACTTTACTTGGAGACATTGGTCGTAGCATTAATTCCTTGCCCTTCATCTTGAAGCTATAGTGATTTGTCCGTCCATTGTGTGTGACTCCACGATCATATTGCCATGGACGTCCAAGAATAAGGTGGCACACGGACATGGGAATCACATCACATTCAAGAGTGTCCTCGTAGGCGCCTATCTTGAAAGAGACTTGCACGGTGTGCTCGACTCGAAGAATTCCGGCGTCGTTGAGCCACTGGACCTTGTAGGGGTGATGATTTTTCGTCTTGACCAATTGAAGCTTATCGCATAGCTCTTCGCTTGCCAAGTTATGACAACTTCCTCCATCGATGATAACCTTGACGGAGCGTCCATTGATGTCGGCCTTGGTATGGAAGATGTGACATCGTTGGTCGTCATCTTGTTGGTGTTGGAGTGTCAAGACCTTGGAGACAACAAGATTGGGACTTGAGTCATTGTCGCAAAACACTTGATGGTCTTCTTCTTCATTCACTTGGCGATGCATAGCTACATGCTCAAGTGCTTCCATCTCATCGTCGCTCATGGAGTCATAAGATCCATCATCGTTGATGATCATGGTGCGAACGGTCTTGCACTCAAATGGCTTGTGGCTTCGCCCTTGGCACTTGAAGCATTTGATGGAACTCGTCTTGGAGTTGTCCTCGGTTGGAGTTGTAGATGATGAAGCTCTAGGCTTGAAGTTGTTGGTAGAAGGTGGACGACTCGATGTAGTCGCATTCTTGTAGCTTGACTTGTCACCGAAGTTTGTAGATAGCTTGGTAGAGGTAGGAGGAGTAGCAGAAATCGTTGAAGCTTGGTTGTAGGAACCGAATTTCTTGGAGTTGAACTTGGAGTACTTGTAGTCCTCTTGAACTTGTCGCTCCGCTTTGGTTGCTTGATGTACTAGCTCTAGGAGATTGTTGTATGGTTGGAAGTCCGCAATATTCTTGATAGGATAGTTGAGTCCATTCAAGAATCTCGCCATTGTTTGCTCTTCATCTTCCGTGATGTTGGCTCTTATCATGGCAATCACCATCTCCTTGTGATGCAGGGTGGAACCCTAATCAGCGGATCTTGACACGGGGATCACAAGAGAAAGACGGGGGAAAACACAAGAGGAAAACACTCAATCAACACGAAGATAATCACACATGCGCTAGATTCGCGATACAAGGTCAAGATACATGATCCAAGGTCAACACCGGTTATACAAAGATAGTCTTCTCCGTGAGGAGGTCTTGATATCCCTGGGGATCTTCTCCGATGAAGGAGGTCCTGAATCCGTAGTGGATCTTCTCCGTAGAGGCGCACCGTCTCGTGGGAGAAATCCACACAAGTCTGAGAAATGAGCTAAACCACAGCTCAGTCTAACGGAGGGGAGTCAACGGTATTTATATTACATGGGTAGGCGCCGTCGTAGCGGACGTCCGTGGGTTACCGGACGTCCGGTGGTTCCGGAAGGACCGGACGTCCGGTAATCCTCGGATTTCCGCTAATTAGCTTCTGTCGCCGTTGTCACGGACGTCCGGTGGCTTCCGGTCGTCCGGTCGTCTGGGGGAGGCCGGACGTCCGGTGTCTTCCGGTCGTCCGGTGCCTGGGAGTCGCCGGTCCTCCGGTGCAGGCCGGACGTCCGGTGCCTGTAGCATCTTCAGCATTCCTTCTTCTTGTCTCGTGTACTTGTCGGGCCTGTCCTCTTGAGCATCGTGTAGAGCTGTCCCGCGGCCTTCGTGATACAGGGTGGAACCCTAATCAGCGGATCTTTCACGTTTGGAGGTTGGCACACGATGAACACGGGGAAACACAAGGGGAAGATGGGGAAAACACAAGAGGAAAACACTCAATCAACACGAAAGCAATCACACAAACACTAGATTCGCGATACAAGGTTGAGATACATGATCCAAAGTCAACACCGGTGATACAAAGATAGTCTTCTCCGTGAGGAGGTCTTGGAATCCCGAGGGATCTTCCCGTTAGGGGTCTTGAATCCAGAGGTGGATCTTCTCCGTAGAGGCGCACCGTCTCGTGGGAGAAATCCACACAAGTGTCAAATGAGCTAAACCACAGCTAACCCTAAACGGAAAGAGGAGAGGAGTATATATAGTCTACGGGGCGAATGGGTACATGGGCCTCGGCCCAGGGGATGCGCGCAGGCATTTCAGGGGCCGGACGTCCGGGCGGCGGGCCGGATGTCCGGGGCTTCGCGGGGCGCCGGATGTCCGGGGCGGGGACCCGGATGTCCGGGCTGGGGCGGTCGAGCCTCGGGCGCTCTCTGGACAGAGGCGCCGGATTTCCGGGCCCGGGGCCGGATGTCCGGGCCGTGCTTGGCCGGATGTCCGGGCCCTGGCCGGATGTCCGGGCCCTGTAGCTTCTGCCGCAGGAGGCCTTCTGTAGTTGAACGCCCAGGTGCCGGATGTCCGGGCCATGGGGCCGGATGTCCGGGGCCTGGAGCTTCCTTCTGCCCTGCTCGATGCATCAGCTCGTCCGTGACCTTGGGGACTTGTCCATCTTCAAGATCTTCTCCGAAGTGGTCTCCTTCACACCTGAGCACACAAAGCACACTCGCTTGAGGTAGCAACCATGTCTCGCAAGATTCATAAGGAAGTAGGGCTAGGAGTGACGTCACCTCGGTCTCGAAAGCTCTAGTACGAGCACGTGTCATCGGTCCTTGAGGCACTTGAGGGGGTGAAGGAGGATCCATGGGGATGGCCCTAGGATACACCGTATCATCTCCCCTCCCTTGGGAAAGATCCGACCTCGGATCGAAATCTTCATCACCATGGAGCACCTTGAATGGTCCGTCGTCACGAGGTAGAAGCTTGGACTTGTGCTCTATCGCGAAGTGGTCCTTGTGAAGATGTAGCCAACTGATATCTTCCGGTTGAAACGCCATTGTTGCCTTGTTGACGTTGATCTTGGTGGTGAGGCGATGTACTTGTCGCTCGATTGTTGCCCGTGTTTGTTCGTGCACCTTCTTGAGTATTTCACTACAAAAGAAAGTGGCAACATGTGAAGCATCGTCGATCTTGTTATCGGGAATGAAATGAGTCATTTTAGAGAATGTGTCGACCACGACAAGCACGGAATCATATCCATTTTTAGTCGTAGACAAGCCAAGTATGAGATTCATGCTTATGTCTTCCCATGGATGATATGGAGTAGGAAGATGCATGTCAAGACCCTGAGATTGATGTTTGTACTTAGCTTTGCGGCATGTCGACCATCGGTTGATTAGGTGGGAGACGTCACGAAGCATCTTGGGCCAAAAATATTTCTTAGAGAGGGTAGCAAACGCCGTGTTGCTTCCAAAGTGTCCCATGAGTCCTTCTCCATGAGATTCCTGCAAAAGGAACAATCGAAGCGAAGACTCGGGAATGCAAAGTTTGTTAGCTCTCATAAGATATCCATCCTGGATGTAGTAATGTTCCCAAGAAGTGTGAGTCAAGCACGTAGCATAGGGATTTTCAAAGGGAGTATCATGCTCATATAAATCTTTAAGGTGCTCAAAGCCTATCACATGCAACTCAAATTTTGTAACACGTAAGCGTTTGCGTAACAAGCATGCATTTGCGTGAAAACTTCCATGTTTCGTAGGCAATAGAATAACCGGAGCGGCACAAGTGCTAAATCTGTCACGTACATGACTTTTGTCGATGAGTATGGGCACTTGCCGTTGTATCTCGTGGTTGACACGGTAGAGAGCTTTGTTGGGAAATGGTGCACCGGGTACAAGTTCGATGCGGTGTTCTATCCCGTGAAGAGGAGGTAGAACCGGTGATATCTCATCGGGAAAGACGTCCGAGAATTCCTGCAACAATTGAGACAACACAAAAGGTGGAGGTTGTGAAGTGTTATTAGATTTGTCTTCCCCTATGCATAAGAGCACAAGGTGAACGACGTTCGATGGGTTCTCACACACTTCTCTCATCTCACTCTTGGTGGCAAATAGCACTAGTTTCTTCGTGTAGCTCATCGTGGAGTCGCTCATATTTGGCTTGTGGCTCTCGCTCTCTTTTAGGTGGCTCGCTCTCTCACCATTCTCTCCACGATGGGTGGTAGGTAAAAGCTTGTCGGCGGCTACTTGACTTGGAGTCATTGGTCGTAGCACAAATTCCTTGCCCTTCATCTTGAAGTGATAGTGATTCGTCCGTCCATTGTGTGTGACTCCACGATCATATTGCCAAGGACGTCCAAGAAGAAGGTGGCACACGGACATGGGTATCACATCACACTCGAGAGTGTCCTCGTAGGCGCCAATCTTGAAAGAGACTTGCACGGTGTGCTCGACTCGAAGAATTCCGGCGTCGTTGAGCCATTGGACCTTGTAGGGATGCGGATGCTTCGTCTTGACCAAATGAAGCTTGTCGCATAGCTCTTCGCTTGCCAAGTTGTGGCAACTTCCGCCATCGATGATAACCTTGACGGAGCGTCCATTGATGGCGGCCTTCGTATGGAAAATATGGCATCGTTGGTCGTCATCTTGTTTATGTTGGAGTGTCAAGACTTTGGACACAATAAGGTTGGGGCTCGAGTCATTGTCGCAAAACACTTGACGATCTTCTTCTTCATTGATACGCCGGTGGATGGCCAAGTGCTTGATGGCGTCCACTTCGTCGTCGCTCATCGAGTCATATGTGCCGTCATCGTGGAAGATCATTGTTCTCTTGTTGGTGCACTCGAAGGACTTGTGTCCACGGCCACCACATGTGAAACATTTGATGGAGCTTGTCTTTGGGTTCTCTTCATTTGGATTTGTAGATGATGTAGCTCTTGGCTTGAAGTTGTTGGTAGAAGGTGGATGACTCGATGTAGTCTCATTCTTGTATCTTGGCTTGTCGCCTAAGTTTGTAGATGGCTTGGTAGAGGTAGGAGGGATATCCGAAGTCGTTGAAGCTTGGTTGTAGGAGCCGAAGTTCTTGGAGTTGAACTTGGAGTACTTGTAGTCCTCTTGAACTTGTCGCTCCGCTTTGGTTGCTTGGTGTACTAGCTCGAGGAGATTGTTGTATGGTTGGAAGTCCGCAATCTTCTTAATGGAATAGTTGAGTCCATTCAAGAATCTCGCCATTGTTTGCTCTTCATCTTCCATGATGTTTGCTCTTATCATAGCAATCTCCATCTCCTTGTAGTACTCTTCAACGGACTTGGTACCTTGCTTGAGGAGTTGTAGCTTCTTGAACAAGTCTCGGTTGTAGTGGGTTGGCACGAAGCGTGCTCTCATCACTTCCTTCATTTGAGCCCAAGTGGTGATAGGAGGTTCGCCTTTGGCTTCTCTTCTCTCCATGATTTGCTCCCACCAAATGAGAACATAGTCTTGGAACTAAAGTGATGCCATAGCGATCTTCTTCTCTTCATCGAAGTTGTGAAGGCGAAAGATCTTGTCAACTTTCAATGCCCATGAAAGGTAGTCTTCGGGATTAATGCTTCCGGAAAACTTTGGCATTGTGAACTTGAGCTTGCCATAGCGGTGCTCGTCATTGTTTCCTTGCCTATTGGGAGGATGATCTCGATTTTGGCGGTTTGCCATATCTTGTTGCTCTTGTTGCGGAAGATGTTCTTGTTGGGGTTGTTGCTCTTGTTGGTATTGTTGCTCATGTCGCGCTTGAGGAGGAGCTTCTTCTTGCGTTCTTGCTTGATGGCGCCGTTCTTGCATCTCATCTCGAAGGAAATCCTCTTCTTGACGAGTGTGTCGATTGCGGGCGGCCACATTGCGGTGTGCATCTTGTAAAGCACGTTGCGCCTCCATAGCTTGAGCTTCACGACGTTGTTGTGCTTGGCGGTTAGCCTCGGCATCTTGTTCTTCTTGATATTGACGAGCTCGCTCTTGTTGTTGTTGGCGTAGTCGTTGCCGTTCTTGTGCTTGCTCAAGTGTAGCTTGGTTTTGACGACGTCGGCTTTCTTGCTCGTCGAATGGCTCTTGAGAACTCTTGTCTTGTAGAGGATGCCGGTGGTCATGTCGAGCTTGACGTGCGGCTTGACGAAGAGTGTTTGACGTAGGTGTACTTAAGTCTTGCGTAGAGTCGGTGTGTCGACTTGAGCGGCTTCGTCTTTGAGATGATGTTGAGGAAGAACGTCGGTTGATGATCAATGTCCGGAGCTCATTGTATTGAGTAGACATGTTGGTGTTGATGAGGTCGATTTGCTCCTTGGTACTTTGTTGGAATTGTCGCGCGTCCTCGGCGACTTGGCCAATGTACTCTCGCATAGCTTCACTCTCTTGATGTAGAGCTCGTTGGACACCGAATAGATGTAGTTTGGTGACGTAGTTGTTCGCTTCTTGAGGATCGTCGAAGATCGGGTTGGTAGATGAACTTGGCCTATCCATCATCACAAGCAAGTAAGTGAGTGGAGAAAGGAGAAGACAATATCAATGTACCTTAACCGAGGTTGAAAATGGATCAATGATCACTCAACAATGTAACCCGGAAATAGCACTATTGGTATCACTTCGTGTCGATTCTCACACCTACACGAGTAAAGCTTTGAGAGGAGCTCGGTTAGGATGTGGCACAAATTCAATGCAATCGTCAAAGTGACTCAAAGATGTTGAAAATGGTTCACAATTTGCTCATGCAACAAGTAGATCACTAGCAAAGAGTAGCACACGGAACACACGCACGGATAGATAAATGTGGTTGTGCAACCAAGGATGAGCGAAAAATGTGGAAAACCACGGAAAATGCTCGTGTTGCACAACGCTAGAGAGACGCTAACCGATTGCTTAATAGGCGGATACGCACTTGTGCACGACCTATAAGAGGCAAAACGTAACGACTATCTATCACAAGTATGCTATGAGTGTATGATGTGCCGATGCTTGAGCACAAGATGATGTTGCTATGTATGATCTCTTTGGATGCAAGGCGTATGATGCTATTGTTTCTTTGCTTGGATTGGCTCTTTTGCTTCAAAGCTTTTGAGCTCTTTCTTTGGGCACATATGTATGCTTCACGTATCAAGGTAGCTATTGTGTATGCGGAGCACTCTTGTGGCACACGGGGATATGCAAGATACCAAGATGATGTGATGTTACTCACAATGATGTAGTATGCAATATCTATGACTATCACTAATGTGCACAAGTGTCGTGGCCCGGCAATACTCAAATGGCTAGTCTCAATGGGAAAGCTACGCAAAGATGGTTCATAGGGTGACAATGCAATTGCAAGATAGAATGAGCGACGTGTCGTCGATTTTACCGTCCTTGCCGAAGTTGAGCGGTGGTGTTGTCGAAGTCTTGCCGTCCCAAGGTAGCCTAAACATCCAAGGAAACGGTGAAACCACAACTCAAGTATCCACGGCAAATGGAGACAAATTTTCCAAACTCGAAGCGGTGAAGCGATGGTGGTTGTTGCGGAAGATCGGTGGTGGTTTGCGGAAGAGTGGGTGGATCACCGAACGCAAAGGGGTGGATGATTGCTAGGAAGGAAGTGGTGGTGGTTTTGTGGCTGCGGGAGGCCGGATGTCCGGACCAAAGGCCGGATGTCCGGGCTGGGCCGGATGTCCGGGGCACGAGCCGGATGTCCGGGGCGCCCTAGCCAGCAAGAACACGCTGCAAAGGGGTGGTTCGGGGCAAAAATTCGGCGGAATTTGCGGATGAAAAATGGGGAAAAGTGGGGGAAAAGCTAGATCCACACGTGGCACAGCAAATCCATGGAACAAATTCAACAAAATCTTGCCAAATCAACAGATCACATAAAATTTTTGGGGCTCTTTTTGTGGGGCAATTTTCGAAATTAGGAAGAACACGACAAAAACAGGCTAGAAAACGAAGTGTGGGGCTCCAAAATCGTGAGAAACCTTTGCTCTAGATACCATATGATACAGGGTGGAACCCTAATCAGCGGATCTTTCACGTTTGGAGGTTGGCACACGATGAACACGGGGAAACACAAGGGGAAGATGGGGAAAACACAAGAGGAAAACACTCAATCAACACGAAAGCAATCACACAAACACTAGATTCGCGATACAAGGTTGAGATACATGATCCAAAGTCAACACCGGTGATACAAAGATAGTCTTCTCCGTGAGGAGGTCTTGGAATCCCGAGGGATCTTCCCGTTAGGGGTCTTGAATCCAGAGGTGGATCTTCTCCGTAGAGGCGCACCGTCTCGTGGGAGAAATCCACACAAGTGTCAAATGAGCTAAACCACAGCTAACCCTAAACGGAAAGAGGAGAAGAGTATATATAGTCTACGGGGCGAATGGGTACATGGGCCTCGGCCCAGGGGATGCGCGCAGGCATTTCAGGGGCCGGACGTCCGGGCGGCGGGCCGGATGTCCGGGGCTTCGCGGGGCGCCGGATGTCCGGGGCGGGGACCCGGATGTCCGGGCTGGGGCGGTCGAGCCTCGGGCGCTCTCTGGACAGAGGCGCCGGATTTCCGGGCCCGGGGCCGGATGTCCGGGCCCTGGCCGGATGTCCGGGCCCTGTAGCTTCTGCCGCAGGAGGCCTTCTGTAGTTGAACGCCCAGGTGCCGGATGTCCGGGCCATGGGGCCGGATGTCTGGGGCCTGGAGCTTCCTTCTGCCCTGCTCGATGCATCAGCTCGTCCGTGACCTTGGGGACTTGTCCATCTTCAAGCTCTTCTCCGAAGTGGTCTCCTTCACACCTGAGCACACAAAGCACACTCGCTTGAGGTAGCAACCATGTCTCGCAAGATTCATAAGGAAGTAGGGCTAGGAGTGACGTCACCTCGGTCTCGAAAGCTCTAGTACGAGCACGTGTCATCGGTCCTTGAGGCACTTGAGGGGGTGAAGGAGGATCCATGGGGATGGCCCTAGGATACACCGTATCACTTCGTCCAAGCACCTGAGTATGCATAGAGTCTCTGATGAAGGTAGAGGCCGTGTCTCAAGTGAATCCGAAAGATGTAAAGAGAGGAGCGAGGTCACCTCGGTCTCGAAAGCTCTTGCACGGGCTCTAGTCATGGGTCCGTTGGGCACTTGGTGAGGCGATGAAGGGTCCATGGTGATGACCCTAGGATACACCGTATCATCTCCCCTCCCTTGGGAAAGATCCGACCTCGGATCGAAATCTTCATCACCATGGAAAGGAGAGAGGTCCTTGATGTTGAAAGTATCGCTCACGGAGTACTTGTCTCGTGGGATGTCGATCTTGTAGGCGTTGTCGTTGTAGCGTGCTAGCACCTTGAAGGGTCCGTCGGCGCGAGGTAGAAGCTTGGACTTGCGCTCCTTTGGGAAGCGGTCTTTGCGAAGGTGAAGCCAAACAAGATCTCCCGGTTGGAACACCATCGGTGCCTTGTTGACGTTGAGCTTGGTGGCGAGACGTTGGACTTGTCGCTCGATCATCGCCCTTGTATCTTCGTGCACCTTCTTGAGATAACTTGCTCGTGCACTTGCGTCCATGTTCGTGCGCTCTTGGAGAGGAAGAGGTAGGATGTCCAAAGGCGACAACGGGTTGAAGCCGTAGACAATCTCGAAGGGGGACTTGCCGGTTGTGGAGTGTCTTGCGCGGTTGTAGGCGAACTCGGCGATTGGCAAGCAATGCTCCCATTCCCGGATGTTCCTCTTGATCAACACACGAAGAAGAGTGGAGAGCGTGCGGTTCGTCACCTCCGTCTGGCCGTCCGTTTGTGGATGGTACGCCGAAGAAAAGAGGAGCTTGATTCCGAGCTTGGCACATAGTGTTTTCCAAAAGTAACTCAAGAACTTGACGTCCCGGTCCGACACGATCGTTTTGGGCACGCCGTGTAGACGAAGTATCTCCCTGCA
The DNA here is from genome assembly GCA_902687465.1 of Secale cereale. Lineage (NCBI taxonomy): Eukaryota > Viridiplantae > Streptophyta > Magnoliopsida > Poales > Poaceae > Secale > Secale cereale. The sequence goes on along the minus strand of LR738712.1, from coordinate 361,621,444 downwards.
AAAGAGAGTTGCAACATGTGAAGCATCGTCGATCTTGTTACAAGGAATGAAATGAGCCATTTTAGAGAATCTATCTAACACGACAAGCACGGAATCTTTGCCATTTTGAGTCCTAGGCAAACCAAGTATGAAATCCATGCTTATGTCTTCCCATGGATGATATGGAATAGGGAGAGGTATGTAAAGGCCATAAGATTGAGCTTTGGACTTAGCTTTGCGGCATGTAGAACATCGGTTGGTGAAGCGTGAGACGTCACGAAGCATCTTGGGCCAAAAATAGTTCTTAGAGAGTGTAGCAAACGTCTTGTCTCGTCCAAAGTGTCCCATGAGTCCTCCTCCATGCGATTCCTGCAAAAGGAGCAAACGAAGCGAAGACTCGGGAATACAAAGTTTGTTAGCTCTCATAAGATATCCATCCTTGATGTAGTAATGTTCCCAAGAAGTGTGAGTCAAGCATTTAGCATAAGCATTGGCAAAGAAAGGATCATGCTCATATAAATCTTTAATATGCTCAAAGCCAATCACGTTCAACTCAAGTTGTGTAACAAGCAAGCATTTGCGGGAAAGCGCGTCCGCCACAACATTTTCTTTGCCCTTGATGTATTTGATGACATAGGGAAAAGACTCAATGAACTCACTCCATTTAGCATGACGCTTGTTCAACTTAGTTTGACCTTTGAGGTACTTGAGTGTCTCATGGTCCGTATGAAGAATGAATTCATGAGGTCTAAGATAGTGTTCCCAAACACGTAGAACTCTCACCAAGGCATAAAGCTCTTTATCATAGATGGGGTAGTTAGGTTGCGCTCCCGATAGCTTTTCGCTAAAGTACGCAATTGGGCGCTTTTCTTGCATTAGCACGCCACCTATGCCGGTACCACTAGCATCACAATGAATCTCAAACGGTTTGTCAAAGTTTGGTAGGGCTAGAAGTGGTGCGTGCGTGAGCAAGCTCTTAAGCTCATTGAACGCGGTGTCTTGTGAAGGACCCCAAATGAAGGGTGCGTTCTTCTTGCTAAAAGCGTGTAGAGGCATAGCAATGGTGCTAAAGTCCTTCACAAAACGTCGATAGAAACCGGCTAGGCCAAGGAAACTACGCACTTGCATGAGATTCTTTGGTTGAGGCCAAGTTTTAATTGCTTCAATTTTAGTTTCATCAACGTTAACACCTTGAGAAGAAACGACAAATCCTAGAAAGACAACCTTGTCAACGCCAAAAGTGCATTTTTCCATATTAGCATACAATTGTTGTTTGCGAAGTGCTTGCAAAACTAGTTGGACATGGTCAACATGTTCTTCAAGCGACTTGCTAAACACGAGAATGTCATCAAAGTAAACCACGACAAAGACACCTATGTAGGGTCTAAGAACAAAGTGCATAAGACGCACAAAAGTGCCGGGTGCTTCCGATAAGCCCATTGGCATAACAAGCCACTCGTATAACCCGAACTTGGTTTTGAAAGCAGTTTTCCACTCATCACCCTCTTGAATACGAATTTGGTAGTAACCACTTTTAAGATCAATTTTTGAAAAGATGGTGGCACCACAAAGTTCATCAAGCATGTCATCTAAGCGAGGAATAGGGTGACGATATCTAACGGTGATAGCATTTATCGGGCGGCAATCGGAACACATGCGAAAAGTTCCGTCTTTCTTAGGCACTAGAATAACGGGAGCGGCACAAGGGCTTAGACTTTCACGTACATGACCCTTGTCGATGAGTTTTTGCACTTGCCGTTGTATCTCCTTTGTTTCCTCGGGGTTGACGCGGTAAGGAGCCTTGTTTGGAAGTGGAGCACCGGGTACTAGGTCGATGCGGTGCTCTATCCCTCGAAGTGGAGGTAGACCCGGTGGTAGCTCATCGGGAAAGACGTCCGAGAATTCCTGCAACAATTTAGACAACACAAAAGGTGGAGGTGGTGAAGTGTTAGTAGGTTTGGCTTCCCCTTTGCATAAAAGCACAAGGTGGAAGACGCTCGATGGGTTCTCACACACTTCTCTCATCTCACGTTTGGTAGCAAATAGCACTAGTTGCTTCTTGTCGCTCATCGTGGAGTCGCTCGTATTTGGCTTGTGGCTCTCACTCTCTTTTTGGTGGCTCGCTCTCTCACCATTCTCTCCACGATGGGTGGTAGGTAAAAGCTTGTCGGCGGCTACTTGACTTGGAGTCATAGGTCGGAGCACGAATTCCTTGCCCTTCATCTTGAAGTGATAGTGATTCGTCCGTCCATTGTGTGTGACTCCACGATCATATTGCCATGGGCGTCCAAGAATAAGGTGGCACACGGACATGGGTATCACATCACATTCGAGAGTGTCCTCGTAGGCGCCGATCTTGAAAGAGACTTGCATGGTGTGCTCGACTCGAAGAATTCCGGCGCCGGTTAGCCACTGGACCTTGTAGGGGTGAGGATGCTTCGTCTTGACCAAATGAAGCTTGTCGCATAGCTCTTCGCTTGCCAAGTTGTGGCAACTTCCGCCATCGATGATAACCTTGACGGCTCGTCCATTGATGCCGGCCTTCGTGTGGAAAATGTGACAACGTTGGTCGTCATCTTGTTGATGTTGGAGTGTCAAGACTTTGGAGACAACAAGGTTGGGGCTTGAGTCATTGTCGCAAAACACTGGATGGTCTTCGACGTCATTCACTTGGCGATGCATTGCGACATGCTCAAGTGCTTCCATCTCATCATCGCTCATGGAATCATAGGATCCGTCGTCGTTGATGCTCATGGTGCGAACAGTCTTGCACTCAAATGACTTGTGGCCTCGTCCTTGGCACTTGAAGCATTTGATGGAGCTCGTCTTGTTGGTATCTTCGGTTGGGGTAGTAGTTGAGGAAGCTCTTGGCTTGAAGTTGTTGGTAGAAGGTGGACGACTCGATGTAGTCGCATTCTTGTAGCTTGGCTTGTCGCCGAAGTTTGTAGAAGGCTTGGTAGAGGTAGGAGGAATAGCCGAAGTCGTTGAAGCTTGGTTGTAGGAGCCGAAGTTCTTGGAGTTGAACTTGGAGTACTTGTAGTCCTCTTGAACTTGTCGCTCCGCTTTGGTTGCTTGGTGTACTAGCTCGAGGAGATTGTTGTATGGTTGGAAGTCCGCAATCTTCTTGATGGGATAGTTGAGTCCATTCAAGAATCTCGCCATAGTTTGCTCGTCATCTTCCATGATGTTTGCTCGTATCATGGCAATCTCCATCTCCTTGTAGTACTCTTCAACGGACTTCGTACCTTGCTTGAGGAGTTGTAGCTTCTTGAACAAGTCACGGTTGTAGTGTGTAGGCACGAAGCGTGCTCTCATCACTTCCTTCATTTGAGCCCAAGTGGTGATAGGAGGTTCGCCTTTTGCTTGTCTTCTCTCCATGATTTGCTCCCACCAAATGAGAACATAGTCTTGGAACTCAAGTGATGCCATTGCGATCTTCTTCTCTTCATCGAAGTTGTGAAGGCGAAAGATCTTGTCAACCTTCAATGCCCATGAGAGATAGTCTTCGGGATCAATGCTTCCGGAGAACTTTGGCATGGTGAACTTGAGCTTGCCATAGCGATGCTCGTCATTGTTTCCTTGCCTATTGGGAGGGCGATCTCGATTTTGGCGGTTTGCCATATCATGTTGCTCTTGAGGATGTAGACGTTCTTGTTGGAGTTGATGTTCTTGTTGGTATTGTTGCCCATGTCGCGCTTGAGGAGGAGCTTCTTCTTGCATTCTTGCTTGATGGCGCCTTTCTTGCATCTCATCGCGAAGGAAATCCTCTTCTTGACGATTGTGTCGAGTGCGGGCTGCCACATTGCGATGTGCATCTTGTAGAGCACGTTGCGCCTCCATAGCTTGAGCTTCTCGACGTTGTTGTGCTTGGCGGTTAGCCTCGGCATCTTGTTCTTCTTGATATTGACGTGCTCGCTCTTCTTGTTGTTGGCGTAGTCGTTGCCGTTCTTGTGCTTGCTCAAGTGTAGCTTGGTTGTGACGACGTCGACCTTCGTGCTCGTCGAATAGCTCTTGTGAACTCTTGTCATGTAGAGGTTGCCGGCGGTCATGTCGAGCTTGACGTGCGGCTTGACGAAGAGTGTTTGACGTAGGTGTACTTGAGTCTTGCGTAGAGTCGGTATGTCGACTTGAGCGGCTACGTCTTTGAGATGATGTTGAGGAAGAACGTCGGTTGATGATCAATGTCCGGAGCTCATTGTATTGAGTAGACATGTTGGTGTTGATGAGGTCGATTTGCTCCTTGGTACTTTGTTGGAATTGGCGTGCGTCCTCGGCGACTTGACCAATGTACTCTCGCATAGCTTCACTCTCTTGATGTAGAGCTCGTTGGACACCGAATAGATGTAGTTTGGTGACGTAGTTGTTCGCTTCTTGAGGATCGTCGAAGATCGGGTTCGAAGATGAACTTGGCCTATCCATCATCACAAGCAAGTATGTGAGTGGGAGAAAGGAGAAGACAATATCAATGTACCTTAACCGAGGTTGAAAATGGATCAATGATCACTCAACAATGTAACCCGGAAATAGCACTATTGGTATCACTTCGTGTCGATTCTCACACCTACACAAGTAAAGCTTTGAGCGGAGCTTGGTTAGGATGTGGCACAAATTCAATGCAATCGTCAAAGTGACTCAAAGATGTTGAAAATGGTTCACAAATTTGCTCATGCAACAAGTAGATCACTAGCAAAGAGTAGCACAAGGAACACACGCACGGATAGACAAATGTGGTCGTGCAACCAAGGATGAGCGAAAATGTGGTAAACCACGTAAAATGCTCGTGTTGCACAACACTAGAGAGACGCTAACCGATTGCTTAATAGGCGGATACGCACTTGTGCACGACCTATAAGAGGCTAAACGTAACGACTATCTATCACAAGTATGCTATGAGTGTATGATGTGCCGATGCTTGAGCACAAGATGATGTTGCTATGATGTATGATCTCTTTGGATGCAAGGCGTATGATGCTATTGTGTTTTTGCTTTGGTGGCTCTTTTGCTTAAAAGCTTTTGAGCTCTTTCTTTGGGCACCTATGGATTCTTCTCGGATCGAGGTAGCTATTGTGTATGCGGAGCACTCTTGTGGCACACGGAGATATGCAAGATACCAAGATGATGTGATGTTACTCACAATGATGTAGTATGCAATATCTATGAGTATCACTAATGTGCACAAGTGTCGTGGCCCGGCAATACTCAAATGGCTAGTCTCAATGGGAAAGCTACGCAAAGATGGTTCATGGGGTGACAATCCAATTGCAAGGTAGGATGAGTGAGGTGTCGTCGATGTTACCGTCCTTGCCGAAGTTGAGCGGTGGTGTTGCCGAAGTCTTGCCGTCCCAAGGTAGCCTAAACATCCACGGAAACGGTGAAACCACAACTCAAGTATCCAAGGCAAAGGGAGACACACTTTTCAAACTCAGAGCGGGAAAACGATGGTGGTTGCGGAAGGTATATGGCCGTTGCGGAAGGTGGATGGTATTTGTGGAAGGTGGGTGGTAGCGGAAGGTGGAACGTAATTGAACAAAATCAGCTGCGTCAGGAAATGTCGGACGTCCGGAAGGTACCGGTCGTCCGGTCTGTCTGATGGAGTCGGACGTCCGGTGGTTGCCGGAAATCCGGTAAAACGCTTCTGTTGTCGGGGTGCCGGTCGTCCGGTGTTTAGCGGACGTCCGGTGTCTCGAGGGGTGCCGGATGTCCGGTAAACGTCGGTCGTCCGGTAGGTTTAGGACTGGGTTGGTGGGATCCGTGGCAAAAATGGTGAAACGTGGTCGGATTGGCGGGGGAAAAACGGTGAAAAGGTGGGGAAATGCTAGATCGACACGTGGCACAGCAAATTCATGGAATAAATTCAACAAAATCTTGCCAAATCAACAGATCACAAAAAAATTTTGGGGCTCTTTTTGTGGGGAATTTTCGAAATAGGGAAGAACACGACAAAAACAGGCTAGAAAACAAAGTGTGGGGCTCCAAAATCGTGAGAAACCTTTGCTCTTGATACCATATGATGCAGGGTGGAACCCTAATCAGCGGATCTTTCACGTTTGGAGGTTGGCACACGATGAACACGGGGATCACAAGAGAAAGACGGGGGAAAACACAAGAGGAAAACACTCAATCAACACGAAGATAATCACACAAGCGCTAGATTCGCGATACAAGGTCAAGATACATGATCCAAGGTCAACACCGGTGATACAAAGATAGTCTTCTCCGTGAGGAGGTCTTGATATCCCTGGGGATCTTCTCCGATGAAGGAGGTCCTGAATCCGTAGTGGATCTTCTCCGTAGAGGCGCACCGTCTCGTGGGAGAAATCCACACAAGTCTGAGAAATGAGCTAAACCACAGCTCAGTCTAACGGAGGGGAGTCAACGGTATTTATATTACATGGGTAGGCGCCGTCGTAGCGGACGTCCGTGGGTTACCGGACGTCCGGTGGTTCCGGAGGGACCGGACGTCCGGTAATCCTCGGATTTCCGCTAATTAGCTTCTGTCGCCGTTGTCACAGACGTCCGGTGGCTTCCGGTCGTCCGGTCGTCTGGGGGAGGCCGGACGTCCGGTGTCTTCCGGTCGTCCGGTGCCTGGGAGTCGCCGGTCATCCGGTGCAGGCCGGACGTCCGGTGCCTGTAGCATCTTCAGCATTCCTTCTTCTTGTCTCGTGTACTTGTCGGGCCTGTCCTCTTGAGCATCGTGTAGAGCTGTCCCGCGGCCTTCGTCCAAGCACCTGAGTATGCATAGAGTCTCTGATGAAGGTAGAGGCCGTGTCTCAAGTGAATCCGAAAGATGTAAAGAGAGGAGCGAGGTCACCTCGGTCTCGAAAGCTCTTGCACGGGCTCTAGTCATGGGTCCGTTGGGCACTTGGTGAGGCGATGAAGGGTCCATGGTGATGACCCTAGGATACACCGTATCACCTTGTAGTACTCTTCAACGGACTTGGTACCTTGCTTGAGGAGTTGTAGCTTCTTGAACAAGTCATGGTTGTAGTGTGTTGGCACAAAGCGTGCTCTCATGACTTCCTTCATTTGAGCACAAGTGGTGATAGGAGGTTCGCCTTTTGCTTCTCTTCTCTCTATGATTTGCTCCCACCAAATGAGAACATAGTCTTGGAACTCAAGGGGGGCCATTGCGATCTTCTTCTGTTCATCGAAGTTGTGAAGGAGAAAGATCTTGTCAACCTTCAATGCCCATGAGAGGTAGTCTTCGGGATCAATGCTTCCGGAAAACTTTGGCATGGTGAACTTGAGCTTGCTGTAGCTATGCTCTTCATTGTTTTCTTGCCTATTGGGAGGGCGGTCTTGATGTGGACGATTCGCAATCTCATGTTGCTCTTGTCGAAGTAGATGTCCATTGTCGTGGTGTACTTGCCGAGCTTGTTGTTCTTTTTGGAGTTGTTGCTCTTGTCGCGCTTGGGGACGAGCTTCTTGTTCCATTCTTGCTTGTTGGCGTCTCTCTTGCATCTCATCGCGAAGGAAATCCTCTTCTTGACGAGTGTGTCGAGTGCGAGCTGTCACATTGCGATGTGCATCACGTAATGCTCGTTGTGCCTCAAGAGCTTGAGCTTCACGACGTTGTTGTGCATGATGATGAGCTTCGACATCTTGTTCTTCTTGGTATTGACGTGCTCGCTCTTGTTGTTGTTGGCGTAGTCGTTGCCGTTCTTGTGCTTGCTCAAGTGTAGCTTGGTTTTGGCGATGTCGACTTTCTTTCTCGTCAAATAGCTCTTGTGGACTCTTGTCATGAAGTGGATTCCGGATGTCATGTTGAGCTTGACGTGCGGCTTGACGAAGAGTGTTTGATGTAGGGGTACTTGAGCCATCCGTAGAGTCGGTATGTCGACTTGAGCGGCTTCGTCTTTGAGAGGATGTGGAAGAAGAATGTCGATTCACTATCAATGTCCGTAGCTCGTTGAATTGAGTAGACATGTTGATGTAGGGTGGAACCCTAAACAGCGGATCTTTCACGTTTGGAGAGTATCCCACGATGAACACGGAGAACACAAGGAGGAAAACGGGGAAAACACGAGAGGAAACACTCAAATCAACACAAAGATGATCACACAAGTGCTAGGTCCACGATACATATCGAGATACACGGTCCATAGTCAACGTCGGTGGTACAAGGATAGTCTTCTCCGTGAGGAGGTCTTGGTTATCCCGTAGGATCTTCCTCGATGTGGAGGCCTTGAATCCGTGGTGGATCTTCTCCGAAGAGGCGCGCGGTCTCGTGGGAGAGAATCCACACAAAGGTCTGAAATGAGCTATCCAACAGCTTCCTCGAAAGGAGGGAAGTCAACGAGTATATATTACACGAGTGGTCGCCGTCGGGGCGGACGTCCGCTGGTTACCGGACGTCCGGAGGTTCCGGAGGGACCGGACGTCCGGTAATCCTCGGATTTCCGCTATTTAGCTTCTGTGGTCGTTGTCACGGACGTCCGGTGGCTTCCGGTCGTCCGGTCGTCTGGGAGAGGCCGGACGTCCGGTGTCTTCCGGTCGTTCGGTGCCTGGGAGTCGCCGGTCGTCCGGTGTGGGCCGGACGTCCGGTGCCTATAGCATCTTCAGCCTTCCTTCTTCTTAATCCCGGCGCTTGTCGAACTCGCCGTCTTGACCATTGTGCAGAGCTGTCCCGTGGCCTTCATCCAAGTACCTGAGTATGCACAGAGTTCCTGATGAGCGTAGAAGCCATGCCTCATGTGAATCCGAAAGATGTAGAGAGAGGAGCGAAGTCACCTCGGTCTCGAGAGCTCTTGCACGGGCTCGACTCATTGGTCCTTTGGGCACTTGGTGCGGCGATGAAGGGTCCATGGGGATGACCTTAGGATGCTCCGCATCACATGTTGGTGTTGATGATGTCGAATTGGTCTTTTGTTCTTGCTTCAAATTGGCGCGCGTCCTCGGCGACTTGACCAATGTACTCGCGCATAGCTTCACTTTCTTGATGTAGATCTCGTTGTACACCGAAGAGATGTAGTTTGGTGACGTAGTTGTTCGCTTCTTGAGGATCGTCGAAGATCGGGTTGGAAGATGTACTTGGCCTATCCATCATCACAAGCAAGTATGTGAGTGGGAGAAAGGAGAAGACAATACCAAATGTACCTTAACCGAAGTTGAAAATGGATCAATGATCACACAATAATGTAACCCGGAAATAGCACTATTGGTACCACTTTGTGTCGATTCTCACACATACAGAAGTAAAGCTTTGAGAGGAGCTTGGTTAGGATGGTGGCACAAATTCAATGCAATCGTCAAAGCGACTCAAAGATGTTGAAAATGGTTCATAATTTGCTCATGCAACAAGTAGATCACTAGCAAGGTAGCACACGGAACACACGCACGGATAGATAAATGTGGGTGTGCAACCAAGGAGGAGTGAAAATGTTGAATCCACGGAAAATGCTCGTGTTGCACAACACTAGAGAGACGCTAGCCGATTGCTTAATAGGCGGATACGCACTTGTGCACGACATATAAGAGGCAAAACGTAACGACTATCTATCACAAGTATGCTATGAGTGTATGATGTGCCGATGCTTTAGCACAAGATGGTATTGCTATCTCATATGATCACTTTTGATGCAAGGCGTATGATGCTATTGTTGTTTTGCTTATAAGCTTTGGTTGTCTCTTTTGCTTAAAAGCTTGTGAGCTCTTTCTTTGGATACTTATGCATGCTTCTCGGATCAAGGTAGCTATTGTGTATGCGGATCACTCTTGTGGCACACGGAGATATGGTGATATGGTATGCAATATCTATGACTATCACTAATGTGCACAAGTATCGTGGCCCGGCAATACTCAAATGGCTAGTCTCAATGGGAAAGCTACGCAAAGATGGTTCATAGGGTGACAATGCAATTGCAAGGTAGAATGAACAAAGTGTCGTCGATGTTACCGTCCTTGCCGAAGTTGAGCGGTGGTGTTGCCGTTCCAAGGTAGCCTAAACCTCTAAGGAAACGGTGAAACCACAACTCATGTATCCTAACCAAAGGGAAACAAGATGTTCGAAAACGTAGCGGTTAAGCGAATGTGGTTGCGGAAGTGTTGGTGGAAAGAAGGTAGGTGGTAGCGGAAGATGGTACGGAACTGAACAAATTCAGCTTCGTCGGGGTTTGTCAGACGTCCGGTAGGCGTCGGTCGTCCGGTGTGTGGAAGGAGGTCGGAAGTCCGGTATGTTCCGAAAATCCGGTAATAGTTTCTGTAGGTGGGGTTCCGGTAGTCCGGTGTTTAGCGGACGTCCGGTGTCTCGTGGGGTGCCGGACGTCCGGTAGGCGTCGGTCGTCCGGTAGGTTGGGGCTAGGGTTGGAGGATCCATGGACAAATTGGTCAAATCCATGGAACAAAGTCAACAAAATCTTGCCAAATCAACAGATCACAAAAAAAAATTGTGGCTATTTTTGTGGGGAATTTTCGAATTTGGGAAGAACACAACAAAACAAGCTAGAAAACAGGGTGTGGGGCTCCAAATTCGTGATCAACCTATGCTCATGATACCAAAGATGATGTAGGGTGGAACCCTAGTGATGTAGGGTGGAACCCTAGGTGGCCGATCTTTCACGAAATGGAGGGATCCCACGATGAACACGAAGAACACGAGAGGGGAACACGAGGGGAAACACGAGAGAATCACTCAAACCAACAAGAACAGGTTACACATATGCTAGATCCTCGAAACACAAAGAGATACAAGATCCATGATCAACAAGGGACGATACAAGTAGCGATAGTCTTCTCCGTGAGGAGGTCTTGGTATCCCGTAGGATCTTCTCCGCAGAGGTCTTGAATCCGTGTGGATCTTCTCCGTGGAGGGGCCGCAGTCACTCACAAGGAGTTGAACCACTAGATGAGCAAAGCTCTAGTATCAAATGAGCTATCACTAAGCTAACCCTCACTAGGAGGAGGTGGAGGAGTATATATTGTCTAGGGCCACGAAGGGGTAAGTGGGAGAGGGATACATGGGCCTCTGGCCCGATAACTGTGCGCAGACAGCATGTAGCGGACGTCCGATGGCTACCGGACGTCCGGTGGCTCGCGAGGGTCCGGACGTCCGGAAGTCTTCGGACTTCCGCTATTTTCCTTCTGTCGTCGAAGTCACGGACGTCCGGTGGCCTCCGGTCGTCCGGTCGCCTGGGAGTCGCCGGTCGTCCGGTAGAGGCCGGACGTCCGGAGCCTGTAGCTTTTCCAGCAGCTTCTCTTGATCCTTGTACTTGGTGTCCACGCCGTCTTGTCCAATGCTCCTAGCTGTTCCATGGCCTCCCTCTTGGTTCCTGGTCATGCATAACACATATATTTGAGGTAGTAGCCATGTCTCACATGTAGAAAGTGGAGGTTCGGAGAGGAGCGAGTGAACCTTGTGTCCAATTGTGTGTAGTTGAGGTCTCGTCGAAGTGAACATGGGGATGATCGTGGGATGCTCCGCATCGTCTCCCCTCCCTTGGGAAAGATCCGACCACGGATCAAAAACCTCATCACCATGGAAACGGTAGTCGTGAACGGACTTGTAGTTGGACGAAGTTGAGGTCATGTCGCAATACAAGTACTCCAAGGTATCTCCGGTATGTGGTACATGCAAAATGAGCAAACACAAAGTACACTTGGAAATACAATGGTTAGCGCACACAAAGTGTCCATCATGTGAGAATGAGTCCGTGTGACAAGGTTGGGCGTGGCGAGACGCAAGATGCTTATCTAAAAGATGTACAATGACATGTAAAGCATTCATGTGAGCAAAGTCATTCGTGGTGCACACAAAGGTGTTGTGATATTGATCAATGCAACCATTGTGCAAAATGATGTCATAATGGGACGGTGTATCAAATGCATGAACATGGTAATCGATGCTCAATATGACTATGTGATCATGCAATTGATGTTTGGCAATGTGATCATTATGTATGAATATGCCATCAAGGTAGATCACAACAAATTTGCTAAGGAAATGCACAAGCTCATATATCATGGATGACATGGGAATACAAAATGCAACAAGGCAATCATAATGTGAGTCAATCCATGGGCAAGATGCAAATTTGGTATGGGAATGATATGTCCATGGAGCATGGCATGTGAGCACGCAATCAAGAAATATGAAGGTTTTGGTGCAATGTGCCGAAGGAGTGGTGATATACCCATGCTCAATGTCGTGGGCTGAGTGGAGTTCCGAAGGTGCATCCAAAGGGTCCATCTTCAATGTCGGTCCTCCATCCCGTAGATGTGTCATGTAGACAACAAGAAGGAAACAACAATGAAAGTATGGCCCATCCAATATGCATAAGTGAGGATGGCTCACAAAGAAGGAATTCACCTTTAGGAATTTCTCGAAGATGTTGGTGTCGCACAACGTGTATGCCTTCACATGCCAAAGATGCCTTGTGATGGTACCGCCTTGTGAATCCTTCAAAATGAAAGAACATGACAAACACTCGGAAAAACAAATGAGGTTAGCCGTAATGCAAAACCTAGCATTCGTGTGGGAAAATACCCAACAAGTGCTTGCATCATTCTTATCATAAGAAAGTACAAGGGTGTGGTGCATGGTATGTAGGCATAAGATGCGAGAACAACCAAATGCAATAGGCTCAATCAAGCAAGTATGCATCACAAGAAAGGTGTCAAAGTCTCCAATATCAATAGGCATAGCATGGTTGCACTCAATACAAGGGAATATGAGAGATGCAACTAATGGAGACAAGTGACAATGATCAATGCGAATGATGTGAATGGCATGAACATATATGTCATCAACCCAAGAAAGCAAGTAAGAGTGGAACATGGGTGATGCAACATAGCAAGCAATCTTAGCGATCAAGTCAAACAAGCTAGTAGTGCGAAGATGCAACGTACTAGAAGTAATCATGGCAAGCATGTCATGTGTGCAAATAGTGAGCATACGTGATGCACATGGCATAGCACAAACATGAAAGCAAGATATGAGCAAAATATCATCAATGTATTGGCGAGAGGCCATATGTAAATAGCAATAGGGCATCATGACTCTCCCAACACAACAAGCATCAAAAGCGTGGGGCACAAAGAAATCATGGTAGTAGCTACAAGTATCTCCACCAAGCATGCAAATACACATATAAGTAGCATAATGGTGAATCATGTGTAAAGGCAAGCAAGGGTCACAATTGCATGGCAAAGTCATAGCAAGAGGCATAACATGCAAAGTGAACACGATAGTATGGGCATAATGTGACAAGTGGCAAATAGCCCAAAACCGTGTGAGAGCCAAGTAAAAGAAATGCGCGTAGTGGTTGCGCGAAGAGAATGGTGGTAAGGAGATTCCACGGAATCCCAAGTCATCGTTGCTCTCAAGAGCTTGTTTTGTCAACTCATGGGATTGTGAGGTTGACAAATGTTCATGAGTACCTACACAAAGCAAAGACAAAGGGAAAATTGTGTGTGCGTGGTATATGTACACATCATCCATCATGATGCGCACGTGCATGTGTTGGTTAGCACATAAAAGCCAATGCTCAAATAAATGAGATGCGTGATATAGAAACATGTCATCCATCATGAGAGGTTTGTTGTTATGTATAGCATAATGGAGACTCAAGTTGTGTAATGCATCACAAGAAATATGTAGAGCATTGTTATTCATGGAATACATATTATGCACACAATCATGGTAATCATGCAAGGTATGGAATGCATCAAGATCTCCTATTATGTATGAGGAAACTATGGGGGTCTCCTCATGAGCATCAATGGAAACATCACATGGAGAATATTGATAACATCCAAAACAATGCATATCCGGAGCAATGTGATCATGGCATGGCCTAATAGATGAATTGCGCAAATCATGTAAAGGAAGCATGGCAATATCATCGCAAGAGAAATACAAGCCAATGACCATCATCTTGTCATCTATGCCACAAGTGAAAATAGGATTTACTTTAATGGGGCATGCATAGCTACTATGTTGAGATTGAAAAGATGCAATATGGGAGATCTCACTCATAGCATATGACAAGTTTAGAGGGTTGTCGAACATGATGTGACCAAAAGAATTTTCACATGAGATCCTATGGAGCATAGCATCACAACTAGGCAACTCAACATGCTCATCATCATATTCATCATAAATAGGTAAGTCATGACATGATGAAGTCGCACTAGCATGAAGCATGGCAATAGGTGTGTCAACATCATGCAAGCAATCATTGTCAATATAGTCTACTAGTGGGACAAGAGAAGCACCGTCACCTATGTTACCTTTGGAGTTCCACTCATGTGGTGTAGGTGAGGTGTTCAAGATCCGATTGTTCTCATTTTCCTCTTGATGGAACCATGTGGGGGGTGCATCTTCTTCCACCATGGCCATCGCTTCTTCCATTGGAGGGATGGACTCGTTGAGGGTAGTATTGTCGTCATGTAGGAGACCTAGCACCAAAGAAAACACACTAGGAGTGGAGGTTAAGTCGTTAGAAATCATAGTGGCCTCACATGCCCTCTCAACTACCTCACTCACTAGGTGTCGTGGCTCACTCACTCCCTCATGGATGCTCTCACTCGTATGGTTGGTGGAGTCACTCAAATGGCTCTCAACCTCACATAGGAGAAGTGGCATGCTCTCATGTGTGGGGCTAGTGGTGGGCACACTCATCCTCTCAAGGGAAATGCTCTCAAGGTCACATATGATGGAGTCACTCATATCACTCATGTGGTGGTGGCACTCCTCACATGGGAATTGGGGCATCTCGTCATAAGTGGATGTCGAAGAGGTGTAGGTGCAATAGTCTCCATGCTCAACTTCCTCATCCGTAATGCCTCCAAAGATGAATGCCGTAGGGTGTGGCAAACCATCACGCTCCTCCGAGGTCAAAGAGAAGGTCTCATGCTTGCTCGCGTAGCTTGACCCGGAGTAGTATTCCAATATTGGCGCCATCTTCATGGTGTTGAAGAGGTTCATGCTCGTCGCCTTGGTCGAAGGGGATGGCCCATGCTCGACCGTCTTGTCGCCGTCGCTCGTAGATGATCGCCTTGATGATGAAGACGTCGATGTAGGTGAACTCATGGGAAGTAGGCGAAGATGACGTACATCCAAAGGCGAAGATGCCTTGATAACACTTGGCGAAGATGCCGAAGTGGTGGTTGTAGCCGTAGCTCCGTCTTGGGTATGCTTGTCTCGCGGTCTTCTTATGTTCTCTTGAAGCTTGGCCTTGGCGTGATGTAGAGCTTCTTCGGACTTGTAGGTATGCGCTTGTCGAGCATCTTCATGATGATGATGTCGTTGTCGTGCTTGAGCTCTTGGTAGATGTCGTTCGTCGTCGTCGTGCACATGATGCTTGGAGGTGACTTGCCCTTCATGACAATGTCGATGGTCGCCATGGCGGTGTGGACGTGGAAGACTTGCACTTGCATCATGTTTGCGCTCCCAAGACTTGTGACTTGAACGTCGCCGCCGAGAGGATGACGAAGGGGAAGAAGACTTGTAGTCGACCACCAAGTGTCGGAGCTCCGCCATTTGTTTGTTGAAGGAGTCGCACAAGTCGTCGAAGGAAGCCATTGTCCTTGTCTCGGAGTGTCGTAGTTCGATGGCGATGTTGCCCAAGCACTCTTGCATTTCTCGTTGTAGTCCGATGGTTTTCGCGTGGATGTCCTTGTTCGCGCCGTCGATGTCGAAGACCGGAGATGAAATGCCTTGCCTATCCATCACAAGACGCTAGCAAGTATGAGTGGGAAAAAGAGAGGAACTATACCAAATGTACCTTGACCGATGTTGAAAATGGGTCAATGATCACTCAAATGTGGAACAAGGAAATAGCACAATTGGTACCAATTCTTGTCGGTTTCTCACACCTACACAAGTAAAGCTTATGGTGGAGCTCGGTGAGGATAGTGGCACAAAAATTTGATGCAAAATGTTAGCAAGAGTCAATAATGTTGAAAAAGATTCACAAATTCGCAAGTGAAACAAGTAGACCAATAGCAATATGGGTGGTACACGGAAACACACACACGGATAGATAGATGGGGTCGTGCAACCAAGGAATGAGCCAAAATGTGGAATCCACAAAAATGCTCGTGTTGCACAACACTAGAGAGACGCTAGCGCGATTGCACACTAGGCGGATATGAACTTGTGCACAACCTACTAAGCAAAATGCAACGACTTCTATCCCAAGTATGCTATATGTATGGTATTCCGGTGGTATGATCCAAAATGATTGAGTATGAAAATCTTAATGTAGTATGATGTTATGGTTCTTGCTTAAAAGCTCTTTGCGTATCTTTTTCTTTTGAGCTCTTTTCTCATGCAAAACTTCACGAACCAAGATAGCAATTGAGTATATGCGATGACAACCTTGTGTCACAAGAGATGATACCAAGATATGCACCACGGTGATATGGTATGTATGCTATGGGAAGTATGATCACTAATGTGCACAAGTCACGTTGCTGGCAATACTCAAATGGCTAGTCTCGATAGGTAGGTGACGCAAAAAATGGGTTAACAATGCAATTGCAAGGGAATATACAATGATGTCGTCGAAGTTACCGTCTGTGTCGATGATGAGAGGTGGTGCTCTTGATGTAGACCCGTTCCTAATTAGCCGAAACACCTTAGGAAACGGAAAAACCACTACTCAAAATCTCAAGGACAAATGTCAAATGGTGGTAGTGGCAATGCCGTGGTGGTTGCAGAAGTGAAATGATGGGCTATACACGATGTCGGAGTTGAAGTCACAGTCCCTAAGTAGCCGAAACACCTTAGGAGACACAAGCCACAACTCAAACAAGCTCAACAAAATTGGGTTAGGTTGGGTTGGCGGAAATGTATAGTGGACTAAGCTGTGCGGAAGTGGTGGTGGTGGTTGATGAAGAAGCAATTGTCCCTAAGTAGCCTAAACACCTTAGGAGACTCAAATCACTACTCAAGCAACCACAAATGCTATGGGGATCAAAATGGGTTAGGTTGCGGAAGTGTATGGTGGCTATGCGGATGATATGGTGGAGGGCCTATACAATCTTGCCAAATTTGACAAAATTTGATGGAGTCAAATGATGATGGTAGTATTTTTCTGGTATGGGGGATTTCAAGAGCTTCAAAACGATCTCAAGAACGTCCAAATCGGAGTTCGTATGAATTAATTATGACCAAAACAAAAATCAGCCGAAGTCAAAATCTGGGGGTACCGGACGTCCGGAAAAGGCCGGAAATCCGGTATTTTCTTCTGTATTTCCGGTCGTCCGGTGAGTTCCGGACGTCCGGTGCTTCGTGAGGGTCCGGACGTCCGGTAAAACGCCGGTCGTCCGGTGGGTCGGGGTCAACGCGAGATGCGAGTTTCGGGACGCGATTTTTGGCAGAAAATGGAGATTTTGGGCTCGAAATTGATGAGATTTCGTGGGTGAAAGATGGGGAAACTTGGGGAAATGCTAGATCCACTTGAAACCAAGAAAATCCACGGATCAAAATCAACAAAACGTCATCAAACCTGCAGATCACAAAAAAAAATTTGGGGCTATTTTTGGTGGGGAATTTTCGAAATTGGGGAAGAACACAACAAAAACAAGCTAGAAAACGGTGGATGGGGCTCCAAATTCGTGAGAAACCGTGGCTCTTGATACCATAAAGATCCTAAACTAGATGGGGGACTCCAATTTCGTGGGAAACCATGGCTCTGTTACCATAATGATGTAGGGTGGAACCCTAGGTGGCCGATCTTTCACGAAATGGAGGGATCCCACGATGAACACGAAGAACACGAGAGGGGAACACGAGGGGAAACACGACAGAATCACTCAAACCAACAAGAACAGGTTACACATATGCTAGATCCTCGAAACACAAAGAGATACAAGATCCATGATCAACAAGGGACGATACAAGTAGCGATAGTCTTCTCCGTGAGGAGGTCTTGGTATCCCGTAGGATCTTCTCCGCAGAGGTCTTGAATCCGTGTGGATCTTCTCCGTGGAGGGGCCGCAGTCACTCACAAGGAGATGAACCACTAGATGAGCAAAGCTCTAGTATCAAATGAGCTATCACTAAGCTAACCCTCACTAGGAGGAGGTGGAGGAGTATATATAGTCTACGACCACGAAGGTGTAAGTGGGAGAGGGATACATGGGCCTCTGGCCCGATAACTGTGCGCAGACAGCATGTAGCGGACGTCCGACGGCTACCGGACGTCCGGTGGCTCGCGAGGGTCCGGACGTCCGGAAGTCTTCGGACTTCCGCTATTTTCCTTCTGTCGTCGAAGTCACGGACGTCCGGTGGCCTCCGGTCGTCCGGTCGCCTGGGAGTCGCCGGTCGTCCGGTAGAGGCCGGACGTCCGGAGCCTGTAGCTTTTCCAACAGCTTCTCTTGATCCTTGTACTTGGTGTCCACGCCGTCTTGTCCAATGCTCCTAGCTGTTCCATGGCCTCCCTCTTGGTTCCTGGTCATGCATAACACATATATTTGAGGTAGTAGCCTTGTCTCACATGTAGAAAGTGGAGGTTCGGAGAGGAGCGAGTGAACCTTGTGTCCAATTGTGTGTAGTTGAGGTCTCGTCGAAGTGAACACGGGGATGATCGTGGGATGCTCCGCATCACCTAGTCAGCAGATCTTTCACGAAAGGAGGTTATCCCACGACGAACACGGAGAACACAAGGAGGAAACGGGGGAAAACACGAGGGAAAACACTCAAATCAACACAAATATGGTCACACAAGTGCTAGATCCACGATACATATCAAGATACACGGTCCATAGTCAACAACGGTGGTACAAAGATAGTCTTCTCCCGGAGGAGGTCTTGGGTATCCCTTGGGATCTTCTTCGATGTGGAGGCCTTGAATCCGTCGTGGATCTTCTCCGAAGAGGCCGCGGTCTCGTAGGAGAGGAACCACAAAGGTCTATGATGAGCTATCCAAAAGCTACCTCGAAAGGATGGAAGTCAACGAGTATATTATACATGAGATGTCGCCGTCGGGGCGGACGTCCGCTGGTTACCGGACGTCCGGTGGTTCCGGAGGGACCGAACGTCCGGTAATCCTCGGATTTCCGCTATTTAGCTTCTGTGGTCGATGTCACGGACGTCTGGTGGCTTCCGGTCGTCTGGGAGTCACCGGTCGTCCGGTGTGGGCCGGTCGTCCGGTGCCTGGAAGTCGCCGGTCGTCTGGTGTGGGCCGGACGTCCGGTGCCTGTAGCATCTTCAGCCTTCCTTCTTCTTGTTTCCGGCACTTGTCGATCTCGCCGTCTTGAACACTGTGCGAAGCTGTCCCGTGGCCTTCATCCAAGTACCTGAGTATGCACAGAGTTTCTGATGAGGGTAGAAGCCATGTCTCATGTGAATCGGAAAGATGTCTAGAGAGGAGCGACGTCACCTCGGTCTCTAGAGCTCTTGCATGGGCTCGAGTCATTGGTCCTTGAGGCACTTGGTGAGGTGAAGGAGGGTCCATGGGGATGACCTCGGGATGCTCCGCATCATCTCCCCTCCCTTGGGAAAGATCCGACCTTGGATCGAAATCTTCAACACCATGAAAAGGAGATAGATCCTTGATGTCGAAAGTATCGCTCATGGAGTACTTGTCTCGTGGGATGTCGATCTTGTAGGCGTTGTTCTTGTAGCATGCTAGAACCTTGAAGGGTCCGTCGGCGCGAGGTAGTAGTTTGGACTTGCGCTTGTGTGGGAAACGGTCCTTGCGAAGATGAAGCCAAACAAGATCTCCTGGTTGGAACACCATTGGTGTCTTGTTGACGTTGATCTTTGTGGCGAGACGAAGGACTTGTTGCTCGATCATTGCTCTTGTATCTTCGTGCACCTTCTTTAGATAGCTTGCTCGTGCACTTGTGTCCATGTTCGTGCGCTCTTGTAGAGGTAGAGGTAGAATATCCAATGGGGACAACGGGTTGAAGCCGTAGACGACCTCGAAGGGGACTTGCCGGTAGTCGAATGTCTTGCGCGGTTGTTGGCGTACTCGGCGATGGGCAAGCATTGCTCCCATTCCTTGATGTTCTTCTTGATCAACACGCGAAGAAGCGTCGAAAGTGTCCAGTTCGTCACCTCCGTTTGGCCGTCGGTTTGTGGATGGTACGCTGAAGAGAAGAGTAGCTTGATTCCGAGTTTGGCGCATAGGGTTTTCCAAAAGTAGCTCAAGAACTTGACGTCCTGGTCTGACACGATCGTTTTGGGCACGCCGTGTAGACGAATTATCTCCCTACGAAAGAGATTTACAACATGTGAAGCATCGTCTTGTTACAAGGAATGAAATGAGCCATCTTAGAGAATCTATCCACGACAGCTAGCACGGAATCTTTGCCATTATGAGTCCTAGGCAATCCAAGTACAAAATCCATGCTTATGTCTTCCCATGGATGGTATGGAATAGGAAGAGGCATGTAAAGACCATGAGATTGAGCTTTGGACTTAGCTTTGCGGCACGTAGAACATCGGTTGGTGAGGCGTGAGACGTCATGTAGCATCTTGGGCCAAAAGTAGTTCTTTGAGAGCGTAGCAAATGTCTTGTCGCGTCCAAAGTGTCCCATGAGTCCTCCTCCATGAGATTCCTGCAAAAGGAGCAAACGAAGCAAAGACTCGGGAATGCAAAGTTTGTTAGCTCTCATAAGATATCCATCCTTTAGGTAGTAACGTTCCCAAGAAGTGTGAGTCAAGCACTTAGCATAAGCATTTGCAAAAAATGATCATTCTCATATAAATCTTTTATGTGCTCAAAGCCAACCACATTCAACTCAAGTTGTGTTACAAGCATGCACTTGCGGGAAAGTGCATCCGCCACAACATTTTCTTTGCCCTTGATGTATTTGATGACATAGGGAAACGACTCAATGAACTCACTCCACTTAGCATGACGCTTGTTCAACTTAGTTTGACCCTTGAGATACTTGAGAGTCTCATGGTCCGTATGAAGAATGAATTCATGAGGTCTAAGACAATGTTCCCAAACGCGTAAAACTCTCTCCAAGGCATAAAGCTCTTTGTCATAAATGGGTAGTTAAGTTGCGCTCCGGATAGCTTCTCGCTAAAGTACGCAATTGGGCGCTTTTCTTGCATTAGTACGCCACCTATGCCGGTACCACTAGCGTCACAATGAATCTTAAACGGTTTATCAAAGTTTGGTAGGGCTAGGAGCGGTGCGTGTGCAAGCAAGCTTTTTAGCTCATTGAACGCGGTGTCTTGCGAAGGACCCCAAATGAAGGGTGCGTTCTTCTTGCTCAAAGCGTGTAGAGGCATAGAAATAGTGCTAAAATCCTTCACAAAACGTCGGTAGAAACCGGCTAAACCAAGGAAACTACGCACTTGCATGAGATTCGTTGGTTGAGGCCAAGCTTTAATTGCTTCAATTTTAGTTTCATCAACGTGAACACCTTGTGAAGAAACGACAAATCCTAGGAAGACGACCTTGTGTCAGGCCCAAGATGCGATTCTATCCCGATCACGTGACACTTACGTGATTGGGGCACAACCGCATTTCGGGCGCTTTAGCAAGATGGATATCATTACATCGTACCATTACATACATGCATAGGGGATACAACAATATATACAAGTCACATGAATACAACAACATCAATACAAGTATCCGACTACGGATACAAACAAGAAAAGCACAAAGACATCCATCTGCTATCCCAGGCTGCCGACCCGGAACCTAACCCAAGATTGAAGAAGCAGAAGTAGAAAGAAAGAACTCCAAACAACGAACATCACTCTCACGTCAAGACATCGGAAACCTGCACCTACAACTGTTGTTGTAGTATCTGTGAGCCACGAGGACTCAGCAATCCCATAACCATGGGTAACAAGACTATCACAGCTTAATAGCTAGGAAGAGGTAAAGTGGTGAGGTTGTAGCAGTGGCTAAGCAATATATGGTGGCTAACTTACGAGTACAAGAATAAGATGAGCATCTACGCAAACGGTCGCAAACTAGTAGTGATCGCTAAAGATCCTAAACTACTTACGAGTCAAACATAAGCCCACCGTGTTCTCTTCTCAAAGTGAAAAGAGACAGTCACGGTTACTCACACAGTTGTGTGTTTTACTTCGGATCCTTTGTCAAGTTTTCTACAATCGGACATTAACAAATTCCAATCTGCCACATAACCGCGGGCACGGCTTTCGAAAGATCATAACCCTGGAGGGGTGTCCCAACTTAGCCCATCACAAGCTCTCACGATCAGCTGAAGTGATAAATATAATATCATCACCCCTTATCTTAGGGAAATCCGATCAGGCTCGGCATCCCGGTGCACAAGACATTTCAACAATGGTAAAACAAGTCCAGCAAGACCTCCCGGCGTGCCGACACCCTGATAGTAGCCGCGCGTATCTCGTCTCAGGCCACGTCCGGATGAGCACTACGTACAGCAACCGAAGACCGCAGATAACTGGGTGGCACCACAAGTGGCTCTAGTTTGGGACCAACACCATCAGCACTGGGCCCCCCTGCTATGTAGAAAGAATCCTCGGGTAGCGCTAACTCCCTATGCAATTTAATTAATTAATTAAGTTGTTATTATGAGCAAATTAAAACCAATGTTGGGCCTTGCTGGAGGAGTTTTATTCAAAGACGAACTGTCAAGGGGTCCCATACCCATCGTGTAAGGAACGCAAAATCAAGGAACATAATGCCGGTTTATCGGCGCCTAAGGTGGCATGAGTGGAACAAAACACCGAGCAAAAGGCCAAGCCTTCCACCCATGCCCAGTATATATGTGTGTTATTATATATATAACATATTGTGATATACCAACAACAAGTTCCCTCCTGGAACTATCTTCACCTTCACCTGCAACTAACAACGCTATAAGAGGGGCTGAGCAAGCGGGTAACATAGCCAAATAGTGGTTTTTGCTAGGAAGGTGTCAAAGGTTAGAGGTTTCATGGCAACAAGGAGAGGCTGACAATAAGATGGGTAGCGCGACATATAACGATAGCATCGAGACAACTAAGCAAAGGCAATGATAGTAAAGGTATCCAAGGGTATGGTCATCTTGCCTGAGATCCCGCAAGGAAGAAGAACGGATCCATGAAGAAGACGAAGAAGAAGCCTTGAAGACGACCCACGAGAAGTCGAACGAATCCTCACGATCGCAACGGAACAAGCACTAACGAGAAGAAGCAAGCAATACGGTAAACACACAACACAAGATCATTACAATATGCTCAACCAAGTATGATGCAAGACAGTTCTATATAGGAAGCACTACAAGTCTATACAGGAAGCATAACATGACAAGGTAGGAAGCACAGAAAAAGAACACAAGTTTACATGATGCAATACATGGCAAGTCTATACAGGAAGCACAGCAAGTCTATACAGGAAGCACAACATGGCAAGGTAGGAAGCACAGAAAAACAACACAAGTTTATATGATGCAATACATGGCAAGGTATGATGCATGACAAGTCTATACAGGAAGCACAACAAGTCTATACAGGAAGCATAACATGGCAAGTTAGGAAGCACAGAAAAAAACAACACAAGAACATGACAATATGCTCAAGCAAGTAGGATGCAAGACAAGTCTATAGGCATGGCATGTCAAAGTGCAACAAACAATACTACACATTAAGTGGAGCTCAATATGCAATGAATTGCATATTGAGGAAACACCACATTCAAATATTTATTTTCACTCTCGTTTATGTACACAACAAGTTTAAATGTTGGTTAACATGGCAAGAGGTGAAACATAAGGAAACTATCTATCTAGGCAATTTAAATGGGGCCGAAAACAATATATAACAATTCCGGAAAATCCCCATGTGCATATTTTGAATTTGGTACTGTTCTGCCTAGAACCACATTTTATTATTGTTTAACAGGAAAATAAAGTGTGCCAAGTTAATCTACACATTTTTCCACCCCATTTACATATAAAGTTTATTAAATTTGAAGCTACGGTTATTTAGTTATGAATTAAACCATTTTAACATGTTATTTTCATAAAATTAAACAAACATCAAGTTTAAACATTTTTAACATGCATGGCAGCTGGAAATTATTAATCTACACAGAATTCTAAGCAACTTTCATATATAAAGTTTTTACATATGATGCATGGTTATTTAGCTATTCACAAATCAAAATAATGGCATTTCTGTGAATATGCAAAACAAGGAAAAACAAAAGGGGACACGGATTGGGCTAGCCACTGTGATGCGGAGCATCCCAAGCTCATCCCCATGGACCATCAATCACCTCACCAAGTGCCCCAAGGACCAATGACTCGTGCTCGTGCTAGAGCACTTGAATCCCAGGTTAACTCTCTCCTTGTTGAATTCCCATTTCACCACCTTGAGACATGTCTGCTACCTCAAACGGAAACACTTTGTGTGCTTAGGTGCCAAGGAGAAGGAAGGGCGCAAGATGGACACCAAACGCATGGACAAGGATTTTCACAGTGCAGTGAAAGAGGTACTACCGGTCTACTACCGCCCAACTACCGGTCGACCGGTACTACCGGCCAACTACAGGTCAACTACCGGTCAAGCTTCTGTGATCGACCGGTGCAAGGCCGGTGCAACGCCGGAACAACCGCTAAAACTGCCAAGACCGGAACTACCGGTCCCAGAACCGGTACTACCGCCCTGCCTGCGTGCAGTTGAAGGGTTTTCACCCATGTATCCCCCAACTTACCCCTTGGACTATAAGTACTCATTTCCTAGCTCCGTACTAGGGTTAGCTTTTGGATAGCTCATCATAGACACCTATGTGGATTCTCTCCTACGAGACCGCGGCCTCTTCGGAGAAGATCCACCTCGGATTCAAGACCTCCACATCGGGGAAGATCCCAAGGGATATCCAAGACCTCCTCCGGGAGAAGACTACCTTTGTACCACCGTGGTTTGACTATGGATCGTGTATCTTGATGTGTATCGTGGATCTAGCACTTGTGTGATCATCTTTGTGTTGATTTGAGTGTTTCCCCCTCGTGTTTTCCTCCGTTCCCCTCCTTGTGTTCTCTGTGTTCATCGTGGGATTTCCTCCAATCGTGAAAGATCTGCTGATTAGGGTTCCACCCTACATCATTATGGTATCTAGAGCATAGGTTTATCACGAATTTGGAGCCCCCATCTCTTTTTCTAGCCTTGTTTTTGTTGTGTTCTTCCCAATTTCGAAAATTCTCCACAAAAATAGCCCCAAATTTTTTTTTGTGATCTGTTGATTTGGCGAGATTTTGTTGAATTTGTTCCATGGATTTGTTGTGCCACGAGTGGATCTAGCATTTCCCCAAGTTTCCCCACTTTCCATCCACTAAATCCACCCAATTTTGACCCCGAAATCATCCATTTCCGCCCATATTTCCGCTCAACCCAGGTCTGAGAATTTTCCCTACACCAGCGGTACTACCGGTGGCACTAGCGGTACTTCCGCTGAGCATCTCAACCGGTACTACCGGTCTCCCAAGCGGTACTTCCGCCCCACCCAGTTTCAGCCTTCCGAGTTTCACCGTTTCGACCGTAACTTTCACTCCCGAACTCCGATTTGAGTGTTCTTTGGCTCGTTGAAAAGCTAGCGACGTGCCCGAGCTGCTCATCTTGGTTTTACCACCATTAGACTCCAACAAATTTTGTCAAATTTGGCAAGTTTTCTTAGGCCCTCCACCATATACACCTTCCGCATACCACCACCACTTCCACAACCACCATCCTTTCAACTCTTCGTTTTTCACAATTTTGTCTCACTTTGCCTTGGATAATTGAGTTGTAGTTTCACCGTTTCCTTGGATGTTTCGGCTACCTTGGAACGGCAAGACTTCGACAACACCACCGCTCAACTTCGGCAAGGACGGTAACATCGACGACACTTTGTTCATTCTACCTTGCAATTGCATTGTCACCCTATGAGCCATCTTTGCGTAGCTTTCCCATTGAGACTAGCCATTTTAGTATTGCCGGGCCACGACACTTGTGCACATTAGTGATAGTCATAGACATTGCATACTACATCATCATATCTCAGTGTGACAAAAGAGTGTCTCGCATACACAATAGCTACCTTGATCCGAGAAGCATGCATAAGTGCCCAAAGAAAGAGCTCACAAGCTTTTAAGCAAAAGAGCCAACCAAAGCTTATAAGCAAAAGGACAATAGCATCATACGCCTTGGATCAAAAGAGATCATATGACATAGCAATACATCATCTTGTGCTCAAGCATCGGCACATCATACACTCATAGTATACTTGTGATAGGAAGTCGTTACGTTTTGCCTCTTATAGGTTGTGCACAAGTGTGTATCCGCCTATTAAGCAATTGGCTAACGTCTCTCTAGTGTTGTGCAACACGAGCATTTTCCGTGGATTCCACATTTTCGCTCACCCTTGGTTGCACAACCACATTTATCTATCCGTGCGTGTGTTCCGTGTGCTATTTCTTGCTTGTGATCTACTTGTTGCATGAGCAAATTGTGAACCATTTTCAACATCATTGAGTCACTTTGACGATTGCATTGAATTTTTTGCCACCATCCTAACCAAGCTCCTCTCAAAGCTTTACTTGTGTAGGTGTGAGAATCGACACGAAGTGGTACCAATAGTGCTATTTCCGGGTTACATTATTGAGTGATCATTGATCCATTTTCAACTTCGGTTGAGGTACATTTGGTATTGTCTTCTCCTTTCTCCCACTCACATACTTGCTTGTGATGATGGATAGGCCAAGTACATCTTCCAACCCGATCTTCGACCATCCTCAAGAAGCGAACAACTACGTCACCAAACTACATCAAGAAAGTGAAGCTATGCGCGAATACATTGATCAAGTCGCCGAGGACACGCGCCAATTTGAAGCAGGAACAAAAGAACAATTCGACATCATCAACACCAACATGTCTACTCAATTCAACGAGCTCCGGACATTGATAGTCAACCGACGTTCTTCTTCCACATCCTCTCAAAGACGAAGCCGCTCAAGTCGACATTCCGACTCCACGCAAGACTCAAGTACCCCTACGTCCAACACTCTTCGTCACGCCGCACGTCAAGCTCGACATGACAACCGGCAGCCTCTTCATGACGAGAGTTCACAAGAGCTATTCGACGAGCAAGAAGGCCGACGTCGTCAAAACCAAGCTACACTTGAGCAAGCACAAGAACGGCAACGACTACGCCAACAACAACAAGAACGAGCACGTCAACACCAAAAAGAACTAGATGCCGAGGTTAATCGCCAAGCACAACAACGTCGAGAAGCTCAAGCTATGGAGGCGCAACGAGCGTTACAAGATGCACATCGCAATGTGGCAGCCCGCACTCGACACACTCGTCAAGAAGAGGATTTCCTTCGTGATGAGATGCAAGAGAGGCGCCATCAAGCAAGAAGACAAGAAGAAGCTCCTCCTCAACAAGTACAACAAGAGCGGCAAGAGCAACGTGATAATGCCAACCGCCAACATCAAGACCGCCCTCCCAATAGGCAAGGAAACTATGACGAGCATCGCTATGGCAAGCTCAAATTCACCATGCCAAAGTTTTCCGGAAGCATTGATCCCGAAGACTATCTCTCATGGGCATTGAAGGTTGACAAGATCTTTCGCCTTCACAACTTCGATGAAGAGAAGAAGATCGCAATGGCATCCCTTGAGTTCCAAGACTATGTTCTCATTTGGTGGGAGCAAATCATCGAGAGAAGAGAAGCAAAAGGCGAACCTCCTATCACCACTTGGGCTCAAATGAAGGAAGTCATGAGAGCATGCTTTGTGCCAACACACTACAATCGTGACTTGTTCAAGAAGCTACAACTCCTCAAGCAAGGTACTAAGTCCGTTGAAGAGTACTACAAGGAGATGGAGATTGCCATGATAAGAGCCAACATCACGGAAGATGAAGAGCAAACAATGGCGAGATTCTTGAATGGACTCAACTATCCCATCAAGAAGATTGCGGACTTCCAACCATACAACAATCTCCTCGAGCTAGTTCAAGAGGACTACAAGTACTCCAAGTTCAAGAGGACTACAAGTACTCCAAGTTCAACTCCAAGAACTTCGGCTCCTACAACCAAGCTTCAACGACTTCGGCTACTACTCCTAACTCTACCAAGCCATCTACAAACTTCGGTGACAAGACAAGCTACAAGAATGCGACTACATCGAGTCGTCCACCTTCTACCAACAACTTCAAGCCAAGAGCTTCCTCAACTACAACTCCAACCAAAGACAACACCAAGACGAGCTCCATCAAATGCTTCAAGTGCCAAGGACGAGGCCACAAGTCATTTGAGTGCAAGACCGTTCGCACCATGATCATCAACGATGACGGATCTTATGACTCCATGAGCGATGACGAGATGGAAGCACTTGAGCATGTCGCTATGCATCGCCAAGTGAATGAAGAAGAAGACCGTCAAGTGTTTTGCGACAATGACTCAAGCCCCAATCTTGTTGTCTCCAAAGTCTTGACACTCCAACACCAACAAGATGACGACCAACGATGTCACATTTTCCATACAAAGGCCGGCATCAATGGATGCTCCGTTAAGGTTATCATCGATGGAGGAAGTTGTCACAACTTGGGAAGCGAAGAGCTATGCGACAAGCTTCATTTGGTCAAGACGAAGCATCCTCACCCCTACAAGGTCCAGTGGCTCAACGACGCCGGAATTCTTCGAGTCGAGCACACCGTGCAAGTCTCTTTCAAGATTGACGCCTACGAGGACACTCTTGAATGTGGTGTGATCCCCATGTCCGTGTGCCACCTTATTCTTGGACGTCCATGGCAATATGATCGTGGAGTCACACACAATGGACGGACAAATCACTATAGCTTCAAGATGAAGGGCAAGGAATTCGTGCTCCGACCAATGTCTCCAAGTCAAGTAGCCGCCGACAAGCTTTTACCTACCAACCATCGTGGAGAGATTGGTGAGAGAGTGAGCCACCAAAAAGAGAGTGAGAGCCACAAGCCAAATATGAGCGACTCCACGATGCGCGACAAGAAGCAACTAGTCCTATTTGCCACCAAAAGTGAGATGAGAGAAGTGTGTGAGAACCCATCGAGTGTCTTCCACCTTGTGCTTTTATGCAAAGGGGAAGCAAAACCTACTAACACTTCACCACCTCTACCTTTAGTGTTGTCTAATTTGTTGCAGGAATTCTCGGACGTCTTTCCCGATGAGCTACCTCCGGGTCTACCTCCACTTCGCGGAATAGAACACCGCATCGACCTCATACCCGGCGCACCACTTCCAAATAAGGCTCCTTACCGCGTCAACCCCGAGGAAACCAAGGAGATACAACGGCAAGTACAACAACTCATCGACAAAGGTCATGTACGTGAAAGTCTAAGCCCTTGTGCCGTTCCGTTTATTCTCGTGCCCAAGAAAGATGGAAGTTTTCGCATGTGCTCCGATTGTCGACCTATAAATGCTATCACCGTTAGATACCGTTATCCCATACCACGCTTAGACGATATGCTTGATGAATTATGTGGTGCCACCATCTTTTCAAAAATTGATCTTAAAAGTGGTTACTACCAAATTCACATTCAAGAGGGTGATGAGTGGAAAACGGCTTTCAAAACCAAGTTTGGGTTATATGAGTGGCTTGTTATGCCAATGGGTTTATCGGAAGCACCCGGTTCATTTGTGTGTCTTATGCATTTTTGTCTTCGACCATACATAGGTGTCTTTGTAGTGGTCTACTTTGATGATATCCTCGTTTTTAGCAAGATGCTAGAGGACCATGTGACACACATCCGTTTGGTTTTACAAACACTTCGGAAAGAGCGCGTATATGCTAATATGGAGAAATACACTTTTGGCGTTGACAAGGTTGTCTTCCTAGGATTTGTCGTTTCTTCACAAGGTGTTCACGTTGATGAAACTAAAATTGAAGCAATTAAGACTTGGCCTCAACCAACGAATCTCATGCAAGTGCTTAGTTTCCTTGGTCTAGCCGGTTTCTACCGACGTTTTGTGAAGGACTTTAGCACCATTGCTATGCCTCTACACGCCTTGAGCAAGAAGAACGCACCCTTCATTTGGGGTCCTTCGCAAGACACCGCGTTCAATGAGCTAAAAAGCTTGCTCACACACGCACCACTTCTAGCCCTACCGAACTTTGATAAACCGTTTGAGATTCATTGTGACGCTAGTGGTACCGGCATAGGTGGCGTGCTCATGCAAGAAAAGCGCCCAATTGTATACTTTAGCGAGAAGCTATCGGGAGCGCAACTTAACTATCCCATCTACGATAAAGAGCTTTATGCCTTGGTGAGAGTTTTACGTGTTTGGGAACATTATCTTAGACCTCATGAATTCATTCTTCATACGGACCATGATACTCTCAAGTATCTCAAGGGTCAAACTAAGTTGAACAAGCGTCATGCTAAATGGAGTGAGTTCATTGAGTCTTTTCCCTATGTCATCAAGTACATCAAAGGCAAAGAGAATGTTGTGGCGGACGCGCTTTCTCGCAAATACATGCTTGTTACTCAACTTGAGTTGAATGTTATTGGCTTTGAGCACATAAAAGATTTATATGAGCATGATCCTTTCTTTGCAAATGCTTATGCTAAGTGCTTGACTCACACTTCTTGGGAACGTTACTACCTAAAGGATGGATATCTTATGAGAGCTAACAAACTTTGCATTCCCGAGTCTTCGCTTCGTTTGCTCCTTTTCCAGGAATCTCATGGAGGAGGACTCATGGGACACTTTGGACGGGACAAGACGTTTGCTACACTCTCTAAGAACTATTTTTGGCCCAAGATGCTCCGTGACGTCTCACGCCTCACCAACCGATGTTCTACATGCCGCAAAGCTAAGTCCAAAGCTCAATCTCATGGTCTTTACATGCCTCTTCCGATTCCATACCATCCATGGGAAGACATAAGCATGGATTTTGTACTTCGATTGCCTAGGACTCAAAATGGCAAAGATTCCGTGCTAGTTGTCGTGGATAGATTCTCTAAAATGGCTCATTTCATTCCTTGTAACAAGATAGACGATGCTTCACATGTTGCAACTCTCTTTTGTAGGGAGGTCATTCGTCTACATGGCGTGCCCAAAACGATCGTGTCGGATCGGGACGTCAAGTTCTTGAGCTACTTTTGGAAAACACTATGCGCTAAGCTCGGAATCAAGCTACTATTCTCTTCGGCGTACCATCCACAAACGGATGGCCAAGCGGAGGTGACGAACCGCACGCTTTCGACGCTTCTTCGCGTGTTGATCAAGAGGAACATCAAGGAATGGGAGCAATGCTTGCCCATCGCCGAGTACGCCTACAACCGCGCAAGACATTCGACCACCGGCAAGTCTCCCTTCGAGGTCGTCTACGGCTTCAACCCGTTGTCCCCATTGGACATCCTACCTCTACCTCTACAAGAGCGAACGAACATGGACGCAAGTGCACGAGCAAGCTATCTCAAGAAGGTGCACGAAGAAACAAAGGTAACAATCGAGCAACAAGTCCATCGTCTCACCACCAAGCTCAACGTCAACAAGACAACAATGGTGTTCCAACCGGGAGATCTTGTTTGGCTTCAGGTTCGCAAGGACCGTTTCCCACACGAGCGCAAGTCCAAACTACTACCTCACGCCGACGGACCTTTCAAGGTGCTAGCACGCTACAACGACAACGCCTACAAGATCGACATCCCACGAGACAAGTACTCCATGAGCGACACCTTCAATGTCAAGTGATGAGGACATCACTAACAAGGTTACACCCACAGCTCCAACTGACACATATACAGGACCAATTACTAGAGCTCGCGCACGCCAATTAAATTACCAGGTACTTTCGTTTCTTGGTAATGAATCTAATGTTCATGAGAATATGATGCTGCCTAAATTGGATACATTTGTCTTGCTTACAAATGAAGGGCCTAGCTTGGACAAGAAGGATGAACATTGGAGCAAGATCAAGCATGGAGATGATGGTGTGCGCAAGGGGGACAAGAATGGAGTTACAATTGAAGATTTCAGGGCTTTGAAGCCACCATAATGAGTGCGAGAAGCCTTGGACGAAATATACAAGATGCCACTTCCTAAATTTCGTCCAGAGGCTATTATAGGTGCTGCGTCACCTTATTATTGGGCCAGGCCCATGTAATTTCGAAATACTTGAGTATAGGCTGTTTTTAGAGACCGTATGTGTGGGGAAACAAGAGTTAGGGTTGGTTTCGGACCCCTCCACCAAGGGCCACGAAATTCCCCCCTCTTTCCCTCATATATACAGCCCTTAGGGCGTCGTTTAGGTTTTGGGTTTTGTTTAGATTAAAGTTCGCCATAGCTGCAACTTCGCGTACTTCGTTTGTGTTCAACGACCAGACCAAGACGTCACAGAACCCCATTTGATCAATAAAGCTTTCCTCTTGAATTCGCAATATCCAGATTGCAATCTCAGTTTCTTGCTTGTTCATCGTTTGCCTGCAGGAAACAGACCTTCGTGGTCAGGTTGATCGTGCTCCGGCGTGGTCAATAACCTCTCGGAGTTGGTTTAGCGATTGCTAAGGCGCGACGTCCTCGCACGTTCGTAGTCGGATCGTCAAAGTCGACTTCCTCCAAAACGATAGCCACCATCTCATCGAAAGACGGGACACCTTTGCCTCTATCAAGTGGTATCAGATTTCCAGGTTGCTCGGTGAGATTTTACAGTTTTTCGTAGATTAGATCGAGTCTGTTCTTCATACCTACAGTCCACGAAAAAGCCAAAACAAAAATTAGGGTTAGTTCATCATGTCCGAACCAGTCTGAGCCATTGCATAATCTTTTCCGTGTTTGCTTAGTTGAATTTGCGGTTGCATCGTCGTGTCAAGTTGCTGGTCTTAGCGTCTAGTCTTTTAGAGTTTCGAGTTCTGGTCATAAGTTGTCACGCCGCCGCTGCAACATCTTCATCGCTACTGCCACATACCACCACCGATCCGTATCCATATACCACCACCAATCCGTATCCATATACCACCACCGCTGCCATAACCTACCACCGCTGCCATATCCTACCACCATATATCCACCACCAATCCGAGTTCTTTTCATATTAGGTTTGTTCTCGAAATCCATCTAGGTTTCGGATTTGTGTTTCCGTACCTGCGTAGGTCTCGAAAAAAAAAGTCTGGAGACCCCCGGGCAGTTTTTAGGCCAAAATTTCGACAGGTGAAAATATTTTTCCCTATCCTATTTTTGGGCTTTTCTGAGTCTTTTGAGACACGTGCCACCATACTGATTTTTTACCGCACTTTTTCGTCGTCGCTGCCCTGATTCCGAAAAAAAAATTCGTCAAAAAAATTTCGTGCCTATCATCTTAGTTTGACTTGGGAAGTGTTTTGAGACACTCGCCATTATAGTGATTTTCGGCAAAAAAAAAAAGCAGCGCAAAAAAAAGAGCGAAAAAAAGAGGCGAAATAAAATAAAATTCTAGAGTGTGCTTTCCCCTTGATTACGTGCAGCGCCGTGATTTTGTTAGTGTTCTAGGCTCGCGTCTCTAGTACGGTCTAGCCTAGGACCAGCACAGTACCGTCGTTGAGCGTTTATTCACCTTTGCATCTCTGAATTGATTATTGCTGACCCTTTTTGCTACCATATTATAAGCCTTCCCAGCTCCACATACATCTACATCGTGCGTTTGACTCTCCCTGGTAATCGCTCCATCCAAGCTTTGAGAGTTTTGACTACATCGGTTGCCGATCACCACCTGCTGCTGGGTAAGAACTGGTAAGAATTTGAGATTTGCTTGACGGATTTGTGACACCCGCCACCACCACCACCACTTGTTAGTAGTCTGTAGGATCATATTCTTGTGTGTTTCTATTGCTGCTAACCATGCCAGGATCACAAGTCGACGAGACTGACTGGGAGAACTTGACGAACAAGGAGCTTCATGATAAGTTTCAGGAGATGATGAGTGTACAGTTGCAAGATGTGCTAAACACATTGGACGAGGCCATGGAGAAGATAGATGGCATGGAGAAGACGTTTGACACAAAGCTCGATAACAAGTTTGCTGAATTGCTTTCGCGTTTTCCACCACCACCGGCTGCTGCAGCTATCCCACCTCTTCAACAACAACAACAACAACAACAACGTCGCCTTCCGAATCAAGTGGGACGAGCACAGCGCGTTCCCCTTGAGACTGGTCAAGCTTCTGGTGCTGCTGTTGATGTTTCTGTAGCTCCTGCTGCTACTGCAGAGGTGGAGGACCATTACGAGAATGAGGTTGACCAAAATCAGAACCACGTGCAACAACCAGCACCACCACCACCAGGTCGTCCTCATGCATATCATCGCAACGGTAGGGCTGCACCA
This sequence comes from Secale cereale, assembly GCA_902687465.1. Classification (NCBI taxonomy): domain Eukaryota; kingdom Viridiplantae; phylum Streptophyta; class Magnoliopsida; order Poales; family Poaceae; genus Secale; species Secale cereale. The sequence goes on along the minus strand of LR738712.1, from coordinate 361,587,247 downwards.
CCACCTGAGGTACATGACCATCTTCCTAAACTGAAATTGAATATTCCACCATTTGAGGGTAGATATGTTCCTGATATATATCTTACTTGGGAGTTACAAACTGAACAACGTTTTACATGTTTAAACTATCCCGAGGAGAGACGTGTTCCTGCTGCTGTTTGTGCTTTCACTAGTTTTGCATGTGTTTGGTGGTCTGAACATTGTAGATTATATCCTGTTCCAGCTACTTGGGCTGCTTTGAAAACTGCTATGCGTACTCGTTGGGTTCCACCATATTATCAACGTGAATTACTTCAAAAACTGCAGCGCTTAAGACAAGGAAAAAATTCTGTAGAAGAATATTATCAGCAATTACAAACTAGCCTGATTAGATGTGGTATTGTTGAGGAGAATGAAGCTATGCTTGCACGTTTTATGGGTGGATTAAATAGAGAGATTCAGACTATTCTAGAGTATAAGGATTATACTAATATCACTCGTTTATTCCATCTTGCTTGTAAAGCTGAACGTGAAGTGCAGGATCGACAGGCATTGGCGCGGACTAACTTTTCGGCAGGTCGACCTTCATCATGGACACCGCGTGCATCCTCTACTTCCACACATTCTACTGCACCGACACCTCCATCAGCTGTTACCTCCAGCCGTGATACAAGGAAGCAGGCACAACCTCCATTATCTGCCAAGAGCACACCTATTGGGCCTGCACAGAGTTCTTCTTCTTCCATGGCATCAACAGGGCACACCAGTGATATTATTTGTCGTCGATGTAAGGGAAGATGATGCGGAGCATCCCAAGGTCATCCCCATGGACTCTCCATCGCCTCACCAAGTGCCCAAAGGACTGATGACTCGAGCCCGTGCAAGAGCTCTCGAGACCGAGGTGACCTCGCTCCTCTCTCTACATCTGTCGGATTCACTTGAGACATGGCTTCTACCTTCATCAGGGACTCTGTGCATACTCAGGTGCTTGGACGAAGGCCACGGGACAGCTCTGCACAATGTTCAAGATGACAGGCCCGACAAGTACACGAGACAAGAAGAAGGAAGGCTGAAGATGCTACAGGCACCGGACGTTCGGCCTGCACCGGACGACCGGCGACTTCCAGGCACCGGACGACCGGAAGACACCGGACGTCCGGCCTCTCCCAGACGACCGGACGACCGGAAGCCACCGGACGTCCGTGACAACGGCAACAGAAGCTAAATAGCGGAAATCCGAGGATTACCGGACGTCCGGTCCCTCCGGAACCACCGGACGTCCGGTAACCAGCGGACGTCCGCCCCGACGGTGCCTATCTGTGTAATATATACCCGTTGACTTCCCTCCTTTCGAGGTAGCTGTGGGTTAGCTCATTTCTCAGACTTGTGTGGATTTCTCCCACGAGACCGTGCGCCTCTACGGAGAAGATCCACTACGGATTCAAGGCCTCCACCTCGGAGAAGATCCTACGGGATTCCAAGACCTCCTCACGGAGAAGACTATCCTTGCATCACCATCGTTGACTATGGATCATGTATCGCACTATGTATCGTGGATCTAGCGCTTGTGTGATTATATTCGTGTTGATTTGAGTGTTTCCTCTTGTGTTTTCCCCGTCGTCCTCCTTGTGTTCTCTGTGTTCATCGTGGGACACTCTCCAAATCGTGAAAGGTCCGCTGATTAGGTTTCCACCCTACATCATCTTGGTATCAAGAGCAAGCTTGATCACGATTTTGGAGCCCCACACACTGTTTTCTAGCTTGTTTTTGTTGTGTTCTTCCCAATTTCGAAAATTCCCCACAAAAAGAGCCCCAAAAAATTTTGTGTGATCTGTTGATTTGGCAAGATTTTGTTGACTTTGTTCCATGGATTTGCTGTGCCACGTGTCGATCTAGCATTTCCCCACCTTTTCCACCTTTTTCCACCGCAAATTGGACCACGTTCGTCCATTTCTCCACGGATTCCATCACCACAGTCCCAGACCTACCAGACGACCGACGTTTACCGGACGTCCGGCACCCCTCGAGACACCGGACGTCCGCTAAACACCGGACGACCGGCACCCCCATTACAGAAGCTTTTACCGGATTTCCGGCAACTACCGGACGTCCGACCCCATCCGATCGACCGGACGACCGGTAACTTCCGGACGTCTGACAAAACCTGACGAGGCTGACTTGTTCAGTTCCGTACCACCTTCCGCTACCACCTACCTTCCACCTCACCTTTCGCAACCACCATCGCTTACCCGCTCCGAGTTTGGAAAGTGTGTCTCCCTTTGCCTTGGGATACATGAGTTGTGGTTTCACCGTTTCCTTGGATGTTTAGGCTACCCTGGAACGACAAGACTTCGACAACACCACCGCTCAACTTCGGCAAGGACGGTAACATCGACGACACTTCGCTCATCCTACCTTGCACTTGCATTGTCACCCTATGAACCATCTTTGCGTAGCTTTCCCATTGAGACTAACCATTTGAGTATTGCCGGGCCACGACACTTGTGCACATTAGTGATAGTCATAGATATTGCATACTACATCATTGTGAGTAACATCACATCATCTTGGTATCTTGCATATCTCCGTGTGCCACAAGAGTGTACCGCATACACAATAGCTACCTTGATACGAGAAGCATGCATATCTGCCCAAAGAAAGAGCTCACAAGCTTTTAAGCAAAAGAGCCACCAAAGCAAAAATACAATAGCATCATACGCCTTGCATCAAAAGAGATCATACATCATAGCAACCTCATCTTGTGCTCAAGCATCGGCACATCATACACTCATAGCATACTTGTGATAGATAGTCGTTACGTTTTGCCTCTTATAGGTCGTGCACAAGTGCGTATCCGCCTATTAAGCAATCGGTTAGCGTCTCTCTAGTGTTGTGCGACACGAGCATTTTCCGTGGTTTTCCACATTTTCGCTCACCCTTGGTTGCACAACCACATTTATCTATCCATGCGTGTGTTCCGTGTGATACCATTTTCAACATAATTGAGTCACTTTGACGATTGCATTGAATTTGTGCCACATCCTAACCAAGCTCCTCTCAAAGCTTTACTTGTGTAGGTGTGAGAATCGACACGAAGTGATACCAATAGTGCTATTTCCGGGTTACATTATTGAGTGATCATTGATCCATTTTCAACCTCGGTTAAGGTACATTGATATTGTCTTCTCCTTTCTCCCACTCACATACTTGCTTGTGATGATGGATAGGCCAAGTACATCTTCCAACCCGATCTTCGACGATCCTCAAGAAGCGAACAACTACATCACCAAACTACATCTCTTCGGTGTCCAACGAGCTCTACATCAAGAGAGTGAAGCTATGCGTGAGTACATTGGTCAAGTCGCCGAGGACGCGCGCCAATTTGAAGCAAGGACAAAAGAACAATTTGACCTCATCAACACCAACATGACTACTCAATACAATGAGCTCCGGACATTGATAATCAACCGACGTTCTTCCTCAACATCTTCTCAAAGACGAAGCCGCTCAAGTCGACACACCGACTCCACGCAAGACTCAAGTACACCTACGTCCAACACTCTTCGTCAGGCCGCACGTCAAGCTCGACATGACCACCGGCATCCTCTACATGACAAGAGTTCACAAGAGCTATTCGACGAGCAAGAAAGCCGACGTCGTCAAAACCAAGCTACACTTGAGCAAGCACAAGAACGGCAACGACTACGCCAACAACAACAAGTGCGAGCACGTCAATATCAAGAAGAACAAGACGCCGAGGCTAACCGCCAAGGACAACAACGTCGAGAAGCTCAAGCTATGGAGGCGCAACGTGCTTTACAAGATGCACATCGCAATGTGGCAGCCCGTACTCGACACACTCGTCAAGAAGAGGATTTCCTTCGCGATGAGATGCAAGAGAGGCGCCATCAAGCAAGAATGCAAGAAGAAGCTCCTCCTCAAGCGCGCCAAGAGCAACAACCCCAACAAGATCATCTACATCCTCAAGAGCAACAAGATATGGCAAACCGCCAAAATCGAGATCGCCCTCCCAATAGGCAAGGAAACAATGACGAGCATCGCTATGGCAAGCTCAAGTTCACCATGCCAAAGTTCTCCGGAAGCATTGATCCCGAAGACTATCTCTCATGGGCATTGAAGGTTGACAAGATCTTTCACCTTCACAACTTCGATGAAGAGAAGAAGATCGCAATGGCATCCCTTGAGTTCCAAGACTATGTTCTCATTTGGTGGGAGCAAATCATAGAGAGAAGAGAAGCAAAAGGCGAACCTCCTATCACCACTTGGGCTCAAATGAAGGAAGTCATGAGAGCACGCTTTGTGCCTACACACTACAATCGTGACTTGTTCAAGAAGCTACAACTCCTCAAGCAAGGTACCAAGTCCGTTGAAGAGTACTACAAGGAGATGGAGATTGCCATGATACGAGCAAACATCACGGAAGACGACGAGCAAACTATGGCGAGATTCTTGAATGGACTCAACTATCCCATCAAGAAGATTGCGGACTTCCAACCATACAACAATCTCCTCGAGCTAGTACATCAAGCAACCAAAGCGGAGCGACAAGTTCAAGAGGACTACAAGTACTCCAAGTTCAACTCCAAGAACTTCGGCTCCTACAACCAAGCTTCAACGACTTCGGCTACTCCTCCTACCTCTACCAAGCCATCTACCAACTTCGGTGACAAGTCAAGCTACAAGAATGCGACTACATCGAGTCGTCCACCTTCTACCAACAACTTGATAGAGGCTGAGGGGTCCGATCTTTCGATGAGATGATAACTATCGATTTGGTGGAGACGACTTTGACGATCCGACTACAAACGTGCACGACGTTGCGCCTTAGCAATCGCTAAACCAATCTTCAGCGGTTACTAACAATGCCAGAAGCACGATCAGCCTGACCACGAAGGTCTATTCCTGCATGCAATCGAATAACAAGCAAGAATATGATAAAGCAATCTGAATATTGCAAATATAAATGATGTATTGTTAAAGGTGGGGATCCGTAAGCGGTTTTGGTCTGGTCGTTGGACACAAACGAAGTACACGAAGTTGCAATGGCTAACTTTTGACTAAACAAATCCCTAAAGAAAAAGCTACTAGATGGATCTACTTATATAGGAGCAAGGGGTGGCGGCCAAGGAGGTGGAAGGACGTCCCAAGGCAGCCTAAAACTAACCCTAGGTCGTACAAGGCTCATGGGCCCAAGTGGAGGTGATGTAACACCTTTGGACTTGTAGTTTGACTCGGATTCTGCTGCAGCGTGAGATTGTTTCGTCGGTATCTCAACGCTCCGGACGAATTTGAAGGTGAATCCAATTGGGTTGGAAAGTGTATGAAATCTAGTTTCCAACAAAAAAAGAATCACCCAATTCGGAGTCCGTATGAAGGAGTTCTTGCCGTTTTGAGTCAGGTATGTCTGTGCAGTCCGAATCTGGATGCAGAACGTGAGAGACTTGGACTCTATCTTCTCTTGGCCCAAAAGTGACGTGAGAGAACTTTTTAAACAGCACCTAAACTTCTCTTTTTCCTTTATCTTCATATGTGGATTGTACAAATGTCCCATACACCTGGAATTAGACATGGCACAAAAGTCTGTGAAGTATTTTTGTTCTGGATGACATAAATAAATTGTTGCATAGTTTGCATTAGAAATCACCTCACAAATATACATGTATGCAATATTTTTGGTCGTATCCAAGGTAGTCATGTCCTCATCATCCTCCCTTTTTTGAAAATAAAGCCGTCCTCGGCGTTGCTTAATCTAAAATGTGGGTAAGAAAATAGACAAGGTGTACATGTTGTATATGTATATGTCATCCATTTTTACTTCCCTTAATTTTCGCACATATGACACATGTATAGATGAGTAACTTTCGTAGTTCATAAAATATAATGCCAAAATATTATCACAAGAAGTAGAAGGCATGAAAATATTGCAACTCAATTTGCACATATAAGTGAAGCTCTTAATCATTACAAAAGATTGGAATGCTCATCATTAAACCATCCCAACCTTGATGAACCATCACCAAGATTAGAGGTCATATCAAAATGATTAAACATTGGCACAACTATTTTCACACGTATTTGATCCAAATCTGATTTATTCCCTGATTCAAATGGTTCTTTCGCATCAATAGTTAATTCAATTGGTTCACTCACAATTGTTTGATCGCATGGCAAAGTCAAATCACGAACATATTCCTCTGAAATAGTTGGTGTGATCAAAGTAGTGGATAGCTCATCGCATGGTTCATTTAAATTGACAAGGCATTCACCATACTCATGTGGAGGTGGAAGATCGGTACCTTTGTCATTACCTCTTATGATCAACTCAGATGATGTAGGCACTGTCGGAGGTGATGTGTCACATGGTGGAGGTGATGTAGTCCTCACAACAACGGATGTGTCTGTCATAGTACGCCTAGTAGTGGAAGGAACAACCGTATCATTTCTTGGAATGTGCACCTGGCACTTATTCTCCTTACGGACAATACGTCGTTTTATTTCCTGTTCAGCAATACAAGCAAGACCATACAAATGGTCCATAGGATAACACTCTTCATGAATTAGTAACTCCTGAATATCACGATTTAATCCTGCCCAAAATCTATCCATAAAATCGTCTTCACTTTCTTGTAAAGAGGAATGCAACTAGGTAGTTTGTAAATCATCATAATATTTCGTTACGGTATCACTACCTTATTTTAAATGTTGCAACTTTGTAAGCAGGTCACGAGTATAATAAGCAGGGACGAATGTATGTCGCATGGCAACTTTCAAATCAATCCAAGTAGTAGGTATATAATTAGGGTGTAACCGACAATATTCACTCCACCAAACTAAAGCATAACCAGTGAAAGAACCAACCGCAACCTTAACTTTTTTACGTTCATCAAAACTATGGGAAGCAAATAGATTATTTATGTCAAACTCCCATTCAATATATAAAGCAGGTCTAAAACGGCCATTAAACGGTGGTATAGAAACATTAACCTGATCATGTGCATTTGGATGTTTGTGCACCTCTCGTGATGGTTGTGGTATGTCCTTAGGTGGTGGCACATCTCCCGCGATCGACAAAGCCCATGAGTTGACTCTGGATCCTGTCATGATTAGTAGAAAAAAGAAACAAAATTCGAGAATAATGTTCCTATGAACTACTAGGATGTGGTGGTAAAGCGCTCACAGTAAAGCAAATATCAATATCTTACAAGTTCTTACCATGCAGCAACTGGTGATAGGCAACCAGCGGTGTCAAATAACTCCAAAGATTGAGTAAAGCGATTGCCAGGTGAACGTACGTAACACGGTGTAGAAATATGTGGAGCTGGGTTGGCTTTATATGGTAGCAAAAGATTAGCAATAATCAATTCAGAGATGCAATGTTGAATAAACGCTCAACGACGGTACTGTGCTGGTCCTATGCTATAGCGGACTAGAGACGCGAGCCTAGAACACTAATGAGGTCACGGTGTAGCACAACTATCATCAATAAAGGATACGAAGTAGCTCTGGACAGCACGATATAAGTGAAGATCACAACGGCAGTAAAGATAATGATGAAAACAACTACCAAGCAGAATATACAACAACACTCTCTCCAACTTTCTTTTCCTTCTTTTTCTTTTTCTTTTTTTTTTCTCACACTTTTTTTTCTTTTTCTTTCTCTCCTCTTTTTTTGTACTTTTTTTTCTCTGTCTTTTTTTTCTTTCTCCCTCTTTCCAAGACAAACTAGATAAGATGCAGATTGGATCAAGCAATGATGCGAACGACTTCAACTATGATTGTGACAATGAACGATGGGTAGAACGAGGTGGAAATTGATGGATGAGGTGGTGGACAGCGGAAGGGATAACGATGGAGCGGTGACGTGACTAATGTGAACAGAACTCGAAACTCTAACGAACTAGACACTAAGACCAGCAACTCGACACGCCGATGCAACCGATAATTCAATAATGCAAACAATGAAAAGAAAATTGCAAAGGCTCAGACTGGCTAGGACAAAGGATGAATAGATCTAACTTTTTTTTTGTGGCTTTTCCTTGGACAATAGGTAAGAAAATAAATCTAATCTAGGAATAACTGGAAATTCTCACCGAGCAACCTGAAAACTGATACCACTTGATAGAGGCTGAGGGGTCCGATCTTTTGATGAGATGATAACTATCGATTTGGTGGAGACGACTTTGACGATCCGGCTACAAACGTGCACGACGTTGCGCCTTAGCAATCGCTAAACCAATCTTCAGCGGTTACTGACAATGCCAGAAGCACGATCAGCCTGACCACGAAGGTCTATTCCTGCATGCAATCGAAGAACAAGCAAGAATATGATAAAGCAATCTGAATATTGCAAATATAAATGATGTATTGTTAAAGGTGGGGATCCGTAAGCGGTCTTGGTCTGGTCGTTGGACACAAACGAAGTACACGAAGTTGCAATGGCTAACTTTTGACTAAACAAATCCCTAAAGAAAAAGCTACTAGATGGATCTAATTATATAGGAGCAAGGGGTGGCGGCCAAGGAGGTGGAAGGACGTCCCAAGGCAGCCTAAAACTAACCCTATGTCGTACAAGGCTCATGGGCCCAAGCGGAGGTGATGTAACACCTTTGGACTTGTACTTTGACTCGGATTCTGCTGCAGCGTCAGATTGTTTCGTCGGTATCTCAACGCTCCGGACGAATTTGAAGGTGAATCCGATTGGATTGGAAAGTGTATGAAATCTAGTTTCCAACAAAAAAAGAATCACCCAATTCGGAGTCCGTATGAAGGAGTTCTTGCCGTTTTGAGTCAGGTATGTCTGTGTAGTCCGAATCTGGATGCAGAACGTGAGAGATTTGGACTCTATCTTCTCTTGGCCCAAAAGTGACGTGAGAGAACTTTTTAAACAGCACCTAAACTTCTCTTTTTCCCTTATCTTCATATGTGGATTGTACAAATGTCCCATACACTTGGAATTAGACATGGCACAAAAGTCTGTGAAGTATTTTTGTTCTGGATGACATAAATAAATTGTTGCATAGTTTGCATTAGAAATCACCTCACAAATATACATGTATGCAATATTTTTGGTCGTATCCAAGGTAGTCATTAGTGATGGGTGTAAGATTGTTAGTGATGTCCTCATCATCAAATTCATATGAAGCATAAATATGCAGATATTAATTAAATAAGAAAAACAGAAAAGAAAACGAAAAACAGAAAAAGAAATAAAAACTGAATAGGCGCCAGGTCTAAAGTGACCCAGGCTCAGCTAGCCACACCCACTGACAGAGGGGCCAGGGCGGAGCTGAGCTCGCGAGCGGGTGCGCGCGGGGGCTGGGACTGGGGACAAGAGGCTAGTAGGCGGGGCCCTGCTGTCAGCCTCACACAAAAACGAAAAAAGGGGCGAATACTCCACTGCGCCCGCGGGCGAATACTCCTCTTTGCCATTTTGAGTCCTAGGCAAGCCAAGTATGAAATCCATGCTTATGTCTTCCCATGGATGTTATGGAATAGGAAGAGGCATGTAAAGACCATGAGATTGAGCTTTGGACTTAGCTTTGCGGCATGTAGATCATCGGTTGGTGAGGCGTGAGACGTCACGAAGCATCTTGGGCCAAAAATAGTTCTTAGAGAGGGTAGCAAATGTCTTGTCGCGTCCAAAGTGTCCCATGAGTCCTCCTCCATGAGAGTCCTGCAAAAGGAGCAAACGAAGCGAAGACTCGGGAATGCAAAGTTTGTTAGCTCTCATAAGATATCCATCCTTGATGTAGTAATGTTCCCAAGAAGTGTGAGTCAAGCATTTAGCATAGGCATTAGCAAAGAAAGGGTCATGCTCATATAAATCTTTAATATGCTCAAAGCCAATCACATTCAACTCAAGTTGTGTTACAAGCATGCATTTGCGGGAAAGCGCGTCCGCCACAACATTTTCTTTGCCCTTGATGTATTTGATAACATAGGGAAAAGACTCAATGAACTCACTCCATTTAGCATGACGCTTGTTCAACTTAGTTTGACCTTTGAGATACTTGAGTGTCTCATGGTCCGTATGAAGAATGAATTCATGAGGTCTAAGATAGTGTTCCCAAACACGTAAAACTCCCACCAAGGCATAAAGCTCTTTTATCATAGATGGGATAGTTAAGTTGCGCTCCCGATAGCTTCTCGCTAAAGTACGCAATTGGGCGCTTTTCTTGCATTAGCACGCCAGCTATGCCGGTACCGCTAGCATCACAATGAATCTCAAACGGTTTGTCAAAGTTTGGTAAGGCTAGAAGTGGTGCGTGCGTGAGCAAGCTTTTAAGCTCATTGAACGCGGTGTCTTGCGAAGGACCCCAAATGAAGGGTGCGTTCTTCTTGCTCAAAGCGTGTAGAGGCATAGCAATGGTGCTAAAGTCCTTCACAAAACTTCGATAGAAACCGGCTAGACCAAGGAAACTACGCACTTACATGAGATTCTTTGGTTGAGGCCAAGTTTTAATTGCTTCAAATTTAGTTTCATCAACGTGAACACCTTGAGAAGACACGACAAATCCTAGAAAGACAACCTTGTCAACGCCAAAAGTGCATTTTTTCCATATTAGCATATAATTGTTGGTTGCGAAGTGCTTGCAAAACCAGACGGACATGGTCAACATGTTCCTCAAGCGACTTGCTAAAAACTAGAATGTCATCAAAGTAAACCACTACAAAGACGCCTATATAAGGTCGTAGAACAAAGTGCATAAGACGCACGAATGTGCCGGGCGCTTCCGATAAGCCCATCGGCATGACAAGCCACTCGTATAATCCAAACTTGGTTTTGAAAGCTGTTTTCCACTCATCACCCTCTTGAATGCGAATTTGGTAGTAGCCACTTTTAAGATCAATTTTGGAAAAAAATGTGGCACCACATAATTCATCCAGCATGTCATCCAAGCGAGGAATAGGGTGACGGTATCTAACGGTGATAGCATTTATCGGACGATAATCGGAACACATGCAAAAACTTCCGTCTTTCTTAGGCACGAGAATAACGGGAACGGCACAAGGGCTTAAGCTTTCACGTACATGACCCTTGCCGATGAGTTTTTGCACTTGCCGTTGTATCTCCCTAGTTTCCTCGGGGTTGACGCGGTAGGGAGCCTTGTTTGGAAGAGGTGCGCCGGGTATGAGGTCGATGCGGTGTTCGATTCCGCGAAGTGGAGGTAGACCCGGAGGTAGTTCATCGGGAAAGACGTCCGAGAATTCCTGCAACAATTGAGACAACACAAAAGGTGGAGGTGGTGAAGTGTTAGTAGGTTTGGCTTCCCCTTTGCATAAGAGCACAAGGTGGAAGACGCTCGATGGGTTCTCACACACTTCTCTCATCTCACGTTTGGTGGCAAATAGAACTAGTTGCTTCTTGTCGCTCATCGTGGAGTCGCTCATATTTGGCTTGTGGCTCTCGCTCTCTTTTTGGTGGCTCACTCTCTCACCATTCTCTCCATGATGGTTGGTGGGTACAATCTTGCCGGCGGCTACTTGACTTGGAGTCATTGGTCGGAGCACGAATTCCTTGCCCTTCATCTTGAAGTGATAGTGATTTGTCCATCCATTGTGTGTAACTCCACGATCATATTGCCATGGACGTCCAAGAATAAGGTGGCACACGGACATGGGTATCGGGTCACATTCAAGAGTGTCCTCGTAGGCGCCAATCTTGAAAGAGACTTGCACGCTGTGCTCGACTCGAAGAATTCCGGCGTCGTTGAGCCACTGGACCTTGTAGGGGTGAGGATGCTTCGTCTTGACCAAATGAAGCTTGTCGCATAGCTCTTCGCTTGCCAAGTTGTGGCAACTTCCTCCATCGATGATAACCTTGATGGAGCGTCCATTGATGCGGGCCTTCGTATGGAAAATGTGACATCGTTGGTCGTCATCTTGTCGGTGTTGTAGTGTCAAGACTTTGGAAACAACAAGATTGGGACTTGAGTCATTGTCGCAAAACACTTGATGGTCTTTTTCTTCATTCACTTGGCGATGTATAGTGACATGCTCAAGTGTTTCCATCTCATCATCGCTCATGGAGTCATAAGATCCGTCATCGTTGATGATCATGGTGCGAACGGTCTTGCACTCAAATGACTTGTGGCCTCGTCCTTGGCACTTGAAGCATTTGATGGAGCTCGTCTTGTTGTTGTCTTCGGTTGGAGTTGTAGTTGAGGAAGCTCTTGGCTTGAAGTTGTCGATAGAAGGTGGACGACTTGATGTAGTCGCATTCTTGTAGCTTGACTTGTCGCCGAAGTTTGTAGATGGCTTGGTAGAGGTAGTAGGAGTAGCCGAAGTCGTTGAAGCTTGGTTGTAGGAGCAAAGTTCTTGGAGTTGAACTTGGAGTACTTGTAGTCCTCTTGAACTTGTCGCTCCGCTTTGGTTGCTTGATGTACTAGCTCGAGGAGATTGTTGTATAGTTGGAAGTCCGCAATCTTCTTGATAGGATAGTTGAGTCCATTCAAGAATCTCGCCATTGTTTGCTCTTCATCTTCCGTGATGTTTGCTCGTATCATAGCAATCTCCACCTCCTTGTAGTACTCTTCAACGGACTTGGTACCTTGCTTGAGGAGTTGTAGCTTCTTGAACAACTCACGATTGTAGTGGGTAGGCACAAAGCGTGCTCTCATGACTTCCTTCATTTGAGCCCAAGTGGTGATAGGAGGTTCACCTTTTGCTTCTCTTCTCTCTATAATTTGCTCCCACCAAATGAGAACATAGTCTTGGAACTCAAGGGATGCCATTGCGATCTTCTTCTCTTCATCGAAGTTGTGAAGGCAAAAGATCTTGTCAACTTTCAATGCCCATGAGAGATAGTCTTCGGGATCAATGCTTCCGGAGAACTTTGGCATGGTGAATTTGAGCTTGCCATAGCGATGATCATCGTTGTTTCCTTGCCTATTGGGAGGGCGGTCTCGATTTTGGCGGTTTGCCATGTCTTGTTGCTCTTCTTGATGTAGATGTTCTTGTTGGAGTTGATGTTCTTGCCGAGCTTGAGGAGGAGCTTCTTCTTGCATTCTTGTTTGATGGCGCCTCTCTTGCATCTCATCTCGAAAGAAATCCTCTTCTTGACGAGTGTGTCGAGTGCGGGCTCCCACATTGCGATGTGCATCTTGTAGTGCTCGTTGCGCCTCCATAGGTTGAGCTTCTCGACGTTGTTGTGCGTGGCGGTTAGCCTCGGCGTCTTGTTCTTCTTGATATTGAGGTGCTCGCTCTTGTTGTTGTTGGCGTAGTCGTTGCCGTTCTTGTGCTTGCTCAAGCGTAGCTTGGTTGTGACGACGTCGGCTTTCTTGCTCGTCAAATAGCTCTTGTGAACTCTTGTCATGTAGAGGCTGCCGGTGTTCATGTCGAGCTTGACGAAGAGTGTTGGACGTTGGTGTACTTGAGTCTTGCATGGAGTCGGAGTGTCGACTTGAGCGGCTTCGTCTTTGAGATGATGTTGAGGAAGAACGTCGGTTGATTATCAATGTCCGGAGCTCATTGTATTGAGTAGTCATGTTGGTGTTGATGATGTCGAATTGTTCTTTCGTCCTTGCTTCAAATTGGCGCGCGTCCTCGACGACTTGGCCAATGTACTCACGCATAGCTTCACTCTCTTGATGTAGAGCTCATTGGACACCGAAAAGATGTAGTTTGGTGACGTAGTTGTTCGCTTCTTGAGGATCGTCGAAGATCGGGTTGGAAGATGTACTTGGCCTATCCATCATCACAAGCAAGTATGTGAGTGGGAGAAAGGAGAAGACAATATCAATGTACCTTAACCAAGGTTGAAAATGGATCAATGATCACTCAATAATGTAACCCAGAAATAGCACTATTGGTATCACTTCGTGTCGATTCTCACACCTACACAAGTAAAGCTTTGGGAGGAGCTTGGTTAGGATGTGGCACAAATTCAATGCAATCGTCAAAGTGACTCAATGATGTTGAAATTGGTTCACAATTTGCTCATGCAACAAGTAGATCACTAGCAAAGTAGCACATGGAACACACGCACGGATAGATAAATGTGGTTGTGCAACCAAGGGTGAGCGAAAATGTGGAAACCATGGAAAATGCTCGTGTTGCACAACACTAGAGAGACGCTAACCGATTGCTTAATAGGCGGATACGCACTTGTGCACGACCTATAAGAGGCCAAACGTAACGACTATCTATCACAAGTATGCTATGAGTGTATGATGTGCCGATGCTTGAGCACAAGATGATGTTGATATGATGTATGATCTCCTTTGATGCAAGGCGTATGATGCTATTGTGTTTTTGCTTTGGTTGGCTCTTTTGCTTAAAATCTTGTGAGCTCTTTCTTTGGGCACATATGCATGCTTCTCGGATCAAGTTAGCTATTGTGTATGCGGAGCACTCTTGTGGCACACGAAGATATGATGATACCAAGATGAATGTAGTATGCAAGATCTATGACTATCACTAATGTGCACAAGTGTCGTGGCCCGGCAATACTCAAATGGCTAGTCTCAATGGGAAAGCTACGCAAAGATGGTTCATAGGGTGACAATGCAATTGCAAGGTAGGATGAGCAAAGTGTCGTCGATGTTACCGTCCTTGCCGAAGTTGAGCGGTGGTGTTGTTGAAGTCTTGCCGTTCCAGGGTAGCCTAAACATCCAAGGAAACGGTGAAACCACAACTCTAGTATCCAAGGCAAAGGGAGACACAGTTTTCAAACTCTGAGCGGGTAAGCGATGGTGGCTGCGGAAGGTGGGAAGAAATGTAGGTGGTAGCGGAAGGTGGTACGGAACTGGCCAAAGTCAGCTTCGTCAGGGTTTGTCGGACGTCCGGAAGTTACCGGTCGTCCGGTCGGTCGGAAGGGGTCGGACGTCCGGGAGTTCCGGAAATCCGGTAATAGTTTCTGTAAGCGGGGTGCCAGTCGTCCGGTGTTTAACGGACGTCCGGTGTCTCGAGAGGTGCCGGACGTCCGGTAAATGTCGGTCGTCCGGTAGGTCTGTGGCTGGGGTTGGTGGATCCGTGGACAAATTGGTCAAACTTGCCCGAATTGGCGGAGGAAATTGGTGAAATGGTGGGGAAATGCTAGATCAACACGTGGCACAGCAAATCCATGGAACAAAGTCAACAAAATCTTGCCAAATCAACAGATCACAAAAAAAATTTGGGGCTATTTTTGTGGGGAATTTTCGAAATTGGGAAGAACACAACAAAAACAAGCTAGAAAACAGGGTGTGGGGCTCCAAAATCGTGATCAACCTTGCTCTTGATACCAAGATGATGTAGGGTGGAACCCTAATCAGCAGATCTTTCACGTTTTGGAGAGTATCCCACGATGAACACGGAGAACACAAGGAGGAAAACGGGGAAAACACGAGAGGAAACACTCAAATCAACACGAAGATGGTCACACAAGTGCTAGATCCACGATACACATAGAGATACACGGTCCATAGTCAACGATGGTGGTACAAAGATAGTCTTCTCCCGGAGGAGGTCTTGGTATCCCGTAGGATCTTCCCCGATGTGGAGGCCTTTAATCCGCGGTGGATCTTCTCCGAAGAGGCACACGGTCTCGTGGGAGAGAATCCACACAAGTCTGCAAATGAGCTATCCAACAGCTACCTCTAAAGGAGGGAAGTCAACAAGTATATATTACACGGATGGACACCCTCGAGGCGGACGTCCGCTGGTTACCGGACGTCCGGTGGTTCCGGAGGGACCGGACATCCGGTAATCCTCGGATTTCCGCTATTTAGCTTCTGTAGTCGTTGTCACGGACGTCCGGTGGCTTCCGGTCGTCCAGTCATCTGGGAGAGGCCGGACGTCCGGTGTCTTCCGGTCGTCCGGTGCCTGGAAGTCGCCGGTCGTCCGGTGCAGGCCGGACGTCCGGTGCCTGTAGCATCTTCAGCCTTCCTTCTTCTTGTCTCGTGTACTCGTCGGGCCTGTCGTCTTGACCATTGTGCAGAGCTGTCCCGTGGCCTTTGTCCAAGTACCTGAGTATGCACAGAGTCCCTGATGAAGGTAGAAGCCATGTCTCAAGTGAATCCGAAAGATGTAGAGAGAGGAGCGAAGTCACCTCGGTCTCGAGAGCTCTTGCACGGGCTTGAGTCATTGGTCCTTTGAGCACTTGGTGAGGCGATGGAGGGTCCATGGGGATGACCTTAGGATGCTCCGCATCAAAAACTGACGAAGACAAACCACTACGCCACTCATCGATCTCGACAGATAGCAGGTAGGAACAAGCAGCAGAAGCAGAACGGGGGAGGCACTGGCCCTCGTCGGAGCTGCTCGTCGGAGCCACTCCAGCGACCAATTGGCACGGCGGAGGGGTGCGAGAGACTCCTTGAAGAGTCCCGCATCCAACCATCCTACTAGCAGCACCTACGGGGCACTTCAACGCCGGCGGCGAGCAACTACAGCACGGCGGCGACGGGACGACGGCGAGGCGAAGCAAGGCCCTAGGTGGCACGGCGACAGCACAGAGAGGTCCTACGCAACTAGGCGAAGCGAACGGGCAGCACGACACGAGCTGGAGAGGTCGGAACACTCGCCGGCGACGATGTCCGACGGTGGTGCGATCGGGCACTCGAGGAAATAGGGCCTAGAGCATGCGCAGAAAGGGGAAAAGGGCACGGGGAGAGAGAGGGGCTCACCACGAGCACGGAGGTGTGCTCGGCTGGCCCTGGCATGGACAGAGTCGACGACGGCGTGCCTCGAACACCTACGGCCACCGTAGAGGAAGAAGAGGAAGAAGAGCTCTACAAAGAGGTGCTCGGGTCCGCGTGGTTGACGTAGAGGAAGAAGACGACGTCGAGGAAGCCGATGGACAGCTTTGGCGAGGCCGAGGACGATGCGGAGCTCGCCGGTGACGAGAGGCTGCGCTCAAATGCGCTCGAGCGTCGATGGGGGCGGCGGATCTGGAGGATCCCAGCTCTCCAGACGGCAAGAGGGGAAAGGGGAGACCTAGAGAGGAGTGGAGGACACGATTTGGGTTTAAAAGAGGGGCTCGGCGCACGGCCTCGACGTCAGTGAGCTGACGGCGCGACGGTGAGCGCGGCATGCTCTGATTTTCTGACGGAGGAAGACGGAGGCGAGGGGGATGAGTCACTGACAGGTGGGGCCACGCACTCGGATTGGCTACGTCGCGACTGCGCGGCTGAGGCTGGGCGTGCGTGGAGTTGGGCTACGCTGCGCTGCGGGTGGAGAAGGAGATGGGCCTCGGTGAGATAGAGAGAGGGAGGAGGAGGCCCAGGTTGTGCTGCAGGCTGCTGCTCTGCTTCTTTTTCTTTTATTTCTTCAGGCAGAAAAAGAAAAGAATGCACAGAAATAAAGAAGAAGAATTAGGGGAAAAGAAAAATATCCCCATGCTCAGTGAATTATGCCCTATTTGAATAAAATGACTTGGACATTTTTACAGGCAGAAAAATAAAAGGAGTTTGAATATGGATCAAACTCTTGATACTTTAAAACCCAACCAAATCATATTCAAATGAGGTGATATTTGGTGGAGGGGGTTGCTCACATGGTGCAAGATTTAAAGGAGAAGAGAGAACCACAATGGCACTTGGCTAGGTGGCTTGCATAATAGAACAAAGAAGAGGCTAGAAAGAAATAAGGAGAAGAATAAGAAGAAGAAGAAGAAGAAGGGAGAAGAGGGGTAGGGTTTAGCTAGCTTAGCTTGAACCCACACACGACAACATCACAAGGTCTCACACATGCACAAAATAAAATAAACTATGATGCCATGATGATATGATGATGATCAATGCAAGGATGCAAAAATAATAAAAGGTATGGCAATGCAAATAAAATAAAGGACAAGGACCCCCAAGGATAATGACAATGATCAAAGAGGAAGCTTTATTGCCATTATTGGAAAGTGTTACATTTGGGGCATTACAGCGGCCCTGCGACGCGACCCACTGTGTGGGGCGCCCGTGCACGAAGAAGGAAGATGCCAAGAGATCGAGCGGCCTCAGGGAGGAGCGCTGACGCTCCCTCCACCGCCGCGCCAAGGCCGTGCGCCCCCCC